>ML685790.1:1560304-1670449 GCA_007922175.1 Pelusios castaneus | reverse complement strand
TCTGACGAAGTGGGATTTTCTCCCACGAAAGCTCATGCGATTAATAAATCTGTTAGTCTTTAAAAGTGCCACAAGATTCTGTTGTCTTTCTACAATAGACTAACACGGCTACCCCTTTGGAATTTGATAACTGCAGTTTGCCCATCTAGCTCTCTCTCTCTCTCTCCAACTCTCTCTCACACTCACGATCTCCATTTCCCAGACTCCTCTGCACTTAGGCTAATTGAGGCCCCAAATCTAACTGCTACTTATTTCTTAATCTAAACCCTCAAATTTAGATGCACACCCAAGCAAAATCCTTAAGGCATCTCCAGAGCCCATTGCACTCCCACTCCAAACTAAAGACCCAACAGCCTCAACTGCAGTGCACCTCTGTAGGGGTGTGTTACTGATGGAGCCCACACCAAACATGGGCATGAGATTTCCAGACAAAAATGACAGAGGTCTGCCCTGAGGAGACTGCAGCCAGCTGTGAAACCAAAGAAGCCTTTCTTGTTTTGTGTCTCTCTGATCTGATTGTTGACAGGTGTCTCCCCAGAATGATGCTGCGTCTACTGGGACCGAGGCGGCTCCCTGCATGTGCTGCAAAGTTCCCATTTTTGTAACTTTTTTTTTTCTCTGCCCCCAGGCAGCGGCGCTGGCAGACGGAGCGAGAGGAGCGGGAATAGTATGTTGTTTTTTCAGGGTGTTTTTCCTTCCCTCTCGCGCTCTCTCTTTTCCCCCGTTTTTCCCCTTTGGAATTGTCTCTCTTGCTTGTGGACTAATCTAAATGGCCAGGCGGTCAGAGCTGGGACTAGTGTCTCTTGATCTCCTTTACACTTCAGCCATACATCACAGTTGGGAAGGGATGGAGGCTCCTTCTCGCCTCTCTCAAACAGCAGTGCCATTGTGAGCCCGGGAGGGTGTCACAGCCCTAACTCCACTTCACTCCAAATTCGTCTGTGTGCTGGAACTGGGACTAAGTCATGCCCATTTCCAAAGGCTGGCTGCACCCCACACTACTTACCTCTAGACCCTTTCCTCCACCCTTCCCCTATATGGCTATGGATAGTGAGGCTACCGGGATCTGCTGGAACCATGGATACAGATGACCTTTTAGTATTGTGACTTTACTGAGGGGAGAATAAGGGAAAGGTTTTCTCTCACCCCTTGTTCAAAGCTAGGCTTTGATCATATAAACCCTAAGGGAGCTAGAATTCAGCTACCACACCAGAAGAATAAGCAGCTGTGAATAAGCATTGCCTTTTAACACCATGATGCTCTGTCCCATCTTCCCAATATCTCCCTCCAGCTCATGTCTGCTCACTGACTTATTACAGAGCCATTGCTGGCACCTGGGCTTGGCACTGCCCATTGTAGACTGCAGCAGTGCATGCTGTCCGGTCAGCCAGACTCTGAATAGTCTCTCATACAGCCACACATTCTTCTTGTTTCCCTGCCAGAGATGTCCCTTTGCATTTTGGCTTCTTCTTAAATATGTCCGTCTCCCACAGAGCTGCAGTCTGGAATATAAGAACAGCTGTGCTTCAGAGGGAATGAACAGAACTGGGCAATTACCAACTGATGCATCCCTGTCATCCAGTCCCAGCGGTCAGAGGCTTAGGCCTGATCACTGAGTCTTTCTTGTGCTGCTTTCGCTGGCTAGACGGCTGGGGGAGTAATCGCCTCCCTCTGCAGAGGAGAGACTGGTCACTCAGGACCCGACTGGGAGGCAGAACATGGTGACCCAGCAAAGGGGTGCCTGTCTTTAAGCTCTGGTCAGCTCCGGGGGCAAGCAGGGCTGCGGCAGAACCTGACACACTCTCTGCTGGTCAGATTTGCCTTGCTCCTCTGCTCCGTTTGGAGCCAAGCAGCAGGGGCTGTGTGCATGGCACATGTGGGCAGCCCTGCCATTTTTCCCCTCTCTGGCCCTCCTGTATAGAGCCAAGGTCTGCAGCCTGTAGTTTGCAAACGCGTCTGGCCCTCATTTGTGTCTCTGCCTGCCTTCTAATGATGCGGGGAACAGCATTGGCCAGCTGCTCATCCTCCCGCCTGTGTCCCGTGGCTGGCTGGTGAGACTCTGGCTAATGCTGTGCTGCCAGGGTGGGGATTACAGGAGGGCGGTTGCCGGTAGCAGAGAGCACCTGTGTGGGGAGAAGGCATCTTGTGTTTGTTCCAAATCCTGCAGCTCTTCTTGTGTTTGACTCTTGTGCTTGGTGAGGCTGGGGAGAGCTGTTCCCAGACTGACTTACCTACCTTTTCTCCAGCAGTGTGTGTGAGGGTGTAGCCCATCCCTGCTGGCCCCACTGCCGGCTGGGGAGAAGGGGCAGATGTAGGGGGGAGGCTGCTCCTGGAAATGCAGCCAGATACTGGTTGCTCTTTCAGTCCCCGCAGTTAGTGTGAGACAACGGGGACAGGCCAGACCTTTCACACCACACGCACCGGGGTCCTAGAGCAGAACGTGCCCCAGGAAACTCCACAGCTTCTCCTCTCTCTCCCAATTCTGCCCTCTTTCTTGCCCAACAGCAAGTGCAGGCCTCACTGCAGCCTCTCTGTGGTCAGCCCTGCTGGTGATCTCTGGGGGTGGGGGGTCTCACAAACCTGCCATTTGAACCCTGGACATGGTTAACCTCCAAGTCACAGAGCTGAGGGAAGAAAACATGGCTGTATCTGTCCTCTCTGGCCGGCAGCAGCTGCCCTCCCGCAGTTCTATGCTGGATTTATCTCTGAGATGGGCTGGGACACCGCACCCACGGAGAAGCAATGCCAGCCCCAGTGAGCCTGGTACGCCCAGCTCTCACTTCCCACTGCAGCATTGCTCCGTGCTAGAAATATCTGGCAGCTTCATCTCAGAAAAGAGACGGTGTGTATTTTGTGTCACCTCTGATGTGTCAGTCTGTCCCTGCACACACCTGTCTGTCTGCTTGGGCCCCAGGAGCCCCTCCCAGTAATTGGTGACTCAGCTGGCCTGTGTAAGTTGAAGCAAAGGAGAAGGCTTGGCCGTATGCTAGCCCCCATCTCTCAGGTAGGAGTGAGGAGCTCAGAGCCCTGCAGGGCTCCCCACCCACGCAGCTGCCTACGTCACCTGGCTGCAAACCTTCCCCGTCATCTGCCTGGCAACATGTTGCCCAGTGGCTCCCCCTGGTGGGTCCTGCGTGTGTCGTTTCCTTGTGCACAGGATTATTAACTTCTCCAGTGAGTCATGGCTGCGCAGAAATCGCATCCTGGAAGATGGAGATGGGGGAAGGTCTGCCCGGTCCCATCTCAACCAGCTCTTAGGGACCAGGCGGGATCAGAGCCTAGAGCAAGTTCGGCTAGAGCTTTGCCCAGCCTAGCGTTAAATGTTCCAATTGCTGGGGCTGCTAGCGGGGGGGAACCTGTGTAGCTCACTGTCAGGAAGTGTCTCCTGCGTGTCGTTCTGAATAATACCTCTGTTAATGTTGCCGCATTATTGCTAGTTATACCCCCCTGCATCCGCCTGAGCAGCCTCTCCTCCTTCACTGATCTATTGGCTGGAGCCTTCCTCCCACTCATCTCACTCGCTGTAGCATTGCCAAGCTGAGCTAGTCAGGGCTGAACCTTCTCACTCCTTTCTCTAAACTGACCCCACGCTGCCCTTCTCTAAACACGCTCGGCCTGTTGTCTTTCTGGTAACACAGAGCCCAGAGCAGAAATCAGTCACCTAGCTACAGAGCCAGAGAGAGGAGCCATCCCCGCCCTGCTCCAGGACATAAGGCATCTGGAAGTGAGGGGCCCAGAGCCGAGCACTGGATCCCCGTTAGTCTCCCAGAGCAGTACAGAGAGGGCTTTCCCCTGGGAAGGGGTGTGTCGCCATGTGCAGATTCTGACCTGCATGCTTCGGTCTCATCAGCTCTTTGCACACCCCTGAAGCTGTCTAATCACCTTTCCATGCTGGCATTAGTTCCCATGTAGGTGACAACTGGGACAGAGGGGAGCCAAGTTCTGCAGGAGCTGCTCTGCTCTTCTCCAGTCTCATTTCAGGACACTTGGGAGGCAGTATGTATCATCCTTTAGCTGAGTCACTGGAGTCTCTGACCCTGGTTCTTAACCCTGGAGTCACTGAGGAAGACCATTTGCCCCTTGGTCACTTGCTGGACCCCTGGCCTTTCTTGGGCTCATCTGTATCTGATCCTTTGCCTTCAAGTGCCTGTTCTGAGGGTCTGATCTGAATGGCTCCACATGTTTCCCTCTGTTCCTCTTGCTGCCAGGTTTCCCTACTTCCTTCAGTTCATCCATCCTTCCCCATGCCAAGGTTTCAGCCTGCTGGGACTCTCCCACCACTGACTTCCTACACCCACTATTTAAGTTCTGTCTCTTGCGGTGACTCCGCCTATTCCTTTGCCCCCCATGTCCATGTCCAGGACAGCAGCCAGCTCGTTGTAGGCCCCAAATGGACACCCATCTTGGTCTTCACTCATAGAGAGATGTGTTGCCCATGTCCCACATCAGCTAGACTTGGATGCCCCAGTTGTAAGCTTCCCCACAATGTGCCATAACAAATAGCTATGGTATTCATGGCCCGTGCCACAGAGCTGAAGCGGTAATCAGCCGCTCCCCCGTTGCCTCCTCAGCAGCCAACTGCCACTTGCTCAGGCCCCAAGTGCATGTTTAGGGTCCCACTGTGTTCTCTGGCCTAGTTTCCTTCTCTAAAGTGATTCTGTTAAGGCGCAGTGTTCCAGGATCCTGGCCTCTATCATCCTGCAGGCAGAAAGTACTTCCTCCCCGACCAATTTACTGAACCCTGATCCATGAAGAGAAAATTGGACGAACAGTGAGGTGGCACAATGTGCTGACCAGACCATGCAAAATGACTCAAGATACTTAAATCCAAAGCTGACTGCGAAGAGTGACAAGGCGAGCTCACTAAACTGGGTGACTGGGCAAAAAAATTGAGAGGTGAAATTCAGTGTTGCTAAATGCAAAGTAAGGGATGTTGAAAAATTATCCCAGCTGTGTATATGAAGTGATGGGGTCTAAAGTAGCTGTTACCACTCAAGAAAGAGATCTTGAAGTCACTGGGATAGTTTTCTGAAAGCATAGGCTCAACATGCGTCTGAGTCAAAAAAGATAACAGACGGCCTATGAACTGTTAGGAAAGGGATAGATAATAAAACAGAAAATATTATGCTTCTGTAGAAATCCCATGGCATGCCCACACCTTGAATATACTGTGTGCAGATCTGGTCGCCCCATCTCAGAAAAGACAGTAAATTGGAAAAGATACAGAAAAGGGCAACAGAAATGACTTGAGTGGAACAGCTTCCATACGAGGAGAGATTAAAAAGGGAACAACAATTACCGGGGAGGTCTGGTTGAGGTCTATAAAATCATGAATGGTGTGGAGAAAATGAATAAGGAAGTGTTGTTTTTTTTTAACCCTTAGATAACTCAAGAAGCAGGAATCACCCAATGAAATTAATAGGCAGCAGGTTTAAAACAAACAAGGAAATACTTCCTCCCACAATGCACAGTTAACCTGTGGAATTAGTAGCCAAGGGATGTGAAGGCCAAAAGTATAACTGGGTTCAAAAAAAGAACTAGATCTATTCATGGAGTGTGGTCCATCAATAGCTATTAACCAAAGATGGTCTAGGACACAAACCCATACTCTGAGTGTCCCTAAACCTCCAACTGCTGAAAGCATCTGGCATGGGCTATTGTCAGAACCAGGACACTGGGCTAGATGGACCATTGGACTGACACAGCATGGCTGGTCTTATTAACCCTGCTTCCCACGCACACGGTCTTGCCTTGGTTTTCCTAACTCTTTGAGAAGGGAATTCCAACCACACACTGCAGTACAGATCTGGGCCTGGCTTTGGGGAACAGAGAACAAATCCTGGCTCAGCAAGACTGCTCCGTTTGCCTGTCCTTGGGTTTCCCAGCTCCTGGGTTACCAGTTTGAATGGGGGTCAAGCTGCTACTCTCACACTTCGCAAGCCTCCTGCTCTTGAAGCGGCTTGCCAAGCATGAGAGGGATTCGTGATGGAGGTGTGCAGGCGAGCTCTGCGAACAAGGGAAAAGGCACTGACAGTAAGGAACTGGGGAGCTCTAGGATAGGGATAATTGAAGTGTGGCCCATGACATCCTCTTCCACTTCCACCTTCTGTAATAGGGAGAGACTGTGCATCCCAGCATGCAATGGGCCAGAGCTTAGCAGTACTGCTGATCTCTGCACCAGGCTATTCTCTCCAGAACAGGTGCTCTGCTCCCTACTGGCCAACCCTGGACAGGAAATGAATAATAGCTGTGCCTTAGGTTCACTGTCACATACTGCACAGGTAATTTGCTCTGTGACAGAACAGCACTGGGCGGGTCAAGATACTTGGATTCCATTCCCAGCTCTGCCACTGATTCCCGTGTGACCTTGAGCAAGTTTCCTCATGCCTCTGAAGCGTGGGGCCAACGATGCCGACCTACCTCCCCAAAGGAACGAGTTGAGGCGTGGTAAGATTTGTAAAGCCCCTTTATAAGAGCTGTCATGTCATATTGGACCAGATCATCTTGCCCAGTATCCTGTCTCCAACAGCGACGTGTACCAGAGCTGTGGGGGGCGAGGAGGAGGGCAGTTTTGGAGTGATCTACTCAGTTTTCACTGCCCAGCTTTTCGCAGTCAGAGGTTTAGGATAGACCTGAGCATAATATTGGGTCCCTGATCCTCTTGGCTATTAGCTATTGAAGGACCTATCCTCCATGAACTTAATTTTTTTTTAACACAGCTATACTTTGGGCTTTTACACAGCTCATTGTGTGAAAAAGTTCTTCCTTTTGTTTTTATTAAACATGTTCCCTATTATTTTCATTGGGGGATCCCTGGTCTTTGCATTGTGTGAAAGAGTAAATAAGACTTCTCTGTTGACTTTTGCCATGCCGTTCATAGATCGTATAGAATTTTACCTCTATCCTATCCTTCCTTAGCCATCTTTTTTCTCAGCTTCACAGCCCTAAACTTTGTAGTCTTTCCTCACATAGAAGCCATAATATAATCTTGATCATCTCTCTTGCCTTTTTCTGAACCTTTTCCAGTTCCACTATATGCTTTTTGAGATGGGGCAACCAGAACTGGACACTATTCAAGGTGTGGGCATGGATTTATGTGGTAGCATTATTATATTTTCTGTTTTATTTTCTCTCCCTTTTCAAATAGTTCCCTAACATACTGTTAGCCTTTTTGACTGCCACTGCACATTGAGCAGAAGTTTTCAGAGAACTATCTATCCACAGTGACTTCAAGATCTCTTTCTTGAGTAACAGATAATTTAGAACCCATCACTGTATATGCACAGTTGGGATTATTTTTTAATGTATATTACTTTGCACTTAATGTTGAATTGGGATTTTTTTTTCCAATGTGTGCTGCTTTGCACTTATCAGCGTTGAATTTCATCTACCATTTGGAATAATCCTTGAAATTAATTTGCTTGTTGGGGATAGGTGGAGGGGGTTGGAATTGAGCTATGGACTATGCCAGTGATCTGTCTTTTCCAGGATCCTATGTCTGACATTGTTCACCAACACCAGTGGTTTTCAACCTTCTTTCATTTGCAGACCCCTAAAAAAATTCAAATGGATGTGTAGACCCCTTTGGAAATCTTAGACATAATCTGCAGATCCCAGGAATCTGCAGACCACAGATTGAAAACCACTGACCAACACTAGAAGAAGGTCCAAGAACTGCTCTAGTGGACAATTGTAGAATAACCTCACCATATAGGAAGCCCTGGCAATTGATGATAAGCTGAAGTGTTCACAGCCCTCAGACCTTTCTATCCTAGCTAGTAACTGTGATGTGTATTATTCCTATAACTGTCTCATTCTGACTTTTTAACCCTGCTTAGCTCTTGGCTCAGTAATATCCTGTGGCAGAATGTTCCACAGGTACTGTTCACATTGTGTGGTGTATTTCTTCCTTTAATAAGTTTTAAAGTTTGCCTCTTAATTTCATGGGGTACCTCCTTGCTGTTGTGTCAGAAGAGGGAAAACAGGAGCTCCCAGCTGACCAACGTACAGCCATTTGTTATTGAGTATCCCTTTAATGGGTCCCTCTTATTCATCACCTCCCTAAACTAACCAGTCCTAATCTCTCCTCCTGTGGCAGGCTTCGCAAGCCCCTCCCTCACTCATGGGCACATGCACGGGCGCTCCATGCTCTCTGGTGTTGTGTCTGAGGTATTGCTGGTGTCACCAGCCAGGCCTGGGAGTGAGGGCTTAGCAGGGAGAATGGGAGGAAAGGGGGAAGCTGTTCACAACTTCTTCCCTTCCGTCTGTTCCTCTGATGGCTAGCAGAACTGGGTGTCTGGCTAGCCCTGTGTGCTGCAGAACACCCTGGACTCCAGTCTGAACAGTGCTTTCTGAGGAGGGGCTCTCCATTAACCACTGTCCTCTCTCTGCACCTCTTCTCTCTCCATCTCGCCTGGGGCAAACTGACCCTGAATTAACCTCTGACCTTCTGGGTGCTGCTTCCTGGCTGAGTTTCTCTCCTCTTCTTCGTTAAACCTCTCCCCGTCTGTAATTTCAGTGTGGCGTCCGCTCTTCACTCCGACAGCCACGACCGCTATGAGCGCCTCACGTCTGTCTCCAGCTCTGTGGACTTTGACCAGCGGGACAATGTGAGTAGCAGCAGAAACAATCCACTGCCTGCCAGCTGAGCAACCACAGAGCCCATCACACATTAGCCAAGTCTCTCAGCCCCCCCTCAGAAGTGGGGTAGTGTCATATCCCCGTTTTGCAGAAGGGAAACTGAGGCACAGCAGGGAAGCTGTTTGCCCAAAGCCACACAGTAAAGGAGTGTGAGAATAGAACTCACGCCAAGTATGCCAACAAATGGGAAGGTGTCCCCAGGGGACCTGACCCTGCTCTGGGACAGCTGACTTCCTGACAGCTCCTTTGCTAACTGACATCCCTTGCGCTGTCTCCACCGCCCACTGTAATGTAGCAAAATGGCTGCTTTGACCTCATGACTCCACAGACTGGGTGATAAGGTTGCCCAGTAGCTCTGCAGAGCCTGGCACATGTCACGCACATGGGAGCGACTGATGTCAGGATAACCTGGAACCTCTTGCAGATGGCCATAGCCACAGTTCTACGTAGCTGGCTGTTTGTGGTCCGTGTGCCCCTTCAGCTTTTCTTGGCAGGGAAGCACCAGGCCTGGGGAAAACAGGCAAGAGGAGCCTTATATTGCCTGGGGAGAAAAGAGAAGTAGGACGAGCTTCCTTGGCAAGGGGGAGTAGGGCTGAGCGAACCCTCACTAACCTGGGGCTCCCATTGTCTCTATGCACAGGGCTTTTGCTCCTGGCTGACGGCCATCTTCAGGATAAAGTAAGTGAGTCTTGAATCCGGGTGTTGGTTCTAGAGCTTAGCTACGGCCAGGACCCATAGACCCAGTGGGGCAGTAGGAGACCTGACCTGTGGAGCTCTAAGATGGTGGTTATTGCTCGTTGTCTGCATTACAGTAGCAACTAGAAGCCCCAATGGGATCAAAGCCCTCTCGTGCTAGGGGTTGTACCAGCATGTAGTAGGAGACAGCCCCTCCTCCAAAGAGCTTACAATCCAACTAGAAAAGGGAGACCAAGGAAGGACTCTTATCCCCATTTTACAGATGAGGAGTTGAGACACAGAGAGACTAAGGGGGTATCTTTGCAGCTGTGAATCCCACTGCATGTCAGCAGACTCACCAGCCATCCTCAAGCGCAAATCCACCTGGCCCCTGGGTATGTGCTCAGGCAGCCCAAACCATCACCTGTGCCACCATGGCCACGCCACCGGTTTTAACACGCTCGCTGGAGCAGAGCAGAACTAGCACACGTCTGTCTGCCTGCTCTGGGCTTGCACCACCCCACAGCTGTCCAGATGGACCTAAGGGACTTGCCCACGATCTTGTAGTGAACCTGTGACACAGCAGAGAATTCAGTCCAGGACTCCCAGTTCCGTTCAGTCCCTAGTCACAAACCCTTCCCCCTCCACCCTCTGATCTCTCCTGCTCAGAGTCAAAACCCCTTTTCTTTTTCAAGTGCTTGTTCATGTTCATTCCAAGTATCTGTGTGCATGCCACATGCACAATTGCCAGAAGATTTTCCTTTCGGGTCATATCCATAGGGTTGGCTCCAGAGCCCCCTGGAGTAGCACTTTCATTATGCTGTATATAGGGCCCTGTCGACCCCCTGCCTCTTCAGTTCCTCCTTACCACAAGTGCCGATAACTGGAACATGGATCTTCTCTTGTTCTTTAAGCATCTTCCTAGTGGTTGTTTGAACTCATACCTGTAAATGGTGAAATAGTTTGTTAGTTTGTATTTATAGTTGGTTTAGTTAGATAGGACTCCGTTTATTGTAGTCACCTTCCCTTCCCATACTGCTTGTCTGAAGTGCTTCGGGAGTCCCATCAGAGGGATTGCTGTGAGATCTGCAAGGGGTTCTGTGCTAGGACAAAGAAGGAGAGGAGTCAGAGATTGAAGTTTATCCTCTGGAGGCCACTCTCCGACCACACTCGGTGCCGAGCTGACACCTCGTATGTTGGCTTCAGTGCAGAGTATGCCAGTGTCCAGATGAGAGACAGCACTGAGGACAGACTCTGTGTCTAGAAAACCTTAGCACCATCACAGATCGCCAGCACTGAGGGACAGCTCATGGAGGCGTCGCTACTCACAATCCCCTCTACTATGTAAGAAGCAGAAGATAATGGACACAGGTTGCTCGCCCACACCTAAAACAACAAGATGTAAGGACGTGAGCAGAGTGCAGCCTGCACTGTGCCACTCAAGTGCCATACCCTCAGCCACGGTACTGCTCATTCTGGTCCCAGAAAGGGTCCATCGAGTCTGGTGCCTTTGGACTCCCCGTCCAGGGAGACATGCGAGGAGGACCTACAGCTCCCTTCCATGCCAGAGGCTTTTGAAGGAGCCAAGGAACTGATAGCACAGAAGTGCTGTGCCCTCCCAAGCACAAGCATGCTCTGGGCACCAGACCACCAGTGCCAGAAATACATCCAGAACAGTCCATGAGAAAGCTGGCTGTGATGCGGCAGTTGCCCTCTCTCCGGCACCGCCCAGGTCCATGTGAGGTGAGTTGTCAGGCTCTGACTCTGAAGTAGAGTCCTACTTCTCTAGAGGAAGCCAGCACTGGTCAGAGAGCCACACCAGGGGACTGAAGCCGGTCAGCCCTTTCCCATGCCTTGGCTGCTGCAGTGGCAAATACCAGCTAAAATTGGACCTCTGGGGGTATTCCACTAAGCCCAGGGTCACCATCAGGATGGTTGCTATCGCTCACCTCCAGGAGCAGACGTCGCCCTCCCCAGTCAGGTGACAGGCTACTGCATGGTACTGGAACTGGCACAGAGCATGACGTCGAACCCAACCCCGGATTTGAGAATCTGTGCCAGAGAACCCTCCGGGAACAGGTCAAGAGACTGCCCCAGTCACAGTGTCATCTTTTTCATGCCCAGATGAAGCAGTAGCGGGGTCCTCAGCAGCACCAATTGCAGTTGACAGCAGGGCTCATCAGGAGCTCTTGGGGAGAGTGGTCCAGAATTTGGGGCTCCAGGTTGAGATGGTCTCTGACAACCGGCCCTATGGTAGACATTCTAGTCCCTATGGGCCCATCCAGGGTAGCACTCCTATTAGTAAAAACCATTCATGACACAATCAAGTCCCTATGGCAGACTCCTGCTTCGCTGCCTCCTACTGCAAAGAGGGTAGAGAGAAAATATTTTGTACCCTCCAAGGTCCATGAATACCTGTATACTTAGCCCTCAGCAGGGTCGCTCGTAGTTGGAGCTGGCAATGAGCATGAGAGGCAAAGTCAGCAAGACCCTGGGCCAACAGCAAAGGATGCTAAAAAACTGGACCATTTCAAAAGAAAGATGTATTCCAACTCTATCGTAAACCAGCAGACGGTTCTGAGCAAACACGGTGTTAACTCGTGGAGGTCTAAGTCACAATTCTTGAATCATCAGGCTCCAGGGCAGAGTTCACAGCTGTAAGAGAAGAAGGCAAGGCAGTTGCAAATTCCTTATTTCAAGCAGCGCTGGATGTGACAGATGCCGCAGCTCACACCACACATTGGCAGAGGTGGCCTTTGGCTATTAGGGGCCCCAGGCAAAGGCCCATTGAGGGGCCACTGATAGGCCCCCATTCCCTCCCCCCTCCTGTGGCCCCAGCTTCCCGCTGCCAGCCCCCATCCTGGCCCCGGCCTTCCCCCATGCTGTGGCTCTGGTGACTTGATGTCCCCCCACCCATCCTCCCGAGCCCCAGCTCCCCACTGCTGGCCCTGGACCCCCTGCCACTGGCCCCAGGGCCCAACTCCTCCTCTTGCTGCCAACTGAGGCAGACACAGCTTTTGGGGTAGGCAAAGCACGTGATGGGGCCCCTTACTACTCGGGGGCCTAGGCATGTGCCTGCTTCACCTGCCCCAAAAGCCACCTCTGGTCACTGGTGGTAATGATGAGTCAGAGCTCATGGCTACAAGCCTCGGGCCTCCCGCACAAGGTCCAGCAGATGGTTTGGGACCTTCTCTTCTTAACCAATCATATCCCACCACCTTAATTGATTTAAATAAGGTACTTAGTTATGCAACAGACAGAAACAGTCAAAGAACCAGACCGAAATTATTCAGATACACCATAGTACAGTGGGTACCATAAACACAAAACAGTAAGTGTAGATTTTATAACCACAGCTGTTGATAAGTGATGCCTTTCCAGAGGGAATGCTGTTAAGCAAAGTTTTCTTTATCTGTTAAGTAGCATTAGGATAGCACCCCCTTCCTAACAGCCTCGTATTACGTTGTTTTGAAGTGGTTTCAGGAATGTGAAGATGTGGCTACATGCTACTTAGCTCATGGCTGCTGTCTCTCATGTGGCTGCTACAGTTTAGCCCAAGAACAAGACCTAAGCTTAGCCAGAAAACAAGGCCTCAGGCCTTACATCTCGATTCTGGACTCTATGCTTCATCACAGAAGAGTAAAACCACCATAGCCTGAAACTGCTGGGGCACTTAGTGGCATGCATATATCATTCAGCATGGCAGGCTACTTCTCAGAGCACCCCAGACTTGGCTAGCCTCGGTATATGATGCAGCCCACGACCACATAGACAGGGTAGTCCTCCCTCTATGGTAGAAACCTTCCACTGGTGGCTCATCTGCAGTCGGTCTGCGCAGGAGTCCCCTTCTCCACGCCTAACCCCTTGCTTTTCCTGGTCACTGACACCTCAGCACATCTGAGGGCCTTTGCACATCTAAGGCCTCTGTTCCCAGATAGAGCTCTCACCGCATGCCACTGTGAGAGAATTGAGGGTGCTACTTAGCCTGTCACACCTTCCAAGCCTAGATGGATGGTAAATGTGTATTGGTCATGACAGACAATACACCAGTGATGTTCTGTATAAACAACAGAGTGAAGCACTTTCGTATTTTCTGTGACAGGAAGCCCTCAAATAGTAGGACTTCTGCATAGCCCACTTGATTGACTCTGAGGCATCCTACTTGCTGGGTCTAAGAATGAGTTGGTGGACCACCTCAGCAGGTTTTTCTCCATCCACAAATGGTGTCTCCACTCAGATGTGGTAAATGACATCTCCCAATAGCAGGAAGCTCCCCACGTAGACTTGTTTGGACGAGATGCAACAGGAAGTGCATCCAATTCTGCACTTCCAGAATCAGAGCATGGAGTCAATAGTGGGCGCATTCCTCATCCCTTGGCAGGCCATCTGATCAATGCGTTTCCGCCTATCCTGCTTGTTCACAAGGTACAGCTCGAGGTCAGAAGGAAAAGGTCCTCCATGATTCTGGTAACCCCAGCATGGCCGTGCCAAAACTGGTACATCATGTTCCTCAGCCTTTCTGTGGAAACTCTTATCAGTCTGCCCTTGATCACTGAGAACCACGGCTGCCTTCATCACCCCTATCTAGAGTCTTTCTAACTCATGGCATGGATGCTTCATGGCTGAATCCTCTGGAGCTAGAGAGCTCAGAATCAGTCAGAGAGGTCCTACTTGGCAGCAGAAAACCTTCCACCAGGGGCATTTGCCTGGCTATGTGGAAAAGGTTCCCCATCTGGTCAATGCAGAAGGGTACTCCGCCCGAGTTGTGGCCAATACCTTTTATCTTGGACTATCGGTTACATCTCAAACTTCAGACAGTCAGTGTCATCAATCAAGGTCCACCTGGCCACAATCTTAGCATTTCATTCCTGGGTGGCAGGCTATTTGGTCTTTGCTAACCCCATGATGGGATGTTTCTTAAAGGTCTGGACAAGTTATACCCTCAAATGCATCAAGTGATTCCCCAATCAGATCTCAACTTTTATACTGTGAAGACTGATGGGCCCTCTGTACAAGCCTCTAGCAACATACTAGCTCCTCTGTCATGGAACATAGCCTTTTCGGGGCAGCCATAACTTTGGCCAGGAGAGTCTTGGAATTCCAGGCCCTCACATCTGTGCCTCATTACACGGTTTTCTTCAAAAACAAGATTCAGCTGTGTCCTCACCTGACTCTCCTTTCAAAGGTGATGTCACAATTCCACTCAAACCAGGACATATTCCTTCTGGTCTTCTACCCAAAGTCACACGCCAAGAGAGTGGGGCTGCATTCTCTCAACGTTAGACGGGCTTTGGCTTTTTACATTGAGAAGACTAAACCCTTTAGAAAAACAGTGCATCTCTTCTTAACAATAGCAGACAGGATGAAAGGCCTTCCAGTATCATCACAAAGAATCTCTTCATAGATCACATCATGTATCGAGGTGTGTTATGACTTAGCAAAAATACCGACCCCAGCGCTGACAGCTCATTTCACAAAGGCTCAGGTGTCCTCAGCAGCGTTCCTCCCTCAGATCCTGATTTAAGACATTTGTAGAGCCACAATATGGTTGTCTATTCACACCTTTGTGGCACACCAAGCTATACACAACAAGCCAGTGACAATGCTGCATTTGATAGAGCAATAATGCAATCTGCAGGTCATTGAACTCCGACCTCTCCTCCTATTGATCTACTTGTAAGTCACCTACTTAGAATTGACGTAAGCAAGCACTCAAAGAAGTAGACTGTTACTAACCTTCCTTAACTGTTCTTCAAGATGTGTTGCTCACATCCATTCCAAGACTCAGCTACCTACCCCAGATAGCGAGAAGGAATAAAGAGAGTGGGATTGGCAGGGCCCTATATATGGGGCCAGGAAGGTACGACTCCAGGGGACTCCGGAGTCGATCTTATGGATGTCATTAAGGGAAAAATCTTCTGATGACTGCATGCAGGGCACACACACCTACTCACTTGGATGGACGTGAGCAACACATCTCAAAAACCAGCAGATATGGAAGTTCATTAACCATTATTTCTTGCTTCGTTGTCCCCTGCTATGTCCGTAGCTCTCAAAATGGGTTCAGTGACAGAGAAAGTCAGGAAAACCTACCACAACCTTGGGAAAAGTCTGTGCTTAAACGCTTCTCTAGTGTTTTCCATTCTTAGCGCGTAAAGTACATGGAGCCAGCGTCCATAAGCCCCTCTGACAACTGGGTTCAAGGTGGCTTATAGTGGTGAATCAAGTGGCAGTAGATAGCATTGGCATGGCTGGCTGATAGTAGCACTGTGCCACAAGCCAGTCTCCTCCCCAGCCTGCAGGACCTGGGAGCACCACAGTGCAGCTGCAGCAGATGGATGTTGGCTAGTGGGTTTCCATTAGAGCCAGTGCCAGGCCAGACTACAAGGTGCTGATGTCCCTAACTGGCCGCTTCCTGGGCTAGGATGGAGGACAGCTCCTCTCAGCGGCGGGGTCATTAGAACTCCATTAGCGTGGGTCTGAGGGTCTGGTGTTTCTGGTGCTAAGGTTCGAGGCCTGACCCATGCAGGCGTCCTGGCACGGGGCACGGAAGCGCTATTGGGATTTGGCCTGGATCCTTACTACATGATGCCTCACTGTCTTTGTGTCCTTGCCAGGGACGTTGAGATCCGGGATAAGTGTGGAGCCGATGCAGTCCATTATCTCTCCTTTCAGCGGCACATCATAGGGCTGCTGGTGGCCGTGGGCGTGCTCTCTGTGGGCATCGTGCTGCCTGTGAACTTCTCAGGGGACCTGCTAGGTCAGTGGAGGGGGACCCAGCTCCGGAAGGGATTTAGCCAGGGCTGCCAGCAGCCCAGCGCATGCCCTCACAGCGGGGCTGATCAGGGTGCAGGTTCTAGAAGTGACGGCACATTGCTTCGTGGCCAGGAGTCCTGAAGTGGCAGCTGGCAACCCCCCGGGTGGCAGGGATGCCGTTGTGGGGGGAGAGTTGGTGTCACTCTCAGTGGGAATAGCGGTTCTGACATGTTTGGGGAAACGTGTCCCAGTTCCCACGACCCCACTGCAGCCCACTGAGCCCTCACCCCATCACGTTTGGGGGCAGAGCAACTCAGCCAGGAAAACTGGAGCTCCCAAACCTCACCTTTGATGGCCCTTGCGGGTGTAACGGGGATGGTGGGTATGACTCCCAGGACAGCGCTGCCTTGCCCCAGCTCGCCAGTCCAGGCACCCCAAACCACCAGCTGCTGGGTTTGATTCGAGCTGTCTGTCTGTCTCTCCCCAGAGAACAATCCCTACAGCTTTGGGAGAACGACCATTGCTAACCTGAATTCTAGGTATGTCTCGGAGGGGGTGGAGCGGGGCCCTTGGTGTGTATCAGATGGAGCCACAGGGAGGGAAAGCTGATCCAGGAAGGCCCTCCGTCCCCTGCTGCTGCTGTCCCAGCTCACCCTGCAGAGCTGGCAGCAGCAGCTCCTGTTTCCAGAGCCTAGGAACAGCCTTTGGGGATGCATGCCCCATGCCAGCCAGTTTGATCATCCCCAGGTGCTGCACCCTTGGCTGGAGAGCCTAGCCCTGGAGTGTGGGGCAGCCTGCATCGGCTGACTGGCCAGGCACAAGGTGGGGGTGGGATCACTGCACTGGGTGTGTGGCCTCCACTGATGGTGCTTCTCTGGTGACAGGAATTACCTGCTGTGGTTGCACACGTCCTTTGCCTTCCTGTACCTGCTGCTGACCGTGTACAGCATGCGCCGGCACACTTCCAAGATGCGCTACAAAGAGGATGACCTGGTACGCCTGGCCTGGGCGCTCTGCTCTTCCAGCCTCCCTCCCTCTGTTGCCCCAGCCATGGCTCCTGCTGCACAGTCCCAGGGTGCCCAAAGCCCCCACCTGATATGTGTGCGATATCCTGTCCCTTCCCACTAAGCATTGCCTCTGCTTGGCATGTTCAGGATTCCCCCATCGAAAGCCACCTCTCCACCTATATTTAATGCCCCCACCCCATCCCTCCTCAGGCAGCTGTGATAGAACAACCCCACCAGGACACAACCTGTGCTGGAGCAAACGTTGGCTATGTGCTGGCCAGTGAGGAGTGGTAGGTATGCAGCTGGGTATAGATGGAACCCTGGGCACTGCCAGGGAAAAATGAGACATTCTCCTGACCTAGCTTCACCCCCTGGCCACAGTCTGGTCTCTGGTGCCATCCTAGCTTAGGTTCCCACGCTGCTTTCATCTCCTCTTGCCTCTTTGTCTCTTTCAGGTGAAGCGAACTCTCTTTATTAATGGCATCTCAAAATATGCCGAGCCGGAAAAGATCAAGAAGCATTTTGAGTGAGTGGGTGCTGAGGCCCAGCTAGAGCTGTTCCCCCTCCTTCCCCCCTACACCCCCCCCCCCCGTGGGAACTTTCAACTTTTTGGCCAAAAAAAATTGAAAACTGGGGGGGAAAATTGAAAAAATACATTGTCACCGCAGTGTGTCATCAGAGTTGTAATTCCGGTGACTCATGCCTACAAGGTATTCTGTGGGCTGGATTACATCTCCCGTTATGCACCATGCTCTCCACTTTTGCAGAGCCATTGCAGTGCTTCATGGGAATCTATGGCCACAGTGCTTCAGGAGTGATGTAGTCCAACAGGGAAGCCTGGTTCATAGAAGAAAATGCAGGCATGAAGCGTGAGGCACTGTGGTGGCATTTCTAAATTGAGTGATTTTGGTTTACAGGTGTTTGGGGGAGGGGGGGTTGTCAAAAAGTCAATACAGAAAACAGCCTTAGTCCCAGCCCTCAAGGGAGAGAATATTTTGAGCCCTTCTGGTCAGTCCTGTCCCTGCAGAGATTCCCCCTGGCACAATCAAACCAAGGGATGTCGGGAGGAGATGGGCTGGGAGATGAAGTACACCCAGAGCCTCTCTATCAGTACAGAGGACTCTTCCCCACCACCAGCTTTTTGGAAGCTCCACGATGAGACCCTGCTTCTTCCAGGAGCAAAGGACTGAGAAGACCGCTTTGGGGGCCCAAGAGCACTGCTTCCCAAGCAGATGCTCTCCCCTACCCCGCTCCCCCATAGGGATGGAGTATGTGCACTCACTCCTAGGCCCAGGTCTAGCAGAATTCCCTGGTAGGTGGCACTGGGCCTGAGAGTGGGGTCTCCCTCTGGCCGCTGAAGTGTTTGCTGGTACTGCTGCTTTCACCTCATCACTAATGAGCCTGGGGTCATTTCCTGTCCACAGGGAGGCATATTCCAACTGCACGGTGCTGGAGGCACGTCCCTGCTACAACGTGGCCAGGCTGATGTTCCTTGATGCAGAGAGGTAAAGCTTGGGGCGGGAGTGTGGACAGGGGGCCTCAAGCAGGCCTCGGACAGGCGGGTTGCCCAGAGCAGGGGGACACAGCTGGGATGAGAGGGTTAGCGACAGGACATGTCACCCAAAACAGGCATGGGAAGGTCTCCGGCCTGTCTGCACCACTAACAACAACAGAACTGGGGACAGTTTGACTCGCGTGATAGGCTCTGCACGGGGGGCGCAGGGAGGGAACAGCCAGGGGGCTGCAGGTCAGGAAGGGTGTGGGCAGAGCAGGGTGTGGGGAGCTCGGGAGTTTTAGGAGACATTAAGCAGTGATGTGGTGGTGTTGAGTGTATGACAGAGCTGGATTAACTGGGCTGCTCTGGAGTTACTGGTCTGCTTACATGGACCCTGTCATCACAGTGTCTGAATCCCACAGATTTGGATACTTAGCCCCTGTGAGGCAAGGAAGGATCAGAACTGACTCCCAGAGGGGGCATGACTTGCTATGGTTCCACATTTAATCTATGGCTGAGCCTGGGATTGGTCCCTGGTGTCCCACGCCCCAGTTCGGCACATTAAGTGTCGGTCACGCTGTTAGCAATGTCATCCCACCTTTGGACTGTGGAGCTGTGTTTCTATCCGGCTGTGGGGAGAGCTAATTCCCCAGTCCTAGGGGCCTTGGTTACCAGTTATTCACCCCAGTGCAATGAAATCCCAGCAGCCTCTACTGACTGGGAACCTTCTTTTAAAAAATACATGCAAAAGATTCACATGCCCAGAGAGACCCTCCTGTCTGTCCCCACCACCACCACCCCTCCACTCTGAAATGCCACTCTGCTTGAAGTCCTCTGGTGGCTGGAGCAGGGGCAAGGACCTTTCTGAGCCTTACTTCCTCTCCCACCTCCTCTTCTGGCAGGAAAAAAGCAGAACGTGGGAAAAGCTATTTCACCAACCTGAAGACCAAGGAGAACACACCATCCATGATCAACCCCAAGCCCTGTGGTCACCTGTGCTGCTGTGTCATCAAGGGCTGCGAGGAGGTACGGGGCAGGGGGCTGAAGGGCACTGGGCAGTGGTGGGAGGGATGGCCTCCAGCTGGTGGGATGGTGGGAGACTGGCCTCGAGCTGTTCCTGCCTGGCCCTATGTAGAGAAGGGCTGGGCCCAGGTCTGGGCACACCAGCCTGTTCCTGTCCCTGTCCCCTGCTCTGCCTTGCACACCTCAGGGCCCCTCATTTCCCTCTGTGCCTGGGACTGTCTTCTGCCACTTGGTAAACACTGCCCTCCCCCCGCCCCAACCCATTTTCCTTGTAAACGCATTGAGTGACTGGCCCAAATTAGCGTGGTTTGGCCCCCCACACCCCTCAGCCTCTGGCTGCAGAGCACATGGGGGAGCGTCATCACCCTATCCTGTGGGTGCATGCCCAGTCTGGGACCCGAGGGGGCAGGAGTAGGGTGGGTTCTGTGGCGCTAGGTGCTGACCTGCCTCCCTGTGTCCAGGTGGAGGCTGTCGAGTATTACACCAAGCTGGCAGAGAAGCTGAAGGATGACTACAAGCGGGAGAAGGAGAAGGTGAACGAAAAGCCTCTGGGGATGGCCTTTGTCACCTTCCACAATGAGACCATTACAGCCATGTGAGTGCAAGGGGGCTGCCATGGGGCTGGGGTGGGGATGGAAGGGGGAGGCGCTGTCCTTTCCAGGCAGGTGGAGGCCAGATGCCCCTCCTGTTAGTGGAGGGGCTCAGCCTGATCTCGCACTCTGGGGACGTCTCACTCGCTCTCCCTCTTCCTGTCCCCTCCAGAATCCTCAAGGACTTCAACGTGTGCAAGTGCCAGGGCTGTGCATGCCGCGGTGAGCCTCGGGCCTCCTCCTGCAGCGAGTCCCTCCACATCTCCAACTGGACCGTAACCTATGCCCCCGACCCACAGAACATTTACTGGTGAGCCAGCTGTACTGGTGTAGGGAGCAGCCGGGATGGGTGGCACAGACAGCCTGGCTAGGGGAAAGTACTGTCAGGGCCATGGGCTAAGCTCGGGACTGCCCTTGGTAGCTGTGGGGCTCAGAAGAGGGACCATCCCACGCAGCTGGCCAGAGGGGTTAGCGTCCTCTGAAACGCTTTGGGCACAGAGTCCCAGCCTGTCTGTGCCATGGCTCTGGGGAGCAATGGGATCTAGGTGCCTCTAAGGGTGGTTCAGCCAGTGAAGGGTTAACTTCCTGGGTTCTGTTTGCCCTTCCTCATAGCATTGCCCAGCACAGAGCAGGGTCTCTGATATTGGGCCCTGGCCCCTCTCTTTCCCCCTGAGATCCCCTCCTAACTGTCTTCTGCACTGTCTCCCTCCAGGGAACATCTGTCCATTCAGGGTTTCATCTGGTGGTTACGCTGCCTGGTTATCAATGTTGTCCTCTTCATCCTCCTCTTCTTCCTCACCACTCCCGCCATCATCATCACCACCATGGATAAATTCAACGTCACCAAGCCCGTGGAGTATCTGAACGTAAGGCCCTGGGCGCAGGCACAAGAAGGGGGAGCCCTCCCGTCCCATCCCATGGCACAGAATGAAATAGGCCAAGGGAGGAGGGGTCTCTTGTGTGTCCAGATGAGCAAGGCCTGGCCCCATCAGGCAGAGCAAGGTCCCAACCAGCCTCTGGTGGGTCTGAAGTGCTCCGATGTGAGGACTCTCTCTGGGTCCCTATGAAGGGCCTTGAAAATCCCTCTCTTGTCAGAACTGGAGCAAAGAGCCAATCCCTGCTCTTCCCAGGGACTCCCGAGGCTCTTTGGCCCTCAGCCAGCGCTAGATTTTGCATGTATGGCAAGTGGGAGGAAATCCTGGCTCTTTCTACCAAAGCAGAGCCCAAGAAAACGCTCCCCTGACATGCAGAGGGACCGAGTGGGAAGGCAAAGCAGTACAGGGGCAAGGGAAAACTGCAGGGGATTCACTGACTCTGTTATTCTGCCTCTGTGCTTGGGAAAGACGCCAGCCCAACAGTGGAAGTAGCCGTACCCTGGCTGATCCCTCCATGAAGACATGATTCCCAGAGCAGGGCCTGGCCTGGCACTCAGTCCCCTGCACTATACAGCTCCCAGACTTGCTTCTCCCCTGGGGATAAAGCAGAGGTACTAGAGATTCCCTTTCAGGATTCCCAAGTTGGGTTCCCGAGTCACGCTCAGCGCTGCTGGCAGCTCTTGTGCTCCACCTTGGCACAGCTCTGCCCCTGGCGATGCTGTTGGTGTTCTCCCTGCCCTCTTCGACTCCCCCCCATCAGGGGTTTGCATTGACTGACATAGACAGTGCCTTCTTTGCCTTCCCAGAACCCCATCATCACCCAGTTCTTCCCCACTGTGCTGCTGTGGTGCTTCTCTGCTCTGCTGCCAACCATCGTGTATTACTCCGCCTTCTTCGAAGCCCACTGGACCAGGTAAGGATAAACAGTGCCTGCTTTCAGCCCAAGGTCTGCACTCTGCTGCCAGCTGTGTGCGCTCACCGCCTTCCACAGGAGCAGGCCTCTGAGGCTTGGTTGTCCCATTCCTCCCACCTCTGGCCTGTACATTCGTTTTCTGTCACAAATCGCGGTGTAGTAGTACATTGCAGCTGGTAATCAGGTGCTGGACCCCACATCACAGGTGGCAGCACTTCAGAGACTGGCTGACCAGTGTGTTAACCTCTGAGGACTCCAGACAGAGGGCTGACGGCTTTCTTTGTGTGTATGATTGTTATCTTTATGTAGTCCTGACCCAAGATATTTGCTATGTTTGGCCCTGCTAGGCCGTAGGCTTGGGCAGCTGCCTGCTCGTCCCTGCTTGCATGTTGTTAGTTCACGTGGCTCATTGTGTTTGAACTTAGATTGCTGCAGCCCTGTCTTCAGTATGGTCTAGTGCTCTGAACAGAGGGCTGGCCGCCTGGAAGCCCCAAGTTCTAATCCCTGATCTGTGTGTGATCGTGCGCAAGTCAGACCCTTGGTTCAGCCTCCGTTTCCTCATCTCTCACAAGTGGAGAATGATCCCAGCTGCCGGAGATCTGTAATGGCGAGTTGGGCCAGACTACACTCCAAGAGTGTGCCCGTATAGCAGTGTTGGCTAGGGGCATAATTTGGGGCGACATTTCCATGCCAACAGGTGTGGTGGCAGGAATTAATATGAATGAGTATACGGTTCACAGGCAAAAGTACTTTTTAGCCCATATAAACTGTGTCTACAATAAGAGAGGGCTTTTCTGTTACCGTGATATCAGCAAATCTTTTCTGGGGTAGACTAGGCCCCAGGGAATGTGTATAAAGCACCAGTCATGATTTTCCCTGCATTCAATCTTGTGGCTGATATATCGGAACAGCGTTTGCTCTCTTCTACTTCAGGAGGAGCCTGTGGAGGCTTGGGGTGCTGGAAACGGAAGGCTGAAGGGGATGTACTAGGTGGGCGGGGAGGGATGATTCAGTGGTTGGAGTGCCTGCCTGCGGCTGTGGAGGCTGGTGTCTCACACTTCCTGGGCGACCTTGAGCGAGTCTTTGTCTCTCTGTTCCCCATCTCTTACCTGGGTATAAGAGTGTTGCCCTAACTCACAGGGCTGTAATGAGGATAAATACGTCACAGATTATACGCCACTGGCACTCAGATATTGCAGCAATTCTCTGTTTATCTATCTGTTGTCCTCATTTGATCTTCACACCTTCAGGGACACATAATTAATAATACTAATAAAGTACAATGGACAGATCAGCACCAAAGAGGCCTAGAAGGGGGACTGTAAGTACCTACGGCAGTTTGACAGAGGGGTGTGATGACCCACTTGGGAGTTCCCAGTTGGCTTGCTGATGGCCTCCTTTCTGTCCCAAGGTCTGGAGAGAACAGAACTACCATGCACAAATGCTACACCTTCCTCATCTTCATGGTCTTGCTGCTACCATCACTGGGCCTGAGCAGGTGAGTGAGGAGGAAAAGAGGGCAGGCCCCTGGAGACCTAGCACCATATGAAGCACTAGGCTGAGGGTGTCCTTGCCCCCCAGCCAAGTCCATTTGTCCGGTATTATAGGGAGACAGCCCTCACACCCAACTGGTTCTTCTGTAACTATTTCCTTCCCTGCCCTTTGGGAATTGATTCCCTAGAGCTTGGGATGGTGGCCATTGCCCTTTTAGCTGCTTAATCTGTCTGAAATCGGACAGATCTTAGATCCTGCTCAATTGGCTTTTTTTTACAAGCCTATTAAAGAAGTACTTTCTCCAGTCAGAATTTGTATAATATCAGCCCATTCCTCATTTTGGTCAGGTGGGGGCAGGATCCAGCCAGCCACCCTACGTGTGGCAATGACAGAGCACACTTTCAGGTGCAAAAATGACCACCTTTCTCCTGAACCCAGTTCCCAAACAGTCATACAGACATTATGTGGGACCACTCATGAAGCCACCCCCATGTCCTCATGCCACCTGTCTGCCCACAGGACAGATCTTCCACATTAGAGGCCTCATAGCCCAGGCTGAACTGACGTGAAGAGGGACTGAGGGAGAATGCAGTGTCCTTACTTAGTTAGGGCCTCCTCTGCACTGAGATGAACCTCACTCCAGCAGTCAGTAGCTGCACCTTGGCTGATCACCACACAGAGACAAGGACATGCTATACTGACTATTGATCTGCTCCTGAGTATAGGCAGGCATTTACATGGCTCCAGAAAACACCCTCAGTCAGAATGGGCCAACTCGCCAAAGAAATTCTCCAGTTGTATCTGAGGATATCTGACGCTGTATCTGAATCTCTCCTGAGACATGCTGGAGTAGCAGTGTGATCCCAGGCAGATCCCACTTTAAAAGGATCCCATCAGTTTAAAAACAATCACATTTCTAGCTGAGAATCTTTTACCTGCTGTTTACACAAGGAATGCTTAAGGATCAAACTCTGTGCTCCACAAATGAACACACAGAAGTCTGTAGGCTGCAAAATTTGGGCATAAATCTAGTAGACGGTAAAAAGATCAGAGAACAGTTTAACTTCAGTACTTCGAAAGCTCATGGAGCAAAGAATTAAGTAATTAATTTGCAAACACCTAGACGATAATAGGGTGATAAGTAACAGTCAGTGTGAATTTATCATGAACAAACCATGTGAAATCAACTTGATAGGTTAACAAGCCTTAAGGATGGGAGGAAATGGTAGATGTAGTATATCTTGACTTTAGTAAGGCTTTTCATACCATCTCACATCACCTTCTCATAAACAAGTGACATACAACCTAAATGGGACTACTATTAAGTTTGGTGTCTAACTGGTTGGAAAACCATTCTCAGGGAGTAGTCAGTCGTTCTCAGTCCACTTGGAAGGGCATATCTAGTGGGGTCCTGCGGGGATCAGTTCTGGGGCTGGTTCCAGTCAATGTCTTCATAGTGGCATAGAGAGTACATTTATAAGTTTATGACATTTGCAGATAATACTAAGAGAGTACATTTCTAAGTTCATAAAGTTTACAGATAATACTAAGCTGGGAGAGTTGCAAGGGCTTTGGAGACAGGATTAAAGTTCAAAAATATCTGGACAAACTGGAGAAGTGATCTGAAGTAAATAGGATGAAATGCAATAAAGACAAATGCAAAATACTCCACTTAGGAAGGAACAATCCATTGCACACATAGAAAATGGAAAATGACTGCCTAGGATGGAGTACTGTGGAAAGGGATCTGAGGGTCATAGTGGGTCACAAGCTAAATATGAGCCAACAGTGTAACACTGTTGCAAGAAAAATCCCAAACATTCTGGTATGCATTAGCAGGAGTGCATTAGCAAGACGCAAGAAGTATTTCTTTGACTCTGCTCCATGATGATTAAACCTAACCTAAAATGTGGACAAATATAAGAAAATCGAGAGAAGAGCAACAAAAAATGATGAAAGATCTAGAAGAAGGAAAATTGAAAAATCTGATTTCTTTAGTCTGGAGGAGAGAAGACTTCAGGGGGCCATGATAACAGTTTTCAAGTACATAAAATGTTACAAGGAGGAGGGAGAAAAATTGTTCTCCTTAACCTCTGAAGATAGGACAAGAAGCAGTGGGCTTAAATTGCAGCAAGGGTGCTTTAGGTTGGACATTAGAAAAAACTTCCTGACTGTCGGGTTATTTAAGCATTGGAATAAATTGCCCAAGGTAGTCTTGCCATAAGTGTAGGGGATCGGTCTGGATGACCTCTCAATGTTCCTTCCAGTCCTACAGTCTATGAGCAATGATTTTTTTGTTGTTGTTGTTTAGACCAGAGGTTCTCAACTACTCTGTTGGGCCATTACTGTCCCACCTCATAGCAGTAAATGTGTCACAGAGAGCCGGGGAGATGGCTGGATTCAGCCCTGGAGGGTGCATCCTGTAGGGTTGCAACATGCTGCCAAGCGTGTTGCGATGCACAAAAGGTTGAGAATCACTAGTTTAAACTGCATTCTTGAGGCACTTGAGTCCAGATCTCCCAAGGGATTTGGGCATCTAACTTCCACTGATCTTGGATCTGGGCTGAAAGTCGCAGCACCGCTGCCTCTTTTTTAGGTGCCAGGGGGCATTCACCTCCCTGGATACAGCACCAAAGCTAGGCGCCAAGGGGAAATTCTTGGGCGACCTGCGGCATGAAATTTGTCGAGCCCAGTTTTAGTCAATGTTTTATATTGGATCAAGTGAGTGGAAATTCCTTCCAATTTTAGTGCAGTTTTCCTTTAAAGCAACCTTTAAGGCCCTGGCATAATTTCACACAAGAATTACAGTGGATGTTGCTGCTGACTCCCTTGCAGGGAAAGTACAGCTACAATGATGAGCATGGGGTGGATGGCAGAGACAAACATCCAGCACAGTCTGAGCCGTTTTCCTCAGTAGTCTTTCCATCCACTAAAGATCTCCTCCTCTGTAAATACCGTGCTGAGGACTAGAAAGGCCAGTGTTCTTTCACATATGCCCATGTGTCTGAGTGCATCCCCATTCTAGTATTGCTGTGTGTTCACAGCTTGATGATGTTCCCGCTCCTGAGATGTTTCATGACCAAGCATGCATACAGCTTGTGCTCCAAACCTTTATATACTCATAGCTGACTTTGTTTTTAATTGTTCCTGCTAGTCTGGATGTGTTTTTCCGCTGGCTGTTTGACAAAAAATTCCTGGCTGAGGCTACAGTGCGATTTGAGTAAGTAATATCTGAAAACAGGGGGGGGGAAGGGGGCGTCAGGAAAGCTGGTCTTTGTAGTTGACTAATGCTGGGACTGAAGTGTCTGTGAACTCACCCCCAGCCAATGCTCCTGCCCCAGTCCCTAGAGCATGGCATGCTGAGAGAAGCTCCCCTCCCACAGCCTGTGCTCCTGCCCTCTCCCATCCACCGCCTCCTGCCGGAAGAGGGGCTCCAGCACCTGTAAGGTCTTCCATGGCCAATGCTGTTTCTTGAGATGTTGAACTGGTTCCTCCTAGCCAGATTATTCCTAGTGGAAAGCGTGCTGAGACTGGCCTGTTGGTGGGGAAACCTACCAGCTTCATAGAAAGCTGAATGTTGGTGGGAAGAGGCATGATGGGGACAGCTGCATGGCAGTACCTGCCCTGGCCAACTTCTTCTCCATCCAGCCTTCTTCTCGCTGCCAGCTGGACCTGCAGCTCTCATCTTCTGTAGTCAGATTAAGGTGTATTACTGCCTGACTCAGTCTCTTTCTTCTCCAGATGTGTGTTCCTGCCTGATAACGGGGCCTTCTTTGTGAACTATGTCATTGCCTCCGCCTTCATCGGGAATGCCATGGACCTGCTGCGCATCCCTGGCCTGCTCATGTACATGATCCGTCTCTGCCTGGCCCGCTCGGCCGCTGAGCGGAGGAACGTCAAGCGGGTACGTGGTAGAACCGACTCTCTTCCCATTGCAGTCACTGGGCATGGCCATCACCAGGCTTGGAGACCTGTCCTGAGTACTGGATGCATGTCAGGCTCCTGCTGAACAAACTGAGGGTGTTCCTGCAGTTGTAGACACGTGCAAATGGCACCCAGGTGTCTATCCCCGTGCCAGCTGTACAGCCAGACCAGAGTCCACCCCTGCACATTGATGCAGATTGACTAGGGTTCAGGAAACAGTCTGCTGACATGTATCCCATCAGGAAGATCAGAGCTGCAGCCAGAGATCCGGGGCAGAGCAGGGAACTCCACAGCTCTCCTTAAGGCAAGTCTGTGCTGTGCTGCACTGTGTGCGTTCACAGACAGGCCCATCCAGAGCAAGTTTGAACAGATTGCTGAAAGTGGGCAGAGCAGTATATACGCTCCTGTGCGTGCAGACATGCTTCCGGGGGCACTGTGCAGCTCTTTGTGCTGCACCAATGCGGTCTCTGCTTTCTCCCACAGCACCAAGCCTACGAGTTCCAATTTGGAGCCGCCTATGCCTGGATGATGTGTGTCTTCACCGTGGTCATGACCTACAGCATCACCTGCCCCATCATCGTCCCCTTTGGTAGGTGGTGCTGTGCCCCTCTGCCTCACTGCGCGGGAAAGGACTTGCAGCCAAAGGCAGCTGGGAGATGGTGTGTTTCATTGCTTCCCATTGGGGGCCCCATCTGCAGCATGGGATGGGAGACCTTACCTTCTTGGGGATAAAAAAGTTGGGGAAACTGAGTCACAAGCCCACACCATTTAGGCTTACTCGATGGCCATCTTCATTTACGCAATTTCAGACTGTTATTGTCACTGATGGCGTCTGGACATATTAATTGCTTGGGATAAATGTAACACACAAGACCAAATTGGTGAATGTGGGCCCCAGTTACCACATACCAGAGCGCTATGAAGTCCTGTCATATTCCATTATAGCCGTCACTGTCTCTGATCCATTGGTCTGGTCCATCAGTCCCTTCCTTCAGCTTCTGGCCTGATGTTTCTCCAGTTCAGGCCCATGTTCACTTAGGTCTTTCATACATTTCTACATGACAGATCACTTAAATCTTTACCCAGTTGGCTTTCAACTCATTAGCTCTTGGGATTTGGGGTAACCTTTACGTTACACATGCGCACGCTTCAGTTACCCACCGTCAGCATTTTACCTGTTTGGTTTTGCTGTTTCTGGGCCATGTCATTTTATGTCACCCTGACCTGGGTCTTCCCAGATAAATGGTTTTGTTGTTGCTCTAGGTTTGTGTCTTTTTACCTCAAAACTTACAGCACAGTGTGTGTCTTTTTTTCTGTCACCAATGCCATCACTGTAAAGCAGATCAGCAGTTAAGAGGAATGGGCAATACCACACTTACACCACCAAGGTCTTCTCTTGGCCAAAGTGTTGCTTCATTTCATCTGTGCTCATTACTCTCCATAATTACAAATCCTTAAAATGTAACTAGCAGAGCTTTGAATTTTACCAGCTAGCCATCCTTCCTTGTTATATTTCAGTGGTATATGTCAGCATGTGTTATCCCCTCACTCAACCTCCTGCCAATCCATCGTGGCATGGATTCTATCCGCCAGATCCAGTAGTTGAGCATATGCTCAAATGAAAGCCTCGAGGGAGCTCTCTGCAGCCCCCATTGCAGTGACGAGAATCAGCCAGGCTGGGCAATGCACTGTGGTTTTCCGAGCTGCTACAGAAGAGGCATCGATTGTCTATGCATAATAATTGTTTCTGCTACACCTTTTGCACTAAAGGGCCCCCAAACACTTTCCTAACTGGCAGTGTCCCCTCAGTGCCGTGGCAACAGTCCCTGCATGGTGACAAATGCATGTGTATCGGAGTGGGGAACGGACCTGTTCCCCAGTCCAGTGGATTTGGAGTCCTTGGGACACTCTGTTTGCTGGTGGATCGCATTGCCAGTCCCATCCCCTCTCCAGTTATGGCATCCTAGCTACATGCTGCACTATGCTTCGCTGGCTGAAAAGCTTCTCTGCCCAACATCATCAAGGGGGGTTGTCCTCTGTTCCCTGACACCTCACATTTGCAGAGTGTATGCCTAGAAGGGTATGCCACGCCAGAGGTTCTCAGCCGAGCCAGGACATCCCACTCGACGCCTGCTGCAGTGGTTAGTGCAGATCAGTGCAAATGCGCTGCCTAAGGCCTGTGTTCAGGAGGTTGCATATTTGGCGTGGCGCTGGATGCTTCGCCATACGCAGGTGGCACTGGCTTCTGGGGCCATGAAAGGGGTCTCTGAGTCATGACATGGCGACGAGCCCACTGGGAATCACACCTGGTCTGAGGATTCCCCTCTCCAGCAGGTGCAGAGCAATCCGCTTGGGTCCTACAATGGGGCTTCCCAGGGCACATGCGTCACTGGGAATGTGGGGCTGCCTGGCGCAGCGGCGCAGCCTGGTGGAGAAGGAATTAGGGGTGTGGAATAGGCCAGATCACCCTGGAAAGACCTGCCTTGGCCCTGGTGAATGAATTCTTTTCTTTATGGAAATTGTGGCTCTGTGTGAAGTGAAACTCCCCACTCTCTCTCAACCCCTCTGTCCAGTGGTGAGGTGGACACAGGAGAAGGCCTTCCCAGCAGTAGATGGCATGTGCAGGATCAGAGAGGGAGAATTAGGGGGCTTTGCTTTCCAGTCCCCGCTGGGTGTTCAATAACTCCCAGCACCCTGAGGTTCAGAGTTGTCTCCCTAAAGTGCAGCCCTGAGCAGCCTTTGGGCAAGCGGCTGCTGCCAGCTGGGAGCAGTGCCCTGATCTGCCACTAGCCCTTGCTGCTGACACTGGAGCCCAGCTGCCACCTCACTGCTCTCTCTCTTGTGCATGTGCTCTCTCAGGATTGATGTACATGCTCCTCAAGCACCTGGTTGACAGGTACAACCTCTACTACGCTTACCTGCCTGCCAAGCTGGACAAGAAGATCCATTCGGGGGCTGTGAACCAGGTGGTGGCAGCCCCCATTCTCTGTCTCTTCTGGCTCCTCTTCTTCTCCACCATGCGCATAGGTAGGCACGGGGGTTGAGGCGAGGGAGTGAATGGCAGGCAGGCACTGCATTATAAACGTCCACTCGGGTTGGCTGAGCCTAAAAGTGCTGGGTGCCCTGCCCCCCAGCACTAGGCCCTGGCTGTTCCCTGGGGCAGTGGTCTCCGGGGGTGGTGGGCCGCACGCCAAGTGTTTGACTACCCTGATTTGTGACCCTTTTGCCTCACCCAGGTTTCCTGGCCCCCCCATCCATGTTCACGTTCGTGGTTCTCGTGATCACCATTGTGATCTGCTTGTGTCACGTCTGCTTCGGGCACTTCAAATACCTCAGTGCTCACAACTACAAGGTGAGGCTCCGGGGAGGTGCCTCGCTGGTGGGATCCTTGACCGAGGTGATCATAGAATCATAGAATAATAGGGTTGGAAGGGACCTCACGAGGGCATCTAGTCCAACCCCCTGCTAAAAGCAGGACCACTCCCACTAAATCACTCCAGCCAGGGTTTTGTCTAACCGGGCCTTAAAAATCTCCAAAGATGGGGATTCTGCCACCTCCCTAGGTAACCCATTCCAATGCTTCACCATGATGAGGAGTTCTCTTAAGTTGGGCTGTTAGGGAAGCCCCTCATGGGGCCTTTTTTTATAAGCTGCCTGGTTTTATACTTCTCGTGCTTCCCCACCTGGGTGTAGCTGGGAGAGGGTCTTCCCACAGCTCAGGGCCACCCCCACTGCTCTGAGGAGGGGAGAGAAAGTTTACTGAGGGACACAGCCCCTTGCCAGGCCACATCATTGGCACAAGCCTGTTCCCTTTCCAGCACTCTGGAACGGGAGCCTCTTGGGGCTGCCACGAGCCGGGTTCTCAGTGCCTTCCTCAGCCCAGCTGTTGTTTGGGTGCCCCACTTCCCTCGTCAGATAAGGTTGCCCGGGAAGGCTCCTGCAGCAGGTAGTGGGGTCAGCGAGCCGGCTGCCTCCCCAGTGCTGTGGGCCACGTCTTTATTTCATTCTGTTGACCTCTAGATCGACCACACGGAGGTGGACGTCGTGGACGGGAGGGAAAACGGGCAACCTGCCACTGCACCGCCTGTTCCCAAATCTGCTGTGAGTCACCAGCTCCCCCACCATCCTGCATGTCTGGGTTTGGGACAGGGGAGGGGACCTGTGGGCGTCACTTCCTGTCAGAGAGCCTCCTTCCAGGCCTGTCCCAGCCAGTGTCCATGGGGTGCAGGCAGGGCCCTGCCGTGCGTCCCTCACCCAGCTGAGGTGAAGAGTTGCATTTCTCCTCCGGTGCCCCTGATGCTGTTTGTTCACTTTTTGCTTCTCTCAGCTGGGACCATGAAACCAGACTGGTCAGTTCCCCTTCTTGCTTCCCTTTCTGGCTCTCCCCCATCAGCACATACTGCAAATGCAGGGCTGGGAGCACCGCATCCCAGCACCAGCTGTTTTCATTAGAATCAGGAATGAAAACATGTCTGAAGCTTTGGGGTACCCCCACCCCTCCTGCCCAGCTCTCCAGGGTCTGGAGTCCCTGACTCCATCCCCTTAACTCTCTCCAGGTTCCAGTGTAATCAACTTGCTTCCAAGGCTAGGTCCTCTGCTGCAACTAAGGTCTGCGGGGGGGCCTAAGGAGCTGATTCAGACTCCTGACTCTGCCCCTCTCTCCGTTGTTAGTTCCCTGCAAGCCCAGGCCTGGCAGGGTCTCATCGCAGTGGCTGTGTGCATGTGTAGAGGACCCAGCTGACATGGCCTTGTCAACATTACCCAAACCGGCACAGCCACCAAAGCAGTCCTGCTGCCTGTGCCGTCCGGTTACATGAATGCCTGTTTGGGAAGGGCCCTGCAATGATATTGCTGATCTACAGATTTGGGGGAGGAGGGGGCAGAATTTCCCAAACTATCCTGATGTTGGCCCTGGAGACAGACAGACAGATGTCCATACAGATAAACCAGGTTCTGTGCTGAACTCCAGGTCCCTGAGGGGATGGTTTTGTCCTTCGAGGTTGGATTTCCTACTGCACCCCATCTCCACAGCAGGGAAACTTCTTTCAAACATGCCTCGATATGCCAGTGCCCAGCTTGAGCCATCTTAGAGGAGTTGATTATCAGGAAGTGCTGGACGCCTGCCCCCTGAAATAAATCCCATCCCTTTAATATCGGGCCCTCCGGTGCTGTAGAAGCCCTGGACTCCCAGTTCTCCTGGCTCTCTGGAGAGTTCAAATGTTACCCAAGGTCTTCAGAAAATGGCGGGTTATCTGTAATAATTAAATGGGATGTCAAGAGCTGCACCCCAGGCCAGGCTGCTAACATTTCCCATCATCCAAACAGCATCCCTGGAATCCTCCAGCCCCTCTCCCTGCCCCATCTCCTGCTGAAACCTATACATTCCATAACATACAAGTTCCTTTCAGCCCCAGCATGCCTTGCACTTCACCTCCAGTCTGCATGGTGCTTACCCATCATGCTTTGCTCCCATGGCTTTCCAATGTCCTCTGCGGAGCTAAAGGGTCTGGGTTTTTTTTCCTCCCCTCTGCAGCAAAAGTACATTGCCCAAGTGCTGCAGGATTCATCTCTGGAAGGCGACGTGGCTGAGTCCGAGGAGCAGGGGTCCCAGGACGAAGAGCTCATCAACCCAGATGGCATGAATGACACGGATTTTCAGTCGTGTGAGGACAGCCTGATAGAGAACGAGATCCACCAGTAATAACCCAGCGGGAGCAGGAGGGACAGGGGAGCCCTGGGACCCGAGGTGGATGCTGCAAGCGAATGGAGAGAACCGAAAGGAGCGAGGAGCATCTCAAGGAGGTCGCTGGCCCCTGCTCCCTCCCACCTGTTCAGACTGCTGCCCAAATGCTCATTCCAAGGGTGGGGAGGAGCCATGCATCAAATTCTCCATTCCCTGCTTCCCCCTGCCACCCTATTCCCTCTCACTCCCGTCTGGGCGGGTGAGACAGGGACCTGCTCTTACTTGAGACCTTCTCTAACACTTATCGAGACAATGAGACCCTCTAGAAGGAGGAAGGATGAGGAAGAGGAAGATGACTTTGACCCTTGCTGCTTCTGTGCTGCGGGGAAGAGGACCCAGGGACAGTGACGCCTGGATGCTTTGGGGTGGCAGATGTTGGGGGGAGTCTCCGGTCTCCAGTGAGGACTCCAGGGTAGCCCCCCTCTATCCCCCGCATCTGGAATTTTGAACACTAATAATTTATTAGATTTAAAAGAAAAAAAGCTTTAATCAAGGTATTGCAACCCCAGCTAATAGCGGGCAGCTGTGAGCCCAGCAGCTGGCACTCCAGTCCTAGCTGCGGGAGGAGCAGTGCCCGGCTGTGTCTCGCACACACATGTGCACAGCCCCTCACTCTGTGGACACTGGAAGGCCACGGTCCGGTTTGTGTGAAATGTAGTAACCTGGGCCTGCTCCAGCTTTTCCCAAGCACAGCCCAGTGCCAGCGTCCCCACCCAGCCGAACTGGCGCTGCGGGTCACCTATTGAAAACCACACTGGGTCAGCGATGGCTGAAAAGCAGAGCCGAGTGGCCAGGAAGTGGGAGAGCCCCTCGCAGGGCGAGGGGAGTGTAGGGTCTACCACGGACGCTTACGCTTATCGTAGCCAGCCTGTAGGAGAAGTGGAGGGAGGGGAGGCAGCCCCTCCCCCAGCATGGCCTTTTCATGCTTGTGGTAGCTGGAGTCCAGCCAGGCTGGGGACTGGGAGGACTCACTCTCGGGCATGTGGCATTGTTTTAAGTGGTGGGTTTTGTACATTTCCCCCTTCCCTTTAAAATAAAATAACCTGACACCCAGCTGCTGCTGCTGCTGCCCCCTGTGCTGTCCTGTGTCTGTGCAGGGGAAGGACGGAGGTCACCTTTCCCTGACTGCTGTGGAATGGGGCTAGGCACTGAATCCAGGTAGCAGCAGATGCTGGGGCTGAACCTGATTCCCTGGTTAGGGTACAGAGCTCTGTCTGACCTCTCCTGTGTATTTGGCTCCTGCCAGCGTATGGCTGTAACTCCCCAGCCCCATTTCTCAGGCTCTGTGAGCAGCAGCCTCTGCCATCCTGCCTCCCCCAGCTCTGGAATCCCAGCCCCTGGGAAGGTCAGGTGGCTCTTCTGTGAACCTGGTCCCACGGGTGAGTGTAAGACACTGTCAGATTCTCCTGGGACATTGCTGTCTCCTGGGATTATTCTAAAACCTCCCTCCTTCGCTCCACATCCACACTACACTGGATTTGCATCAAGGGCTGCATGCCAGGCAAAGTGGGCAGAACACAAAATTGCTTCCCTGCTGGTAAGCTGTATTTATTATCCCTTGCCCTACTGCTCTGTTCTTAGCCTATTGGCTGCCGCCGGCCGCAGTCCTGACTGCGCACCCTGCATGGATGCTGCTCCAGTTACTACAGCTGGAGCAGGGCTTGGAGCCTGGTCACGGGTACATCGGAGCCATTCGGAGCAGCCTCTGGGGCAGGCCGTAATAATCCGCCTTGACCATTTGCTAGCAACTTCCAGCCAGGAGCTCAAAGCACTTTATAGACACTAATGAATTTGCTCCTCCCCCAAGAGGGCAGTTAGAATCATTTCCTCCCCTCACCCCTATGTGACAGAGGGGGAAACCGAGGCACGGAGCGGTGAAGAGACTTGCCGAAGATCACACAGCACATCCATGGCAGTTGGGAATAGAGACCAGAGCTCTCTTCTTTACCCTCCCCCATCTAATAGGCATTCCAGAGCAGGAGGCAGTAGCAAGATTTACTCCCTGGTGGGGGAAGACACAGGGATGAAGGGCACAGATCCAAGCTCATTTTTAGCAGATAGGTGGTGGCTGGAGCATGCTCTTCTGTGGAAGGGTGGCCCGGTGAGTTCTGCGGGCTGACTTCTTCCCCTTTTTAGGGCTCCCTATGGAAACGCACAGTGTTTGATTTCAATTGACATTTTTCCCCCCCAGACAGGCTAGAGATGACACACAGGGCTCTTCCTGCTTGTGTCCAGAGAGGGGAGCAGGGAGGACGCTGGTCCCTTGGCTCCCTATTCCCACCTGCCTCAGCCCTGGTGCAGCGGGCTGGCTGCCATTGTTCTGTGTGTGGGGCACAGCCCCTGGGCAGCACTGTGTCCTTGGCGAGCCATGTACAATACTCTGTATATATTTGTGAAAAAAAAGAAAAACCGGAACTTATCAGATTTTCCAGTCTCTCTGTGTAGAACGTGTGCTGGCTGGGTGACGCAGAGCCTTGGGCGCCATTGGGAGAGGCGGGTTCTGCCTGGAGCCAAACCTGGAGCCTTAGGTACCACGCATGGATAGGGCTCTGCCCGGATCCTTGGGCATTGTGTGTGGGGGGGGGGGGCCAGCCCCTGCCTGGAGCCAAAGCCCGGAGCTCCAGGCACTGTGTGGAAGGGGGCTCTGCCTGGAGTTGAGCTCAGGCAGTGGGGTGAGGGGCAGGCTCTGCCTCAGGGCAGCACGCACAGCCATGGATAGAAGTCTCTGCAGAAGCCCATGGCTGGGTGTCCTCTTTTCCTGCCTGAGCTATGGGAGTGGGGCACTTGCTGTTGAGGTGACAGTCCAATAACCCATGGTGTGGGGAGCACATCTCAGCTTCAGCTCCTGGGCCTCCCCTGCTAGCTCTGGGCTGGTGCTAACTCCTCACCCTTTCCTGGTAGGAGAGCCAAGGGCTGCAAGGAACAGGCTGTGCATGACCACCCTCTGAGCTCTCAACAGGCCACGGTCCCGTCTCTGTCTTTAGAGGGTGGGTGGTCTTTGCCTTAAATCCCCACTCTCCTCAGCCCCTTGTCTGAGGGGCAGCCTCCACACTCACATGCCAGGAGTACAGCAAGGGAGCTTGTGTCTTCAGACCCACCACTCCCACAATCCCACTTGGCGGGCAGGCCCCAGACATGGGTCTAACTATTCCTTCCATGTGAGATCGTTGGGACTGGGATGGGGGCAGAGCATGATCATCTTTGGGGCTGGGAGGTAGGAACCAGCTCAAAGGGAAGGGGGTGACAAACTGGGGAGTCTTTCATCACTAGGGATCCAGGTCTAATCCCCTGGTTAGCAGTGACCCACAAGTGGTCTCTTCTGACAACTGTTCAGTGGCCCATGTGTGAGATGAGTTGGCCGGCCTCAGTCCAGAGTTCATGTGTTCGCCTCACATCTGGCACTGACTGGCTTCTGTGTTGCCAGCCTCAGCAGAGATGCCCAGGATTGGGTGGACGATACCTTCTGTGCACCCACCCAGTCCCTGTCTGACTCCACGACTTTTGGCAGCAGCTTTTGCCAACTCTTAAATTGCCAGAGGCCTGCACCGCTCCACAGCTGGTGATGTCTCTGCTCTGGAATCCACCTGGCCAAGGTGTGAAGGGGATTAAGTGCACTGAGTTTATCATTCTCCGGCAGGTGGGTGCTACACTCACATGGTGCCGCTGCACCCTCCCAGAGTTCAATGGTGCTGTCTGGCACTGCAGACTCCAGTGCCACCTGTTACGCATCGGGAGCCAAATGGCCGGGTTGCATCCTGGCATGTGTGGTCTCTGGGGCGCTGGCCTGAAGATGAGAAAAGCTGCAACCTGTTCCACTAAGTGTGCAGCGAGCCAACCATGGCAAAGCCTACACACCCTGTTGTAGAGTCTGTACAGCGTGCCCAGAATTTCCTGGCAGTTGGGAATTAGGAGGAGCCTGTAGTCCCAGTCTGATCCCATAAAGGGGGGAGGCATGTGGTATCTAAGCAGCAGGGCCCTGGTTCCTGGTAACCTGGTTGGGTTGCAGAGCTGGTTTGTTTTTCTGTTGGTCTTGTTCCTGGTGCGAATGTTGCGAAGCGTTTTCCCTTAGTGAGCAGGTTCCCCAGGGGCTGTGCTGCAGGCTCAGCTGCCTATTTGACCGCTGCAGCTGCCTATCTGATCACTGCAGGACCGGCAGGGAGGGGCACTCAGCTCTTCCCTGACCCTAAGCAGGGTAGCTGGCGGTCAGAGCCAAGCGCTAGCTGTATGCAGTGAATGAGGGGCCCTGAACTCTTTCCCCAGACCGAGGGTGGCACATGGCCAGCACAGCTTGGATGTCATGCTGGTGACATCGTCAGGGGATGCCCTCACACGGCACCCACTCATGAGAACCAGAGGAGGGACTTTCTCCCGGTGTGTCTTACTGGTGTAGAGGGGCAGCCAGGGATCATGGTAGAACCAACTGTCAGGGGTCTTCTGTATGTAGAGTCCAAGGTCCATTAGGGCATCCCTGACTCAGGGTGAATCCCTGATTGTGCCATGTGACCCACACCAGCATCTCCCTCATCTCACTGGCTCGCCGCCCTTGGGGATGGAGAGGCTCTGGCAGGCCCCTTTCAGGACATAGGCAGGAGTCTCCCATAGCCGTGCTCCCCCCCGCCGCCCCAGTCACAGTGTTCTGCTCAGTCTGGTTGCCAAAGTTGCAGTGTTGATGCTACGTGCCCTTCTCTTGGGGAAATGATTTCCCAGCCTGGCACCATGGGGCCCCAAATGGAAACAACATCCCTTTTGCCCTCTCCCAGGGTGCCCAGATTGGCAAAGAGCACTCTTCCTTTGCAGCCGTGCTCAGGGAAGAGCCAGGCCCTGGGAAGATCTGAACTGTGGCAGGACAAGGTGCCACCACGCTGGCCTGCTGATGCCAGTCTTCTGGGTTTTGAAGCTCCCTCACCTCTAGGAATATTTGAATCCAACAATGCCCCCGCCAGCCTGATCCCTTCTGCTTCTCAGTTTCACCTTCTCACTGCATACGGCCCAAAGTCCTTATGCCCCAAGACCCTGTCCCCAGTGTGCCCCCTCCCAGCACTGCCCCAAGGACCTGCCGCTCACTGCTGGAGGCACATAATAGCAACACTTGGCCCTGACACTGCTTCACCAGTTCAAAGTGCTGCCAGGGTCAAGGGGAGCTGCCCCTCAGGGCTAACATACCTGGAGCTTGAGGTACTGCAGTAAAACAATAGTCTGGTGAGAAATCATCTGGTGTGGGGGCTCCGCTGTGCCCAGCTCCGTGGCAGTCCCTTCGCTGTGCTAGCTCAGATTGTTGCTTTTTCACAGCAGAGGGCCTCAGCATCTGCTCTGCAGAGAGCTGCCCTGTCACCTGGAGCTACAGTGCCTCCTTGGCTCCAGCTGGTTCTACAGATCTGAAACCCAGGGGCCCATCAAAACAGACGGCTGCTTCTTCGGGAGCTGCTGCTACCCAGGAAAGAGGTGGGACCAGAGCCACCAGGAGGAGAGTTCTGTGCAGGGGAAAGGAGGGTGATGCAGCTGAGCAACATGGTGTGGGACAGGGGGAGAAGAGGAGTCTGGCTGGGCACCCCTAGGAGAGAAAGGAGCCAGGCACCAGGGAAGCCAGGGCGAGCAGGGGCCAGAACAGGTGGGTGGAGGGAAGGAAATGAAGAGCAAAGGGAACAAGGTAACTTGTTTCCAGAGCCCCGATTGCCTGCTAGGTTGATCAGCAGCAGCCTGTTCCAGTATATATATATCCCAGGGAGGGAGCCCCAGCTCAGTGACTCCAGGCAGGGATGAAATGCTGTGTGGGGAGAAGGGCTGCATCCCAGGTGATAGTGGAGGGCAGGGCAGGAGAGCCAAGGAAGAGGAGGTGCCCACTTTTCTCTCAAGACATGGCCTATATACCTGGGGATGGAGCAGGACTATCCTTGGCAGGCCTCTGGGGCTCGGCCGGGCTGGACAGTCAGCAATGCCAGTTGCTGACAGCAGAGGGTGCCTATAGAGCAGTCATTGGGTGTCTGGCTCTAGCTAGCTCCATGGCGCAGGGGTCTTACCCCCTTTGCTGGGGGCAGTCTGGCTGCTCTGCTTTAGCCAGGCAGCCTGGGCCAGACCCAGACCCTCCTGGCGCATATCCCTCCTGACCTGGGCATGAGCGGACGCAGGCCCTGCTCTCGCCAGCCCTTCTGGGTGTGGCACAAGGCATAGCTGATGCCTGACTCACAGTGAGAGCTGTGGCTGCAGAGAACCAGCTGTCTGTCACAGGAGGAGGGGAGGGCTGGGCTTTTAAAGGCACAGGGACCTTTCTACCCATGCCTCTGGACCAGCCCAGTGCTCAGCTTCCTCTCTCCCTTCCTGCTCCCCTGGAATTAGGGCCCAGACTTGCACTGACTTCAGTGGCAGCTGGAGCAGGCCCTCCTGGAAGGAGGGTTGGGGGTACATGGGGCAGGGAGCGCAAAGCAAGGTCCCTGATAATCTGTAGATTAATAGGGAAAACACCAGCTCCAGGGCACTCTGAGGGGCAGGGCAGGGAGACACAGATAAATTTCTCTAGTTTATGAGCTGTACCTCCTACCCCACTGCTTGTTCCCACTTGGACTTGTCCCACTCTGTCCTGGAATTGTCCCTCTCTGTCCTGCACTGGAGCCCTTGTTTCGCCACCTCCTGGGTCTGAGATAAGGCCGGGCCTAGATCCGAATGGATCATTCAGCAATTGCTGATCATTGGCAGCTCTGGAACCAGTATGAGCCCATCATCCAGGTCCTGGGGTGCCTTAGCCCATCACTCAGCCCAATATTCCTGGGGCTTCAACTCACTGATTCACTCCACGTATCCAATGGCTGCATAACATGCAATGAAATGCAAAATTCTCATAAACCACTTCTGCATCTCTTCCCAGGGTCAGAGGTTCTAGCACCCCTGCTTCTCTCCTTCAAGGGCACAGTGACATCTCTCACCACTGGGGCTGGTGGCAGGAGGGAAAGACCCCATGCCCACTCAGACTCTCTCTACAGTTGAGCTCCCCCATGTCTGGTCTCTGCAGTGGCTGATAAATAGGACTGAATGCATAGGCCTCCAGCTCCTTCCCATCAGCCATTGCGGATCTTTCTTTAGACCTGGCTGCATTGCTTAGGACAGAACTGGGAGTGGTTCTGCGCTTCCTTTGACTTGGTCTCTTCTCTTCTAGGTTTGTCTGTTTAATAAGGCAAAGGACCCCAAATATGCAAATTTGACTCAGTTGTCTTGGAGTTAAACAGGGACTATGGATTTTTCTCTCATTACAACAGGTGATTTGACCTCACCTTCCTCTATGTGCTGTTCCCCAGTGTTTGAATCCTAACATCTATTTTGATTTGCTGTTACAGCCTGACCTGATCCTATGTCATACACGCCTCTGCATTTAATTTCCTCCCATTCTGTAAGTTTCCCATCTTCAAAGCGTCTGACGAAGTGGGATTTTTCTCCCACGAAAGCTCATGTGATAAATAAATCTGTTAGTCTTTAAAAGTGCCACAGGACTCTGTTGCTTTAGCCTGTCAGCACAGGATATGCCCTACTCATAACACCAAGGCAAACCAGTCCTCCAGGGGAAACCTGCTCACTCTCACCCATCCCTTCCCCCCACCCCCATTGTTTCCCTCGACGGTGCCTTGCACTAAGTAGTGGATGCTAATCCTTCCAAACACACCAAAAATAAACAGACAGGAGGCTTGGGTAAGCTTACAGCAAACACTGAGCTGGGACTCACTCAGCCACATTCACTGCTGGGTAACCCAGCCCAGCAGGCGCACACAGCCCCCCCTGCATGCCTGGCACGCACAGCAGGCACATGCAGCCCTTTGCATACTTGTCCATCCCCCTTTGAACATTTGCCGTGTGCACACAGTGCCATGCACAGTGTTCACTCAGCACTCTTGCCTTTCATATGTACACCCCCCCACACACACACACACGCATGTGAACCTGCTTGGGGCACAATGCCATGTGCAGCCCCCTGTGGACACATGCACACACACGCATGCACACACACAGCCCAGAGATGCCCGTAAAGCTGTACATGCAGCATGCACCTGTGGCCAAACTCACTGTCCAGACCCCCACACATGTGTAGTGACCTACAGACATCCAGGTCTATGTGTGCAGTACATCCTTCCCTCGCACAGGCAGTCATGATGGGTGTGCACCTTGCCCAGCCCTTCAGAGGTGCCTTGAGGGAGAAAGCTCCCCCTGTTTCAGTTCAGCCACTAACTCCTAAACTGTCCTGCAGGCAGAGGCAGCCTTAGGCTATCTGGGGCCCTAGGCAAAGGCCCATTTTGCAGCCCCTAAAGGCACCCCACTGGGGGCCCAAGCTCCCCTTGGCCACACCCTTCCCCCTGCAGCCCCAGCACCCCGCCTGGGGACCTGAATCCCCAGATTCCTATGGCCAGCCCCCTGAGGTCCTGGCACCTGCCAGGGCCCCAATACTGCCCCACCGCCGGTCCCAGCCCCAGCTGCCCGCCACATATCCTGCCGGCTGAGAAGCAGACGGCTTTTGGAGTAGGTGAAGGGGCCCCTGGCTGCTCGGGGCCCTAGGTGGGCGCCTGCTTCGCCTACCCCAAAAGCCGCCTCTGCTGCAGGAGATCTGATTCCCAGGGGCTTAATTTGTAATGAAGAAGGGGCCAGGACTCAAGCAGTTCTTTTTTAGTTACACCTGGTAACTAAGCACAGAGATGCTGGAGCTCTGAACTGCCAGGCCTAGAGGTGCCAGGGTTCAACCCTGGCACAAATCAAGTACTGCTGGTTCTGTTGGCAGGCATTAAGAGCCAGGGATGGGCTGCTGTCTGTGATAGGGACCCGCTGGCCCTGGAGAGGTGGCAATGCCCTACCCAGTACCCCAGAGATGAGATGCTGGCTGGATCACCATCCATGCAGTGCGTCTAGGGCACTTCTCAAAAGACTGGAGCTGGAGTTTCCCTGTGACCAGCTAGAAAATATCCTGTTGGCTTAAGACTACTCTTGAACTGCAGAACCTCTCAGCGTTGGGGGAGAGAGGCCCAGTCTGGGACATCCCAGGCTGTGTGAGAGGAATGTTCTGCCACTGGAGAAAGAGCAAAACAAGTTATTTTCACACAGCCAGGGTGCAAGAGATATAAGTGATTGTGGTGAGAAAGCCTTCCCCATTGGGAAGAAAGAAGGCAGCAAGCTCCAGTGGCCTGAGCATGGGCGCCTGGAAAGCTAGAATTGTAGTCTTGATTCTGCTAGGAATGTTTTATTGACTCCTGCCTCGGGTTCCCCATCCCGAACATGGGAGGATGATCCTGAGTGTTCTCATGTGGGGAGGGTGTGAGGTAAATTAACATTTGCAAAACATTATTTGGGAGGAACTCAGGCTAGGAAGATTGGGTAGTGATTTGCCTGCCCTCTGCTGGATAGAATCCGAACGACTTAGCTGTGTGTCATAGACCCTCTACTGTTAATGAAGGTTCTCCATGCGGTGGGTAGATCCGTGGCAGGAGCCAGGATCTGTTGATCTCCCTGGACCCGTCCCTGGTGGAGGCTCCTTGCTTTTGGAGTAAGGCTCCCTTTGGCTGGCGTATGGGGGAGTCGAGGCTTTTGGGGTCACATCCAGGAGTCGTGCCCTAACAGCTGGGCGTTGGAGCAGGATCCGCAGCTTCCCTTTGGCCCTGGCACACATGACTGAGCAAACCCCAGATCAGCGAGGAAATCCTGGATAGGGGAGGCCAGGGCCAGTTCAGCGGCTCCAGGGCAGGGAGTCAGACCGCCGCAGCTGCGCCTTTAACTCCTCCCCCCTCAAACTCAATCTGAGCCGCCTAGTCGGCACATCCCGCCAGGGCCAGGCCACACCCCACCTTCCTCGGTGCGGAGCCAGTCTCATCCCCGCGGGTGGCGCAGACGGGCAGGACGAGGGGGGGACAGGGAGCGATCGCGCGCAGGGCCCCACCCCCGGGACGGGAGCAGCCCGCACAGTAAGTGACTGTCTCTCTGCGCTTGGATCCGATTAGCAGCTCAGCCGCGAGGGGTTGCTAATTTCAGTGCTTCCCCCCTCTCCCGGCGCTCACCGGGGCCTGCCTGGCAGGAAGGGGCTAGTGGAGGGTCCCCGACTGGGCACTCGCTCTCCCTGGCCATGGCAGCTGCTTCTGTGTCAAAGTGACGGGATCAGGTGAGTCAGGGCTCTGGCACCTGCCCATGGCACCCAGCTCGCCCCCTCCCAGTCTCTGAAGATGTGGGTGGCGGAGTGGAGACTCGCAGGGCTCTGGTTAGGGTCTGTGCTCGAAATTCAGGATACCCTCCCGTGAGGGTGAAGGAGGGCCCCTCTCTGAACTTGGGGAGCGGCAGCAGTGACATTTTCTCTGCCCCCGCAAGTGTCCATGGCATCGTGTAAGTGGAAGCAGCTCTGGAGCCGGCTGCTGTGCTGCATCTGGTGCCCATGAGCTGGGCAGGGCAGAAAGGATGTGGCTGCTCAGCTGCACACTTGCTGTGGTTCCTGGGCTGGGCGGAGGACTTACGTTCCTTACAGCTATGTGCACCTTAGCGGGACTGTTGTTCCTGTTCTGGAGCTGCACCCTGTGCACTGGGGAGCTGCCCGCCTAGGTGAAATCCCAAAGGAGCGGTCCCTTGCTTGCAATACCGCACTTCCCCAATGCACGGCACCCAGCCTGCAGAGGAGCCTCTTGGTGAGGGCGGGTGAGATGGGCCTCAGTGGATCCTGCCTTTCTGAAAGGAGAGGTTGCTGAGAAATAACGTTGCTCCCTAGGCCTTGGATCTGGTAGCAGAAACGCTGCAGCACTGAGGGCCCTGTAAGTATCTAGATAGCGGAAGCCACAGCTTGCTGTCCCTGTGGGTATGGGGACTAATGCTGCTCAGAGCTGGGATGGGAGCTATGCGATATCTGTGCGTGGGGGTGGCCAGTGCGGTCTGGCTGCTTCTTGGCTCCCATTCTGTGCTATTTACAGGAAATATTTTTCCTGCTCCGAGCCTCTGCAGTGGGCCGAGCGCCCTCTGGGCTGACCTCCCCTGCACGAGAAGCTCTGAAGACCGTGCCTTTGTCTTCACTCAGCGGAGGTGCACGTCTGTGGCCCTGGCAGCTTGGTGGTTACTAAAACCCCCAGAACAAACAAGGAGTCCTGCGGCACTTTTAAAGAAGAACACATTTATTAATCGCATGAGCTTTCATGGGTGGAGTCCCCCTTTGTCAGATGCACAAAATGGAAAAGATCCCAGGGTGTTTCCCGGGAGTTGGTGTGAACTCCGGGGACCTGGCCAGATCCCAGACAGGCTAACTGCACTGTGCCTTCCTCTAATCCAGGGGTTCTCAAACTGGGGTCCCCTCCTGACCCCTCAGGGGGTTGTGAGCTGTCAGCCGTGCCAGCTGGTCAGGGTGGTCTGGCATGGAGGGAGGGTTGTCATAGCCTGAAATATTTTCAAAGGGGATCCTGGCAAAAAAACAAATTTGAGAACCCCTGCTCTAGTCCTCCTGCTGGTTCATGCGGGTTCTTGCCTCAAGCTCTTGCATGTAATGCTACTGTGGTGTGTTCCTGCACTGCACACAGGGCTGTGCTGTGGGGCTGAGCATATTACATGTCATTTGGGCTTGGGCTGTGAAGGTCCTTGGACTGGTGGGAGGGAAGGTGCCATGCAAACCTTGGCAATCCTTTATGCTTCATTGGCTGTGAGAGCTCAGTGGATCCAGGCCTGGTTTGAACAAAACACGGTTCCTGGGCTGTTCTGTGTGGTCTGAGCACCCATCCTGAGGGGGGCTGGGTGGGGCTCATGGAATGAGCAGGGCTCAGCGTGCACAGCAGTAAGTCCAGCCCTGGGGCTGCTTGTCCTGTTTCCTGTCACTTTCTAGCACTGGGGGAGTTTTACCCCCTTCTGCTTTGGGTGATGCAGGCCTCTCCCTGCTCTCATTGGTGCAGCTCTCCCAGCCCAGGCCGGGATGGTCACCAGGGTGCTTGTCGTGTGGCAACAGCCCCTTTATGCAAATCTGGAGGGTTGTCATGGAGCCAGGCCTGTGCTAGGTGCTTTGGCCTCGCTCTCCTGAGCTACTCACATCCAGCCAGCTGTGGCCAAGGCATGGGAGGCGGCTACAGGAAATCAGGCCCACAGCCACCCCACACTTGGGGGGCAGCCCTCTGCAAACCCACCGGCTTCAGTCCTAGGTGACCTGGTCAGCTCGACAAGGAGTCTCCCTCAAATGCCTGGGGACCAGCATGGTGGGAGCAGCTGGGCATCGATGGTGTGTGCATGGCACCCTGGGATCATGGCAGGGAGCAAAGGGACCTGGTTTTCCACCCAGAACAGTCACCTGGGTTCTGTACAGAGCTGAACCCCTCAGTATTTGAATAGGGCTCTTTCTGCTGGGTCTCCCTGCTGTCAGGTGTCCGTGTTAGTCTGGGGATCCCAGTTCATTGTTCTGCCCAGGTTTGATGTCTACATCTGTTCCCAAATCAGCACCTCTGTCCCCGGAGCGGTGGCTGGGACTGACAAGTATTGTCAGGGATCCAAGAGCTAGCTGGGGGCCACTCTCCCCTGGTGCAGGGAGACTGAAGAAGCCAAGTCCTGTCACAAAGGTGGAGAGGGGATCAGTAAGACTAACCCTATTGGGCAGGTGGGGAAACTGAGGCACAGAACAGCACAATGGCCTGCCCATGGATACACAATGAGTTAGTGCAGAGCTGGGGTCCAGGAGCGCCATGCTCCTTCCCTGATCAATAATGCTTGCGGCTGCTGGGTGGTGAGGCTCCATCTGGGCCTGATGTCGCTGGGAGACAGCTGGTGTAGGGTTTGTTTGGCTGCTGAAGAGAGGCCGTTAGGGATTGGAAGGGCCTGTTAGTTTGCATAGGAACAGGAAAAGCATCTTCTAAAGCAAAATAAATAGAGTCCTGTGTGGCACTTATGAATAAACTGATCAGCTGTGTTTCCCCCAAAAGCCGCCCTACTTTTGCAGGAGAGTGCCGGAAAGGCTGATGTTACTGGTGCCGAAGGGGGGGAGCAGGCTGTCCTAGCCACACCATGCTCTGGGGCTGGTCCCCCACTGGGGCTGCAGCTGCTCTGGTACTTGGCACCATGCAGGGGCTCGAGAAAGGGAGCGAAGCAAGGTGAGGGCTTTGAGAGGAAGCTCAGGGACTTTCAGGGCGGGAGTCTGCCCCAGGGAGATCACTGCAGTGAGGTCAGGGACTGGTTACACCGAGAAGAAGACACTGCATGCAGAAATGGGGAAACCCTATTGGGTCCCATCCGATCCAGCTCCCCAAGGTCAGGGCAGCGTTGGCACACACAGCACCTTCCTAGTGCCTGGCCAACCTTGTTCTACATGTCCCAGCCATGGGGTTCCCATCCCTTCTCTGAGGCAGCGATTTTCCATCTGCATTTGGATTGGGAAAATTTTCCTCAGATTCAGCTTTAATTCCCACCCCAGCTACACCCCCTGTCCCCTCTCGTGGTCCACAGCCCCAAGGATTGCCCACTCTGCTCTCAGCCATCTCTTAGCCAAGCTATGCAGACCTACTTCTTCTGATCCTCTCTGCAGCCCCCACCCTTTGTGGGCCCCTTCTCTGATCTCCTTCCAGCTGGTTGCCCTCTTTGTAAGGAGCTCCCTGATACCAGAGCCTTCCCCACCCATCCCAGGTGAAGCCCAGGAAGGGAACTGTGATATAACTTGTATCAGAGCAAGATTTGTCCTTCCCCCCAGTAGAACAGCCCATGGCTGTCCAGAATCAGTGGCAGCCATATTTTGTTGTCTTCTCTTGTGGTTCTTACGCTTTGCCCATCACCGTTGTACCTTGCCCAGAAGGAGGTTTCCCACTGGGAGGTCTCCAAGGTGTCTGAATGAATCACGCTGCGGCTGTGCTTTCTGGCTGACCCTGTATTTTGGGGCCCTGTTGGTCGCTGTGTATTTCTGGAGGCTTATTTTCCAGAATCTGTGGGGCTGGAATTGCCCAATGGCAACAAGGGAAAGCTGATGCTGTAGGAGGCCCACTGGGCACAGAGATGGCCCATGGGCACCCTGTGGAATGACAGTGGGCCTGTGCTTCTCTGAAGCGCCATCCAGAAATGTGCCCTCTTTATGCTCACCCAGGAAACACTATGGATCAGCACCAGCCTGTGATGAGATCTCTGTCTGCTCCTGCTCAGATGGCATCCAGGCCGGTTCCCCCATATGCCTGAAATGCTCTTCACTCTCTCTGCACTCAGGAGGCCTCCAGAATCAACTGCTGTTTTTCCTCCTTTGTGAGCACAGCAGTCACCAAGGCCTTCCAAAGTGCACTGAATAGCAAGGTTAATGTCTTTATACTGTGCCCTGGGAATGGCTATGCCTGCTGGGAAATGCTCAGCTTATCCACAGGTGCAGGTACCCTCCTGGGAGGAGCTTTAACTCTTTGAAGAGGAAGTGGGTGCAGGGAAGGGTGCAGGAACCCTATAAAATATCCTGTTTGTTTCTAGCCCCACGGGGGTGAAGAAAAGCTTGTAAACTTCCCAGAGTGTAACTAGTGCAGGGAAGTTTGCTTGACTCAGCAGAGAGCCTGAAACCATCTCTCTGTGAGGGCAGTCCTCCTTCTCTTGGGAGGGCTTTTCACACAGATGATGGTGGAAACATCAGCATTGTTAACCACTTCACTGCCAGTTGCCGTGTGTCGGGCGGGAGTAGGAAGATTGTCCTCTAAAGATCTTTGCATCATGACTGGGAATGGCAGCTCATTTTGGTGGAGATGACCCCCGGTGATTTTTTCCCCTCTGGTTTCTGGAGCCAGTCAGCCAGAGGGGAGGATCAGAGAGCTCCGTGAGAGCACAGAGCCCCACCAACAGGAAGCCAAACCCCAGGAGCCATGAGGGGTGTTTTCCCACAATGCTTAGCCTGAGGCACCATGATTTTCCAGAGCAGCAACCAATCCCTGGGGGGCCTGGGTCACCTGGGCAGGCTGTTGGTGGAGCGAGAACATGCAGGAGTAGGGAGGGGGCACAGAGTACTTAATGCTGTGACTGGGGGCTGGGCGGTGCCATTGGGGAACACCCTTGCCGTGGAATGACAGCGCCATAGCTGGAGATTGCCCACACCCATATCAGTGCTGCGCAGGCCTGCTGGGAGGTAGAAGAGGGCCTGGCACAGCACGAAAAGGCTCAAGGCAAGGGAAACCGCAAGGCAGGAAACAAAGCAGCACAGATGACTCTGTCTAGTGTTCTGCCTCATGGCTGCTCCTGCTCAGATGGCGTCCAGGCCAGTTCCCCCATATGTCGGAAACGCTCTTCACTCTCTCTGCACTCAGGAGGCCTCCAGAATCAACTGCTGTTTTTCCTCCTTTGTGAGCACAGCAGCCACCAAGAGCCAGTCAAGGGGCTTCCTGGGGTGGGTAGTTCTAGGCTGAGGCTGATACCCGGAGACAGTGTCTGTAGTTTTCAGGCACATGGGCAGGGCTGGTGCTCTGGATCCTGGGGTGGGGCGTTGGCACTGGGAACTGGGTGGAGGTGGCACCAGGTACCAGCAGGCTCCCCCAGGATCAGGGAGGCCTCATGGTCAGCTCCATCCACACTGTCATGTGTGAAGGGTTTTGGGGTGTCTCTTAACCCTGCGCTGCTAGATTCCTCCTGCCATTCCAGGAGGCTGTGGCCCTGGTGCCCCCTGGACTGACAGGAGATGATCGTGGCTGGCAGGAGGAAGGCTGTGGGGAGGGAGTTACAGTCCCTGGGGCTGGATTTGCAGCAGTAGAAAACAGAGCTTGGCTTGGTTGTTGCAGTGCGAAGTCCTGGGGGTAGCTTGGGGTGATTGTCGGAGCTGGGGAGTAGCAGGAAGGGGTGAGGGTCAGCACCCCTCTGTGGCTGTGCGCAAGGAGACGTCATGGGTGAGTTCAGCACTGGCCCTGGTGAGTGTCACCCTCGTAGGACGAGGAGGAGCCAGCATTTCTGAAGGGGCAGGGCAGGGACTCCCGCAGGCCCCAGGACGATATTTTACCTGATGCTTCCCAGCCTCCGTAGGCACTAGTACCAGTCCTCGGAGCGAGGCCTTGGCTGTGCCCACGCCTCACTCTCAGTAGGGCCCCATCCGTGCTTCCACAGATCCTGCACTGGCTGTGCCTCAGGGCAGGATCTGGAGCAGCGACGAAGTGATCTAGAAAGAGCTGCGCGCACTGGACAGGGTGGGGCAGCGCTCTGGGGCCTGGCACTCAGGGAAGCCCAGTCAGTCACACAAACCCAGAGGCCATAGGGCAGGTGCTGCTGATGAAATCCTTCGGAGGCAGGGACTTTGCAGGCTGTTACCCTGTTTGTGGTGGGCTCCCCATCTCCTCCCCTCAGCCAAGAGAGCAATGGGTTGTGGTCCCAATCTGGGTTTTGGCCCAGGTGAGTCAGGCTTGGCTATCCGGAGGGCCCATCCTCATGCTCTGGGACAGGCAGCCAGTGATGATGGGGGGGCACCTGTGTCCCCAGCACTAGTACACTCACTCCAACCAGGTCAGAGCTGTGGCCCCACCAGTCTGGCATCCAGTCTCCTGCCGGGACTGATGGCTGGATGCTTGGCGTCCTCCTGTGTGCATACACTCCCCTCCTTCCTGAACTCTTTTGTGGATGATTGTGTAGCCAGTCAGACTAGAGGCCACGACCCAGTTCTGAACAGAAGCAACAATGTCTCTACTCTGGCATGGGGTGTGGGAATAGCCCCTGGCTGCTGAGGCCACCCCAGGGGGGCCCATTCTGCGCTGCCAGCTGGCCTGTGCTTGGTCACTCAGTTTGCGAGTGGCTATCCTTAGTGGGAGGGGCTCTCCTGGAGCACATGGTGCTTTCCCAGAATCCTGCACTCTGTCAGCTCTGAGCTGGGTTTGAGTCACTCTGTCCTGCTGGAGGAGGGTTGCCCGTCTCCTGCCTCCAGCAGTGCTCCAGCCCAGTGGTTCTCAGTCTTTCCAGATGGCTGTATCCCTTTCAGGAGTCTGAAGCCTGAGCCTGAAGCATGTCGCTTAGCTTCATGGAGCTCCCTGTGGCTTGGGGTCCTTGCCAATTGCCCTGCTTATCACCCCTTAATGCCAGCCATACACTTGTGTACACTCTAAATTCATCCCAAGACCCCCAGGTTGAGCAACACTGATCTAGATGAGTTGAGGAATCTCGTGGACGAGCTCAGCTAAAGCCAGGGTACTCCCTGGTTGAGAACAACTGCTATAGTCCTTTAAGCAATACTGGCTCTGGCCTGCAGCCCTGCAGAGATGTCTCCAGTTGCTAATGGGCCCTCCCAAGAGCTTACTCAGCGCTTGCTCAGCCAACGGCATCTCCAGAAGGAAGGGACTGATGCAGAAAAAATCTGCAGTGCTGCAGGGCCCATCCTTGGGATGGTGAACCTGAGGAGTGGCCACTCCCCTTGCCTCCCCAGGGCCAAGGGGAACCCAAGGGATATCCCACCATGGGCATTCTTCCCCCAGCTGGTTCATCTCTGAGAACAGCATCACCCACATCTTCCCCTCACCAACCAGCACACATAGCTAGAAGTGGGACTGGAAGAGTCTGGCATCTCCAGTCGCAGCCTCCCCCAACAGGAGGTGCTGTGGGGGCAGGAGTGCAGGCCATGGAGGAGCACCCACCTAGTCCAGTTCCAGCCTGCTCCAGTAGGAGGCACTGTAAGGAGCAGTGCAGGTGGTCTGAGAAGCTCCCTCCATCCCCTGCAGGAGACACTCAGGAGTGTGGAGCAGAAGTGCTGGCTCTGGGAGGGCTCCTTTCTATTCCAGTTGAAACTTGGTCCCACCGGGAGCACTGTAAGGAGCAAGACGAGTGCTGGCAGTGAGAAGTTCATTGCTCTGAAGTCCTGGTGGGCACTGGGCAGTGATGAACATTGGGCACATTGCCTTTGGAAGTGGGGCAGACGGGGGTGGAGCAGGCAGCCAGGGTTTCTGTGTGCTTGGCCCCTTCACAATCAAATCCAAAACTGCTGATTGTGGCTCTTTGCAGATTTTCACAGCCTCCTCCTCTCCCAGCTGGGGACCACGGCTCTGTTTGTTTGCCTTAGCACTATTGTGTATGGAGATGCGAGGGCAAGGCCCAAGTCTGAACAGAAGCGACGATGTTGTGCTCTGGCATGGGGTGTGGGAATAGCCCCTGACTGTGAGAGGCCAATCCAGGGGCCTGTTCTGTGCTGCCAGCTGGCCTGCGCTCGGTCACTTGGTTTCTGGTCTCGCTCAGCTCCATCTGTGAGGGGAGGATGGCTTATTATGGAGATTTCCAGCCTGTTAAAGTAATGGCTGAAAGCAGTGGTGAGAGTCCAACATACCGCAGTCAGCTGCTGTAAAAGCTTCTTCGAAAGCACTGCATCTCTGTCTCACCGGACCAGTCCTGGACCCCACACACCCCTGTGCTGATGCCCCGCACCCCTGACCTGCAGCTGCCTGCTGTCCTGTAGATGGCTTCCCATGCACTGCTGTGCACGTGCCCCTCACTCCCAACCTTTTTCCACTCTGACTAGCCGAGAGTCCTCTGTTCCCATTCCCAGCCATCCCTGAGTCTCCTCTTCCCCCTCCCATGCTACCGCGGCTCATCTCTTGGGGCTTTTTTTAAATCACAGGAGGAGGTACTGAACCTGAAGGTAGCGCTGTCTGTGCCCAACCAGCTGCATCATGATGCCCTTTGGGGGAATTGCCGCCCGGCTGCAGAGAGACCGGCTGCGAGCAGAGGGGGTGGGGGAGCACAGCAATGCCATCAAGTACCTGAACCAGGACTACGAGACTCTGAAGCAGGAGTGCCTGGAGCGTGGCACTCTTTTTGAGGACTCCCAGTTCCCAGCTGTCCCCTCCGTCCTCGGCTTCAAGGAGCTGGGGCCAAACTCTGGCAAGACCCAGGGGGTGCGCTGGAAGCGCCCTTCGGTAAGTGCCTGGCTCTCTCCTCTGGGGGGCTTCTAATGTCCTTCTAGGCCCACTTGGCTGGGATGTCAGTGACTCGGAGCCCTCATCCCATTACCACTAACGGTGTTTGGGGTCTGTGGGTCTCTGCAGCAGAAGGTCTCCAGATCTTTCCCCACAGCTCCCTTTGGAGTGGTTACCGACAAGGCACTTGTCCGCCACTGGTGGCATTTGTAGGGCTCCCCCGCCCCAAAGGTGCTGTCAGATGCTGCTCTGTGGCCACCCGGCCTCCTGAACCAGAGCCTAGAGGGCCCCTGCTGTGTAGAGCTCAGAGTGCGGCTTCTGCTGGGAATGGACGCCAGTATTTGAGTCTCTCTGCCCCTCTGCAGGAAATCGTGAATGACCCTCAGTTTATTGTTGGAGGTGCCACGAGGACAGACATCTGCCAGGGGGCTTTGGGTAAGTATTGTACATCTATCCCCGCACTGCAGCAGCTGGGGTTTGGTAGAGGGCGGGGAGGAGGTGTTTGTGTGAGGGAATTGAAATCGGGGACCCATCTCAAGATCGAAGTGGGGATCCTGGGGCAGGGTTGGCAGGCCAGGGATTCGTAAGGTATGCTTTTCCAGCATTCTCACCAGGGGTCGGGGTATTAACCCCAGTGCCCCATTGAATCAGCTCTGCTATTACCTCTGTTATTCCTCCATAATACTTCTCAGCCCCGCAGCTCTGATTCCATCCTGCAATCTCCCTCCCATTGAGACAGGATCTAACCCGGACTTCCCTCCAGTTCAGAACTATGGAAAGGGCAGGGGGTCACAACTCCTTCATCACAGCTTTGTTTGACTGACAGCTGGTTACAGTAGTCCCTGGATGATCCCAGCCAGAAATCCACTCCCCACTATGCCAGGCACTGTGCATACATGTCAGCACATGTACACGTAAGCCGGTTCCTGTTGAGCTTTCAGCCTTGGCATGTGATGAGAGACAACAGTGAACTAGAGTGGGACAGGGCAAGTGGGTAGCTGTTCACTTGCTTAGCGTTTTGTAGGCAGCGTGCTGGAGATGCATCTGAAGGATTGCACAGTAGCTTTGCTGATTTTCACAGAGAGTGCCTTCCAGGCTTGAGGGGGTCAAGGGAGAACGTGAAAAGGTGGTCAGCGAAGACTGGCACTCGTGACAGAGCAGAGGGATCTCTGGATAGTACATTGGAGTTGTTAGGTAGGCAAAGCCATGCTGCGAAAGACATTAAAGCTAAAGACAAGTAGCTTGTGTTTGATGCTGTGGAGAAGAGGGAATCAATGGAGGGACCCAAAGAGGAAGCTGAGACACTTGGAGTGATCTTAGCTGGCAAGGTGACTTTATCAGCAGCATTCTGGATGGGCTGCAGGGGGCCATGATGGCATAGAATCATAGACATGTAGGCCCGGAAGGGACCCTGAGAGGCCATCTAGTCCAGCCCCCCAGGCTGAGACAGGACTAAGAAAACCTGACCATCCCTCTAACCTCTTCTTAAAACTTCCAATGATGTGGATTCCACAGCCTCCCTAGGAAACCTATTCCAGTGCTGAACTTTCCTTACAGCTAGAGAACTTTCCTGATATCTAACCAAAATCTCCCTTGCTGCAAATTGAGCCAATAATTTCTTGTTCTACCTATGACCCTTCCGGGCCTAGGATTGCCACCTGAAAATGCCAAAATCGGGGCAGGCTGCAAAAGGAGATCAAATTCTCCCAGCACTGGTGGCCGACACAGAAGTGAGACTTCCTACCAGCCACAAACAATGCTTCTGGTTTCCCACACTGGACGTCAAGAAGCCTAAAACAAAATATACACAACCTCCTTTATTGCTTTTCAGTCTCTGGCTCCCAATCAGCCGCTGGTCTGGTAAAGAGATAAATAACTTAAAACTCCATGCGCTTTACCAAATAGGTTCTCGAAACCCCAAAGGATCAGCCACATTACTCAGATCAATACAAGTTTAGCTCTTACCCAAAATACCCACACTGTCAGCCAATCCTTTAGTAACTAAAACTAAAGGTTTATTATAAAAAGGAAAGAAACAAACTATAAGAGAACTGTTAAAGGATTAAAGCAATCACATACATACAAATGATTTGAAAGTCCATATACTTCAGGTTCCCAGTAGAATCTGGAATTTGCAGGCTTGTATAGTTCCCCTGGTATATATCCAGTACCTGGATGGGTCTCAGGCCTTGTACACACTGCAAAGTTATCGCACGGTAAGGCTCCTACACACACAAAAGCTTCTTGTTGCGCGGCAACAGCCCTCTTGCCGCGCAACATGTAAACCACCCAAACGAGGGTGGCAAGGCTTACCATGGAACAGTTGTTCCATGGTAGAGCCTGTGTGTACACTTGTTCCATTTTTGATAGCCTCCAGAAATGTCCCAGAGAGCCAATTGAGGTAACTCTGGGTCACCCAAGCTGTCAAATTTGTCAATTTCACTGCTCTAACAGAGCAGTGAAATTGACAAATAGTGGCTCCAGCCAGACTTTGGCTCAAGTCAGCAACTGGGCTCCTCCAGCAGAGTCTCAGGGCTCAGCTGGCTGGGGGCTGGAGCATGGTACCCACCATGCATGTTCCTTCTAGCGAAAATTCAAAGGAGTGTGTAAACACTCCTTTTCACTAGGAGTGCTGTGTGGACGGGGTATAGCGTTATAATTATAACGCTTGCTTGTCCCGCAATTACTTTTATTGCGGGACAAGTCTGTAGTGTGTACGTGGCCTCAGTCCTTTGTTTCACAGCTTCAGTTGTAGATGAATAGATCCAGAGGTAGTAGGTGATGACTGTAGACCGAGGGCTTGTACACACTAGAGAGTTATTGCGGAATAAGCCATCTTATTGCAGAAAAAGAAGCCCACCGTGCACACCGGAATGCTCCTTGTTTTGTTATAAGTGCCCTGTTATACCAGAACAATAATACCACCTGTGCGAGAGTCATAAGCCTATTGCGAACAGCTCTTGCGCTATAAAGTGTGAATGAATTTTCTTCCACAATAAGTGGCCTCTGGAAATGTCCCAGAATTCCAAGCCTGACCACTCTTGTCTTCCTCTTGGACTCCTCTGCTACCCCTCCTCCTGAGAGTCCCGGGAACTTTTGAATTTTTTCTTGTTTTCCTGAGGCAGCATTGAAAAAGGGTGTGAGTTGCTAGTAGCTACAGTGAATGATGACAAGGAAACACAGCATCCTTGGGGGGGGGACATGACGTACTTGTAAATTTACCCACAATGCTCCACGGTCCTCTCCTTCTACCCAGGGTTTCCTAGTGCTGTAAGCTGACAAGTTGCATGGTGGGATAGGTGCCCACAATTCAATACTCTTTCTTGCAGAAATGCAAAGAACAGTATGGACATTCCTTTGTGTTATAAGGAGCGCAGTGTGAATGCACAATTGCACTATAAATACAATGTGTTTATTATAGTGCAAAAACTTATTGCAGAACAATTTTCTAGTCTAGACATGACCTGAACTGAAGACCTTTTATGTCCCTTGGCCTTTGCCAGACTGCTTATAGAAATTTACAGGAATAAGATGGAGTCCAGAGTTGCATGAGCAAGTCCTTGTGACTCATCACCAGGGCCCCTTGAACCTGAGAGTTTTCTTAATGAGCCATTAAGCAGGCTATCCCTGCAGCCATCTAATCTGGGGTGTGGCCAAGAAAACATAGCCATATCCATAACTTCCAGTAAAAATAAGACACATGAACATAAACAATATAATCACTTTTATCAAATTATAACCTTTCTATCAGTACCTGACATGCCATATCTCATACACATTACTGTAATTTTGAAATGTTCATATTAAATAATATTGTAAATTGTCCCCCTGATCCAGCCAGTGTCACACTACCCTCAGTGGACATGGAGAACACCTGATCACTCTATTGATCTATAACAGCTCTTAATTTATTTAAGGACAGTTACCAGGGTCCTCCTCAATCTTCTTTTCTCAACATTAAACATGCCCAGTTTATTTTAACCTTTCCTCATAGGTTGTATTTGCTCAATGTCTCATAATGTTTGTTGCTGTCCTCTGGACTCTCTAATTCAGCCACGTCTTTCCTAAAGTGGGTGCAGTGCTCCAGCTCGAACCTCACCAGTGCCAAGCAGAGCTGGACAGTTACCTTCTGTGTCTTCCCTACAACATTCATGTAAATACACCCCAGACATACAACGTTGCTGTGAACTTGGACACTCCCTGGCATTTCTCAAGGCCAGTGGGGCCTGGTTGGAGAAGTGATGATGGGAGATAATGTTAGTTTTGATAGTGTAGTCAGAGTTTTCAGAAGCTGTGCAGGAAATAGTGGCAGGGTGTGGTCTGAACAAATGGATTTTAGGAGTAGACTCTCCTAAACTACTGTGTGCTGATGTGTCCTAAACAGCTGCTGTGTTCCATCTCAGAGAGGGCTGCATTTCAGTGGCTGGGGCAAGTGGTTCCTCTGGCTAGTGTGTCACGTCCCAGCCAGTGTCGGAGGCTGCCATGGCTACAATTTAACAACAGCATGAACCTGCCTGGGGTGCCACAGAGCCAGGCTGGGCAAGGTCTTAGGGAGGAGAGAGGCAGGATCCCCAACTCCCTGACAGCAGCCAAAACTTCAGTTAACACACTGATAGTCTGGTCAGGAGTGGCGGGGAGGGGGGAGAGCTGCAGGCGGAGAGGTGCCTAGACAGAGCTGGGTGGATGGGCCAAACCTGGAATGGTGAGATGGAGAGGTCAGGAATGAGGGGCTTTGGTGGGCTGGGTTGCAGGACTGGCAGAGCAGGGGAGTTCCTGGCCAGGCGTGGAGATGCTGGGCCACTCTGGGGAGTCCCCACGTGTCTCTGCTGCCTCCATCCTGCTGGCGTTCAGAAATGGAGCGGGTGTCCTAGGCCCAGCCCGGCCAAGCAGGAAGCTGAGTCACAAGGGGAGAGCCGCGGGTTGCTGTGGTGATGGTGTGTGAGTAAATGCTGGGTTATATTTAGAAGTCCCAGAGTGATTTCAAAACCAGGCACTGGACCCAAGTCCAGGCTGGGGGAATCCCCAAATCCAGACCAGCTTCCCTGCTCTTCCTCCCAGGTGCTCCCTCTGCTCGCTAACCCAATCCTCACTCCCGCCATCCCATGCTGCCCCTGGCCTCCATGTCCCATCTGTCACTCTAGCCCCCGGGCGTCGCCACCTCCAGCGTCTTGTCATGCACTGCGTGGTTGCTGCCCCCGACCAGCCCGGCATGCTCCCTTCTCTTCTGACTGACAAGAGCACCTGGCAGGGGAGGCATAAGCTGGCTGGTCTCCAGGCACTCCCTGCCCTCCCCATTGCTCCCAGGCACACTGGGGAGGAGAGTGAGCCCTTGGGCACAGTGCCCAAAGCCTGGCTTCGACCTGGGAGCAGCACGTGCATGGAGGCCAGGTGGGTCTGTGTTTGCATCCCCCAGGTCAGCACCACTCCCTGAGCCCTTTGGCTCCCTTCTGCAAAGCACGTGGGGTGGATGTAGGGTTGTGAGGCAGGAGGCTCATCCTTTTGCTTCCATGGAGTTAATCAGGGGTGTGGAGCATCCTGGAACCACCTGCCCAGCATCCTCTGGGAGGCAGCTGCTGTGACTGCTCCCCCCTCCCCAGCCCCCATTAACCCCTATAGTGCCAGGGCTCTGTGGGCCCCAGGGATGTGACTGGCTGTTGTACCACAATGGGCAGCAAGCTACAGGATTCCCTGTGGAGCAGCCCAGGGAGGGAGGAGTGGGGAGGGACACAGCCTCCACTGGGGGTGGAGGTGCCAGGTTGAAGGTCCCAGGGACTCGGAGGAAGATGCTGAGGGCAGGTCTGGTGGCTGACCCCAGCTCCTTGCTCTCCAGGTGACTGCTGGCTGTTGGCTGCCATTGGCTCCCTCACCCTCAATGAGGATCTCCTGCACCGCGTGGTGCCCCATGGGCAGAGCTTCCAGGAGGACTATGCAGGAATCTTCCACTTCCAGGTAGGGCCACGGATGGGGCAGGGTAGCTCCCCACCCTGCAGCATAGCCCCTGGAGATGGGTCCAGACAGCCGAGGGACCAGGCCTAGGAGAGGGATCCAGGTCCCCTCATGGCCCTGGCCTGAGACCATCTACACTGAGAGATGGAAACACAGTGTCTCGCTGGCCCTGCCCAGTGGAACCTGGCCCTGCCCACTCAACCCAGACTCTCCTCCTTCCCCAGATCTGGCAGTTCGGCGAGTGGGTGGACGTGGTGGTTGACGATCGGTTACCAACCAAGGACGGAGAACTGGTGTTTGTGCACTCAGCAGAGTGTACTGAGTTCTGGAGTGCCCTGCTGGAGAAGGCCTATGCCAAGTGAGTGCCTCTCTGACGGGCCTGGGGCCAGCGGGGTCAGAGAGGGTGAGGGACTGAGCAGGGAGCATGTCTCTGGGGCTCCCTTACTATGGGGGTCTCCGCCCGAGGGCTCACTTCTCAGATTCAAGGAGCAGCGAGTCCCCAGTGCTGTCTGCCCCGGCATTTCATTCATCTCTTGGTTCTGTCTGCTCTGCAGGCTGAATGGCTCCTATGAGGCCCTGTCAGGGGGCAGCACCACAGAGGGCTTTGAGGACTTCACAGGTGGCGTGTCGGAAATGTATGATCTCAAGCGACCTCCCCGTGACCTAGCCAGGATCATCCAGAAGGCGCTGGAGAGAGGATCCCTGCTGGGCTGCTCCATCGATGTAAGGAGTGCCCCTCTTCCCTGCCATTCCCTAAAGGGCTGCGGGGGAACTTGGATCCCCTTTCCCTCATTCCGCAAAGGCTCTGAGGCCAGACTGTTCCCTGCATCTGTGCCCAGCTGCCAAGGAGGAAAGGATAAAATACCCCTTGGCTGTGTCACAAGCCCCTGGATAGACGAAGATTCCTTCCCACCACCACTGCAGAGCTAGCTACAGTTTGGGTGTTCCCAAGGAGACCCCACCTGGGGCAGCATGTCCTCTTGCAGAGCCCCAGTAGAGGGGGCGGGGAATGGAGCTGGTTCACAATCCCTGTTGGAGTCTCAGGCAGGGGATCTGATTGGAGCCTGTCTTGCTGGCAGGTGCAAAGAGACCATTCATGCCCTTTTGCAGGGTTTTGGAGGAGTGTGTCTACTTGGTGCCCCCTCGTGGTGAAACTGTGAACTGTGACTACTGGTCAGTCATTTCCAAGGGTGCACATGGGGGCCATCAAACCAAAATCCCCCAAACAGCTTAGGAGATCAAGTCAATCCAACCCTCTGAGGAGAGGCTCCAGAAGATGGGAGATCCATATGATAGGATGTGTTGTACTGTGCAATAGAGGGATTTTCTCTCTCTCTCTCACACACACACACACGTCTCAAAATATTGCTTTAGGTGTGTCTTGTACAGGCATCCACAAAGTGGGCAATATCTGTCTATCTCCCCTTGCCCCCAAATGTCCCCCAGTGCATCACATTGTGGCCATCACCCCAGCAGAGCCCTCATTGCAACTGTGGCAGCAAGGGTGAACAACCACAGTCCAGCTCAGTGCCACATATGGCAGCTTGCCAGGAGCCCAAAGGCTCCCCACAACCTGGCAAGAGTGACAGCCATTTGTTCTTTTAATATGGAGACCATAGCTCCCAGCATGCAGCGTGCTCTGAATGGCAGAAACAATGCATGCTGGGACTTGTAGTCTGCATGCTCCAAGTAGGCGAGGGTGCTCAGGTTTTAGGTGCCTTGAAAGGCTTTTATATTGTGTTAGGTTCAGGGGTTTCCCAGACAGGCACTTGAGACACAGGACCAGGCTGGGTGGCTAGCTGCCATGAGGAATTAAATAGATTGGCATACATCCGCTGCCCTGACTCTCCCCAAGCCTGGAGCAGCTTGAGATGTGGGCTGTTTGTGGACAGGCAGCATATATCAGTGTCTCCTTAGCTGGAGGAGGAGCAGGGGCTGGCTGTGGGACCAGGGAATTGCACCAGTGCCTTGTCCTCTCCCCTCAGATCACAAGTGCCTTTGATATGGAAGCAGTGACCTTCAAGAAGCTGGTGAAGGGACATGCCTACTCTGTCACAGGCTTCACTGAGGTGAGTGGCTGCCTGGGACCGTGACACATTACAGGGCTCGGGCCAGCAGCATCACTTTAACCTTTTACCTCTGAATGTTGCCAGGTGGAGTACCGGGGCCGCCAGGAGCAGCTCATCCGCATCAGAAACCCCTGGGGACAGGTGGAGTGGACCGGAGCCTGGTGTGATGGGTGAGTGAGAAATGGGTGCCGAGCCAGCATTGTGCGGCACTGCTGCCAGGTGGTCTTGTACTGTGCGGGCTGGGTGCCATTTACACAGCACTGCTGTGAGAGAGCTCGCAGCCCCTACATCAGAGAAAAGTGCAGCTCCAGGGTGTGCTCTGAAGTATTGGACACCAGGGTGGCATAGTTCTGTGTTAGTGTCCCCTGGCTAACTGCTTCCCTCTCCCATCCCAGATCCTCCGAGTGGAACAACGTGGACCCCACCCAAAGGGAGGAGCTGCAGCTGAAAATGGAGGATGGCGAGTTCTGGTGAGAATCGGCAGAGACAGATGTTGGCGCCACTCTCTGGCAAGCAGGGCAGCCTGCACCTGTTCCAGACTGGGTGTGGGGGGAGGGAATAAGGGTCCGATCCTCAGGTGATCACGTGCTGTGTCCTAATTAACTGACTGAATTTCTGCCCAAACAGGAGACTAGGAAGTTATTTCAAACTCTGTTCACTTCACCAAAATGTTCTCAGACACATTACCAGATCACTATTGGTTTGGGTCTTACCCAAAATACACGCTGCCAGCCAATCCTTCAGCATCTAAAACTAAAGGTTTATTATAAAAGGAAAGAAAGAAACAGAAAAGAGGTGTTAAATGGTCAAAGCAAGCAGATACAAATGACTTGAAAGTCCATATATATCAGGTTCTTGGCAGACTTAGGGAGTTTGCAGTGTTGTACAGTCCCTCTGGTGTACGCCCAGTAACAGGAGGGGTCTCAGTTGTTTGTTTCTCAGCTTCAGATGTGGACGAGTTGATCCAGAGGTAGGAAGCAGAAATGGAGACAAGATAGAGATGGTGCAGTTGCCTTTTGTAGTTTCTGCCATGAGGCTAGTACATCCTTTATCCCAAACACAGCCACACAGCATGGAAAAGAATGAGAGTCCCCTGTCCATAAACATGTTCTTACGTGTCCTGGTGACTCCTAAGGTGTAGCCCTGGTTTTTCTCCCTGGGCTCATTGTATAGGACAGGTGATTGATCCTTGGTGAGTCATCAGCGCTGACGCTAATCTGCCTGGGGGGTATAACAGAAATCCAGTCGCATGTCAAGTGTTTGGGTACAGAGTTCTATGACACATAACCGTAATTGATAGTACAAAGATGATATGGACACACAAACCATGTCACACGTAGCAAATCGTAACCTTCCCAATGGTGCCAGACATGGCAGATCTTGTAAAATCATTGCAGTTTTATCCTATTGCTATTAAACAATATTACAAATGGTCACCTCTAATCCAAACTGCATCACATGGTGCTCCTCTGCCCCTCCCCAGCATGCAGTTGAGAGTGGCTGCTTCTTGGCTCAGAGCTAGAGCGAGGGAGTCCAGGGGGCTTGTGGCCCCAGAGATGGCAGTCGAGTGGTACCTTCGCAGCCTGCAGCTGTGTTAAGGGAACCCGTGAATGGACTCTGTTGGATCATTCAGCAGCGGGGGTGGGGTGGAGGGGACCCCCTGACTGTACCCCTCCCCTTTCTGAGAGCTCATGAGCAGTGGGCACAGGGAGGGGGTTAGACACAGGAAGGCGCAGGGTCCCCTGGATGCGAGACCCCCGCCAACTCACCACCACCAAAGAAACCCCCTTGCAGGCAGATCCAAGCTGTGCAGTGTTTCAGTCTCTTCTCTGCCTCCCCTCCCCCATGTTCAGGATGGCATTCAAGGACTTCATGCGGGAGTTCTCCAGGCTGGAGATCTGTAATCTGACCCCTGATGCCCTGACCAAGGACAGCCTGAGCAAGTGGCACACGACCCTGTTCGAGGGCACCTGGCGTCGAGGCAGCACAGCTGGGGGCTGCAGGAACCACCCAGGTACCGCCAACCACCAGCTTGGTCCTTAAGGGTATGTCTACACTGCAGTGTAAGCCTAGGGTTCAAATTCAGGCTCTGGCCTAAGCCCTCTTCCGTCTACACACGCCCCACCCTGACCCAGCACTCAGACCCATGATTCCAGAACCCCATGGCATAGTAGGGCAAAGTCTGACTCAAGCGGGACTCAGGGTTCAAGCCCTATTGCTCTGCAGTGTAGACGCAGTGCACTGGACTCATGCTCCAGGAGTGCACCAAACATATCCCATGGGCCAACTTCCCTTGTCCTCTGGATGGCCAAGTTTGGTGGGCAGTCAGGTTTGCCCTCACCACATCCCAAACAAAGGGCTGGAAAAGCCATGTCTTTGGGAGGGTGCTAGGAATTCCAGGAGAAGAGTGACTGGACTTGTCACTGGCTAACGCAGGGTTGATGCTGGCACTCCAGTTTCTAACCTGCGTTTACAAATGCATGTGGACTTTCATGTCCTAGTTTAACAAACCCAGGGTCTGGTAACTTGAGTTCTACTAACCCTGGGCTTACACTGCTGTGTAGAAATAACCTAAGACTCTATATTGCATGCGGCACTTTTAAAGACTAAAATTTATTTATCACTTGAGCGTTTATGGGAGAAAATCCCACTTTGTTTTCAGGCGTGTGTGATCAGGGAGCACAGTGATGCTCTGTGAGGGGATCTGCCATGGAGTGGAGGCTGTGCGGCCTGTCCCTGCCATGGGCCAGGAGCACCCTGAACATCTGAGTTCTGGTACAAGAAGGAAATAGCTGGTGATCAGAGACGGCGAGATGCAGGAGTCTATCCCTAGCATAGTGTTCCCACTGGGGAAATGGGAGTGCAAAGGGAAGAGGCTGTGGAGACTGGCCACCCAATCTGTTATCCTGCTTCCTCTCTCCTGCAGCCACATTCTGGATTAACCCCCAGTTCAAGATCAAACTCCTGGAGGAGGACGATGACCCCGAGGATAATGAGGTGGCCTGCAGCTTCCTGGTCGCCTTGATGCAGAAGCACCGGCGGAAGGAACGGCGGGTGGGGGGTGACATGCACACCATCGGCTTTGCAGTCTATGAGGTGAGCCTGGGCGTGGCACTGCTGAGCGCTGGAGAGAGCCAGTGAAGGGCTCCCATAAGCCCCTTCCCTTAATTATTCCTGGTTAGTGGAGCATCATTCACCACTCACTCCCATGCAGCAGTGAGCACAAGAGATAGTGGTTGGGGGCAGCACACACAGGTCCTAACCTCTCTCTTTCTCTCTCCTCCTTCCCACAGGTCCCAGAGGAGGTATGTCCTGAGCTGCCGAAGCCCATCACTGAAGTGTGTGTGTGAGAAGGAATGCCAGGCCCAGACAGAAGGGGTTAATTCATGGTTGGGGCTTGTGAGATTCACCAGCTGTGGGGATTTCCTACCTCAGCCTTTCCTCAGTTCCACCAACCCTGCTAGGCGTTCCTGGGGGCGACCCTTGGGCTGGTGGAAGAAAGGATGCCAAAGTGTGCTTGGTTCCAGGGGGGTAGCCATGTTAGTCTGTATATAGCAAAAACAATGAAAGTCCTGTGGTGCCTTAAAGACTAATAGATTTCTTTGGGCATAAGCTGCAACTCACCTGACAAAATGGGTTGCTGCAACTCACCTGACAAAATGTGCTGCAACTCACCTGACAAAATGGGTTGCAGCCTGCAAAAGTGTGCTTGGCAACTTAATGCCAGGAGGGGCTGGCTGATGGTCCTCCTGGCTAGCGTAAGAAGGGCTTTGCATGCTCAAGTTGGGGGGCAGGAGATCACCACGCCCTGGAGGAAGGTCAGTGTAGAGAGACCAGATGCTGGATTAACTGGGCTGTGGTGGGACAGGGTGCTGGGTTGAGTGAGTCTAACAGCTTCTTGGGAGACGCCTGCCCTGGAGCTGGTCTGTTCAGGGTTGGAGAGTTTGATGCGTGTGCAGGGTGCTGGTATTCTAATGTGTCTGATGCCCTTTGGCTGGGCTGTTACCCATGGGTGTGTCTGGTCGCCAGTCCCAGGGCTGCCAGAACGTGCACCTGAAGAAAGACTTCTTCCTGCGGAACCAGTCCCGGGCACGCTCAGAGACCTTCATCAATCTACGGGAGGTGAGCAACAATATCCGGCTGCCCCCGGGCGAGTACATCATCGTGCCCTCCACCTTCGACCCGCACCAGGAGGCCGACTTTGTCCTGCGCGTCTTCACTGAGAAGCAGTCAGACACAGAGTGAGTCTACATGTGACGAGCCGCCCGGTCTCAGCTCAGGCCTGGCCTGGCTCAGGTGACCCCTGGGCAGATCTGGCTCAGTGGGAGGCTTCTCCAGACCCTACTGTCATGGTGGGGAAAGGCAGAGTCCCCCTAGATTTGGGCATTGGAATCGGGCCCCACAGAGCTGGGGAGGAGGGGCGTGACTCTTCCCTGCCTGAATCTGTGTTGCCAGGTTTCTCAGTGCTTTGTATTCCCCTGGTTCCGACGATTGGACAAGGATAGGATGGGGTTCCCAGGTCCTGTTCCTTGGGCCCCTTTCTCCAGCGGTCTCATGATTAGGATTTCTCTTCCTGAACCTTGGCCTGTCTGATCCAGCCTAGGTAACATCCCGTACTCTCTGCCCCCACACACCACCATGCCCATCGGGATCCCACTCCCTGCCCGACTGGAGGATTACCCCCCCACTCACCATGTGTCCCTCTTGTGTCCACAGGGAGCTAGATGAGGAGATCACAGCAGATCTGCCAGATGAGGTAAGAGACCACCAAACCCACTCACTCAGCTGAGCCTTTGGGGGCTTCGGTCAGAAGAGTGGGGCATGGGGGGAGGGGCTACATTTGGAGTTCCATTCATCTGCTTAAACTACCCAATGCTATCTCCTTGCTGGTTTGAAACAGCCCCTCAGCCAGAGGGCAGCAGACTGGGCGGAGATGTGGGCTGAGTTGGGGGGGGGGGCGGGGCGGGGGGACAGCTAATGGCAGGAAACTGGTGGGGAGCTAAAGGATAGCTGGAGGAGGGGAGCAGAGAGCTTCCCCTGCTGGCTCGTTTCAATAGGAGCCCAGATGCCAGGGCAGCCCTGCTTCAGTGGGAGGGGAAAGTCGAGAGCTTGTTCAATCACCTGCCCCTGGTTTGTGCCACCCCAGGAAGAAATCTCAGAGGACGACGTGGACAGCTCCTTCAGGAACATGTTCCAGCAGCTGGCAGGCGAGGTGGGCTCCTTGCTGTTGTCTCTGTCCCCATCAGGATCAGGCCATGCTGCACTGGGTGCTGCGCGCGCATGGCTGAGACGCTCCCTGCCCTGGAGAGCCACCAGGCTCCACAATAGGGGCGTCGACATGTACCGGGCTTGGTACATCTCTTGATGGCTCAGCACCGCCTCTCCTCTACCTACTTAAGTACCAGAGAGCTGGGTCTGGGGGGGTCTTTATTCCCCACTTCATTAGAGGGCAAGACCGTTGGCACCTCCCATGGGCTCCCCCACTGCAGTTTCCCTGTAGAGACCCTGCAGGCTGTGGGTGGGGAAGTCCAGCTTCACCCATGCTCCTGTCTCAGGACCTAATTTTCCAACTCCACCTTGTACCCAGCTGCCTTTTGGACACAAGACTGGCTCTGGCCTGTACCCTGGCTACCAAGGCTGGCAGTGAGATGCTGCATACCGGCAGCAGAGCAGACACAGGCCAACACAGCACTTAAGGGAGAGGGAGAAAAGCCCTGCTTTGGGGGACATGTGACTGGGTCAGAGAGGGGCTCAGAACCATGCCTGGCACTAGGGAAACCACCCCCTCCCCCCTCGAGCTAATCCTCTGCCCTCTCTCCAGGACATGGAAATCAGCGTCTTTGAGCTCCGGACTATCCTGAACAGAGTAGTCACCCGACGTAAGTGCCATCCACCCTCTTTGTCTCACACATCTCTGCCTTTCTCGCTCGCTGGGTCTGTCTCGGGGATGTCGGCTCTGTGATTTATTCTCCAGATAACAGTGTCTCCTTCCCCTCTCCCACCTACCCCCCAGACAAAGACCTGAAGACAGACGGGTTCAGCATGGATTCCTGCCGCAATATGATCAACCTGATGGACGTATCCTCCTGTGTGCAGTGGGGCAGGGGATCCTCTTCCAGGGGCTCCCCTGGGGATCCACCCTTCTGGCGGAGATCACTTTTCCCAGGGTGGGGAGTAGGTCTGGTTCGGGGTGTGACTCCCAACACAGGTCATTTCAAGGTTGGCCCATCCCAGCAGGGCTCCCCAGATGTCTACTTTTACCCCACAGCCAGGCTCATTTCTCAGAGGGAGGTTACAGCTCGGCTGTAGCACCACAGGGGCCCTGCTCCAGTGCCCTGGCATGGGTGGGAGCAGCAGGCTTTTTGGAACGAGCTTTCACTTCCTCTCCATGCCCGCTGCTCACCCACTGTGCCTCCATCAGCCCAGAGCCTGGCCACACCCCCAGTTTCTCTTCTGCCTCCCACTTTGTGAAAGGAAGCGCCCCACCGCTTAGTTCCCTCTCTTAGTATGCCCTCTCACACTAGGCTTGGGACCCTGTGCTACCCAGCAGTGACAGGCTCCATCTCTGGGCTGGGGCAGACTTCAGGGAGACCCCAGGGCCCAAGTGGGATTGAGCGAAGCTATACCAGGTTCTCTCCCAAATTCCTTCAGTGCAGCAGAGTGTTCCTCTCTTCTTCTGTCTGAGTGCTGGGGTTGGAGATGGGAATTGACAGCTGCTGGTCTGTGCTCATCACCCTGAAAACCAGCAGGGCAGTGATGTGGGATCAGGATCACTAGGGAGCAAGAAGGAAGCCCTGGGCCCCTTTTTCAATTTGGCACCTCCACAGCCCCCCTCCCACTGCACCCCAAGATGGAGTGGGAGAAAGTTCCAGTGCTGCACAACTCTAGAACCACTCTGATCCCAGAGCACATCAGAAACTGAGTCCACACAGTGCCACAGAAATGCAGCCACCTCTAGGGTGGGGCACCACAGTTGTTTAACTGCTGCACAGCGTGGCAGTAGGAGGGGATCCTGTGCCCATTCCATACTGCAGAAGAGAGAGAGAGGCCAAATGGAACTGAGCAGGTTAGAATTTGGCCTTGCTAAAGCTCCTTTTCTTGCCAACAATACCCTGGAGTCTTGAATGAACACAAGCGGTCAAGGCCTCTGCCCTTCCCAACCTCTTCCTCCCCTACCCTCCATTCAGGATTACAGGTCCTTGCCTGGTCACTTTCTCCTTGACTCTGCTCCCCAGAAAGATGGCAGTGCCCGCCTTGGCCTTGTGGAATTCCAGATCCTGTGGAACAAGATCCGGAGCTGGCTGGTAAGGGGGTGATCTGTGGCACGCTGGAGCGAGGCACACTTCTCCATGCTGGAGTGTGGGGACTCCAGATCTTGGATCGCAGGAAGTGGGAGAAAGGAAGTGCCAGCCTGCTCTTCACTCACCCGTTGTGTCATTGCAGACAATTTTCCGTGAGCATGACCTGGACAAGTCAGGCACCATGAGCTCCTATGAGATGCGCCTGGCTCTGGAATCAGCTGGTAAAGCATCTGGGGAAGGGCCCTGGGGTGGGGTAGGGGGTATGTGGAGCATGGACCCTGCGTGGAAGTCCCCTGCAACTAGAGCAGGCCCGATACCCCCCTGGTGCCATCTTCTCAGTGACCCCCTGCCATGGTGGTAGAACGGCATCTGATCTGTCCTGGTCACAGCAGTGCTGAAAGATCCCGATGCCTTGAGACTGGATGAGTCTGGAATCCAGGCAAGGTGGGCCCAACCTCTGTCCACTCCATTGTGGGGCTGGCTTCCTGGCAGAGGGGAGTCTAGAGGAGACCATGTGGGCTCAGTGTCCCAGCTACGGATTGGGGGAGTGAGCTGTATGCAGAAGTCTAGTGTCTCCCAGCCTGTGGGTCCCTTATTCCAGCCTGGGCTGGATTCTATTTCCATCTCCCAGCTGTCACTGAATCCCAGAGGGCAAGGCCCCCTTTCTGTAGCTAATCCCACACTCCCCTGGGGATTAACAGCTGTCCCCATCTCTGCCCTGTAGGCTTCAAGCTGAATAACAAGCTGCACCAGGTGGTGGTGGCGCGCTATGCCGATGCAGACCTGGGGGTGGACTTTGATAACTTTGTCTGCTGCCTGGTGAAGCTGGAGACCATGTTCAGTAAGTGCCATCCCTCTAAGGTGCAGTGGCACACAGCAGCGCCACCAGACAGAGGGTGCTGAGCAAATCCTGCCTGAAAGTGGCAGGAGATCAGGGACCTGGAAGTCAACCTGTATTTTAAGCTTCATCTGAAAGGCAGCATCTCCCCTAGTGGGCTTGATGGAGTCAGAGGGGGAGCACCCCCTATGGAGTCACTGACATCACCCCGAGGAGCAGAGCCCCAGTGGGGACGCTCCTCGGCCATAGACATTCAGGCTGACTTGGGACAGCGCCCCTTAAAGCCTCACTGTCACGGATCCGCAGGACCAGTGCTATGCCCCCAGCTTTGGGAGGGGTTCTAGGAAAAAGAGCCCCTTTGGTGTGCCAAGCTGCCCGGGGTCTCCCTCTTCTTCCAGGGTAAGCCAGGTGACCTCACTGCCTCCTTAGACTGAAGCTCTAGTTCTTCAGCACTCCTGCTTCCCTTTCTTCAGGGAGTCTGGTGGAGATTAACGCACCCCACCAAGAATTTGCGTTGACACACAAACAACATGGAGAGAACAGTCGGGTTTATTAGCCCACTGGAAGCTTTTTGAGTAGCTTAGAGAGCCGAAGGTTAAAGCACAGTCCATTCGGGCTAGCCCAGAGCCCAGGCAAGCTGCAGTGAGCCCCTTTGTTCGAGTTAAACAAGGAGTCCTGGGGCACTTTTAAAGACTGGCCAATTTATTTATCGCATGAGCTTTCGCAGGAGAAAATCCCACTTCGTCAGACACTTTGAAGCATTTGGGGGAGGATTCATGGCTAAGGGTGGAAAAGGAAAAGCTTGTGCCAGCTGCCCCCTGAACAGCTCTTTCTCCTTCTGCCCTCTTCAGGGTTCTTCCGCAGCATGGACGCCGAAGGCACCGGAACAGCAGTAATGAACCTGACGGAGGTGAGAGTGAGCCCTGGGCAGCCGGAGGGCAAAGGGAGCTTTCTGTAGGTGGGGAAGCTGGGTGGATCCTGGGTTGAAAAGGGAATCTGGGTTAGGTAAGAGGCAGCTCTCCTGGGATAGGGCAGAGAAAGTCCTAACCAAAACCTTCGTGGGTAGGGGGACGGCAGGTTCCCTGCAGCTGCTCTGTGCAGCAGCCCCAGCTCAGTGAAATCTGGCGCCAGGTTCCTGGGAATGTCCCACTAGGAACAGAGCCTGCCTGGGGCCTGGTTTCCTTCCCCCCCCCCCCTCCAGCTGGGGAAGCCTCCTATGAAGGGGATGTGCCAGCCCTGGTGCCTATCCGATCCCCTGAAACAGAACAGCCAAGCCTGCGTCTCTGATTGAGTTGTGGACCAAGCTGGTGGATGGGGGGGGCTTGTTCCAGTAGCCCCTGCCCCTCCAAACCTGACTGTGTGTTCATCATCCCCCTGCTAGTGCTCAGTCCAGGTGGAAGCCCAGGCTTTGGACCCTTCTGTTGCAGCCTAGTGGGGTGGCAGTCTGTGTTCATTTACCTCTTTCCCCGCCAACCCATTCCCACTTTTTCCTCTTCCCACAGTGGTTGATGCTGACGATGTGTGGCTAGGAGCAGAGACAGACCCATGCCGGCTGAAACACACCGACAGGCTGGGACACCCCAAAGTGCCTCCCTCTCGGATTTACAGACATGAGATGTCCCGTCATCGCCCCCTTCCTTTCCTCTCTGTCCCTCTCCTTCACTGTCCCACTCTGAGCCCCCAGCCCTCCCTCCTTCTCATGGCTAGACACACGCTAGTGTCCTGTTGCCCCTTTTTGCCCCAAACAGCTAGTCAAATTTGGGGCCTCGGGGGTGTTTCAGCTGGGGGTAGAAATTGATGATAGTTCGGTTTCTCTTTGGTGCAGGTTTGTTTATTTACAAGGAACGTGCAAAGTCTTGTGTCTTTGAAGGCAGATGGCATTGACTAGCGGGAACACATTTCATTGGTTCACAGCACCGCGTGCGTCCTCTCACGTGCGTCTCTGACCCAGAAACCTCTCCCTGGGTTTCTTCCAGGGTCAGTCAAACCTTCTGCCCATAAGATGTTAGTTTCTGGGCAGACTATTAGGTTTTGTTTCAAATGTGACCCGTAGCTGTCTCTTATGAAGGATATAGAGGAAGGACTTGTGCGTCCATCAGTTACAGGTTTTAACTCAACCGGTAACAAGGTTTCACCCAGCTTGTAACAGTTCCAGTGGTCACGTATCACTATCATTTCCCCTTGAAGGCATGGCTTGTACCCTGCACTAGGAGGAGGTGGGGAGGGCACATGAGCCAGCGCATGCTGCACATCATCATTGCACGTGGGCTTTAGACAAGCAACTCTAGCAGCATATAGCAGGGGGGCAGTAAGGGAGGGAATTGACTGCCGGGTGTAGGGGACCTGACCCCTGTGGGCAGGGTATGGGATCGCTCACTTGCTTGGGCCTGCTCTGACCTCATTGGTGCCAGTCTGGGACTGTGAGTGAATTCCACCACTCTCTGCATTCCTGGTTCTTCACTAGGGCTGGGCATTGAGGTCAGGGTCTAAGCTGCAGATGGGGGGTGGGGATGTGTTGCCTCAGGTTAAAACCAGCAGGGCCCATTGTAGAAACAGGGAGAAGTCTAGTGGTTCAGATCTGGGCATTCAGGACTCCTGGGTTGTGTGCCTGGTTCTGGGAGAGGAGTTTGGCCCAGTGGTTGGAGAAAGAAGCTGGGAGTCAGGACTCCTGGCTGGCTGTTCTAAGCACTTACAAGTGATCCCCAAACTGTGTGTGAGACATATCTTCCTAGGGGGGCACAGAGCAATGTTGGGAGGGGATGTAGCAGGGCTGGGCCAGCTCCCACAAGGAGAATGAGGGAATGCCACCCACCTCTGCTCCAGCCCCAGCCCAGCTACATCTGTGGCCCCACCTCCACTCATGACCACAACTTTGCTCTCAGCCTAGGGAGGTGTGGACACAGTCTTACTGCGGGAGAGAGGGAGAAAAGCTTGGGGACCACTGACTTACACACTCATCACCATAGTGCCTGAGCACCTTCTAAACATGGCCATGACCAAAGTATAAAGTATGTCCTCACGGGTCAGGACTCCTGGGTCCTAATCCCAACTGTCGCTGACTGTCGCATCAGCCACTCTGGGCCTCAGACCCTTTCTACATTGGAGAGCTGTGCCCCTGCAGCTGTACCGCTGCTAGATGGCACACATAGCCGCTCTGTGCGGACGGGCGAGATCTCTCCCATCGGCAAAATAAAACCACCTCTATGAGCAGCGGTAGCTGCTTCTCCTGCCGCCATAGCGCTGTCTGCACCCACGCTTCTGCTGGCGTAACTTGTATCACTCGGGTGTGGATTTTTTAACACCCCTGGGCGACACAAATTACATCAACAAAAGCAATGGTGTAGACAAGCCTGGATCTCAGGATTGCTGAGTGCAACAAGTTTGTGCTGAATGTTACTCCTTTGCCCCTTGCTGTTTTGTAAGGGACAGCATGCCCTATATCTGAACGCACAGAGCCCTGCCCTAAAGTGAAGCTTAGGGTTTTCTCTCCATCATACTACCCCCCAGGTGTCTTGACAGGATCAAGCATGTGATTCCCTGCCCCAGGGGTGAGTTCCTTTCTTGCCCTCTCGCTTCATGGCCCCTATGCTGCTGCAGTGGGGTGGCCCTGGCCTGGGCTCTGTCCTGAGTCCCTGCTGTCAGGCAGGGATATGGGCAGTGGCTCTAGCACTTGGCTCCACCCTACCCTTTGCCTATGCATCTGAGGAGGACATGGCTGCAGAAATAACCACTTTTGCCCGGCTGGCAGAGCTGCCTCCCTGGCCCCCGCTCACTGTGTAGCCTGGATAATAAATAGAGATCTGTACAAACACAGCCTCTGCAGTGAATGAGTGGGGGCATTAAACCCTGGCCATGGCACAGGCCTACAGCCTCAGCTGGGGCCTGTGCACAACCTGGCACCTAGGTAGCCCAGGGGGGCTGGGCCGAATAGGGGGGAAGCCCCTGTCTGCACTGGAGCAGCACAAAGGGCCTGTCCCTCCCCAAATGGGTCGAGTCTGAGAATCAGCCCTTGGGCGGTAGGGTAGTAATATTTAGCCCTGCAGGCTTGGCTCCTCCCTGCCCATGGTGCCCACAGAGTTCCCCAAGGGTCGGTCCTAGGACCAGTCCTATTCAATTTATTCATAAATGATCTGGAGAAAGGGGTAAATAGTGAGGTAGCTAAGTTTGCAGACGATGCTAAACTACTCAAGATAGTCAAGACCAAAGCAGATTGTGAAGAACTTCAAAAAGATCTCACAAAACTAAGTGATTGGGCATCCAAATGGCAAATGAAATTTAATGTGGATAAGTGTAAAGTAATGCACATTGGAAAAAATAACCCCAACTATACCTATAATATGATGGGGGCTAATTTGGCTACAACGAGTCAAGAAAAAGATCTTGGAGTCATTGTGGATAGTTCTCTGAAGATGTCCATACAGTGTGCGGAGGCGGTCAAAAAAGCAAACAGGATGTTAGGGATCATTAAAAAGGGGATAGAAAATAAGACTGCAAATGTATTATTGCCCTTATATAAATCCATGGTACGCCCACATCTCGAATACTGTGTACAGATGTGGTCTCCTCATCTCAAAAAAGATATTCTAGCACTAGAAAAGGCTCAGAAAAGGGCAACTAAAATGATTAGGGGTTTGGAGAGTGCCTCGTATGAGGAACGATTGAAAAGGCTGGGCCTCTTCAGCTTGGAAAAGAGGAGACTGAGGGGGGACATGATAGAAGTATATAAAATTATGACTGATGTGGAAAAAGTGGACAAGGAAAAGTTGTTTAAATACTCCCATAATACAAGAACCAGGGGTCACCAAATGAAACTGATAGGTAGCAAGTTCAAAACAAATAAAAGGAAGTTCTTCTTCACACAACGCACAGTCAACTTGTGGAACTCCTTACCTGAGGAGGTTGTGAAGGCTGGGACTATAACAATATTTAAAAGGGAACTGGATAAGTTCATGGGGGCTAAGTCCATAAATGGCTATTAGCCAGAAAGGGGTTAAGAATGGTGTCCCTAGCCTCTGTTTATCAGAGGATGGAGACGGATGGCAGGAGAGTGATCACTTGATCATTGCCTGTTAGGTTCACTCCCTCTGGGGCACCTGGGCACTGGCCACTGTCGGTAGACAGATACTGGGCTAGATGGACCTCTGGTCTGACCCAGTACGGCCTTTCTTATGTTCTTATGTTCAGAGTGGGTGCTGTCAGATAGCCACCCCCCATCTCTGCTGAGCTTTGGGGGGGAGCTGAACTGGTGGGTTTGGGATGGCGGACTGGGCATGTGGCACAATGTTCTGAGTGGGGCAGCCAGTCTGGCCAAGGGCCCAGCTGCCACGGGAATGGGGGACACAGCTGTGTCAAGGAGAGGCTGACTGGAGTCCAAGTTACATAGAGGGACAGTGCTGTCTATGGGAGTAACAGGAGAGAGTGGGGCCCAAATGGGCCATTACCTTCTCTCCCCCTGCCCCCAACCTGGGGGGGGCAGCCTTGTTCCCCTGGGGTTGGGGAAGCACTGTGAGCCTGCAAGCAGGACTGGACTGGATGGAATCCCCAAGCCCTGGGCTGGCCACAGATCCTGAGGGGCAAACCTAGCCCTTGCCTAGATGGCACTAGTGGGTGCGGGGGCTATGGCCACACGTGGCATTTCTGAGGGCGAAGTGACCCCTGGGTTTGAGCTTTGTGCGTGGCTGTCCTGGAGTGCTGTCCCAGCTCTGGGCAGCGGTGAGAGGTGGTGAGGCTGTAGCGCTGCCGGTGCACTGGAAGGGTAGTTCAGCTAGGTTCCTGCCCTGAAAGAGGGCCTGCCTTTTGCCCAGGGTATAATTTCCCATGGGATTGCTGCCTGGCAGACACTAGGGGGCAGTCCAGCCCGCCTGGTAAGATCCTGAAGTGCCAGCAGGTCGTGCTTCAGCCGAAGGAACAGTGCTGCTGGCTCAGGGCCTGGAAGGATCCTGTACTGGAGTCAGCAGAGGGGTTCTGGGTTTGGGAAGCATCTGGTGAGCCAGGCTGGCTGGGCAGCAGCACCCTGCTGTGCTAGGAGCCCAGCCGCCATCCAGTACAGTCGTTTCTCAGCCTACAGGAGAGGTTGAGCAGCTGCTTTTAGCTAGTGCCCCAGGGAACCTGCGGAGTCCCTGCAGCGAGCCGTAGGGGGGCTGGGAACCAAAGTAAGTGTCCTATTTTGAGAATCTCACTGGGCCAACAGGCCATGCATTGCAAGCCAGGCTCCAGGTATGTCCCACCCCATCCTGGATGCATGGGCACTGGTGGCGGCTGTTCATCTCCACCGAGACAGCCTCCCATGGGGGCCGAAGTGACATGTCTGGGTAAAATGTGTTGGCCTGTCTCCCTGAAGAGACCTAAGGCAGGAATAACAGATAGGGCTGCAGGTCACGGGTGGGGGTGTTGGCAGAGCTGTGTGGGAGCCCCTGGCTGAACTAGCAGGGGTGCTGCAAGCCTGGAATAATGAAGCTGTTGACCAAGGGAACATAAAGCATGATTCACCTTTCTCCCTGAAGTGGGTGGCGCACTGGTCTAGGAGGCAGCTGGGCTCCAGGCCATGGCTCCATATTCTGTGTATCGATGTGGCTGTCACTGTTTATTCCTGAGAGAGAAGGTGGATGAGGTAATATCTTTTAGTGAAACCACTTCTGCCAATGGAAGAGACAAGCGCGTCTCTTTCACCAGCAGAAGCTGGGCCAAAAAAAGAAATTATCTCACCTACCTTGTCTGTCTCACATTCTGGGCCCTACGCGGCTACAACAACTGTTTATTCCTGGCATATATCAGCACAGGAAAAGTCAGCACTTGCCAGATGCATGTCTGAGCCTGGGCACATCACCGTAGGGCTAATGTGGGCCAGGGTTTTTTCCAACCTCCACTAAATAGTCCACGGCACAGCTGTTCTGCTTCAAGAAACCTGACCAGGTGAAAAAGCTCTTGTATAACCAGGGCTACTGGGCACATCACAGACTGCCCATTTGTTTTATTGCCATTCATTGAGTTCTATGTTGGAGATCTTGCAGGAGCCATGGGAGATGCTCAGACAGGATGGGGTTAAATGTGCAGTGGGGAGGGACTGGAGATTTGCCTGTAGCTATAGGCCTCTGGCCCTGGAAAGGAGAGCAGAGACCACACAAGGCACTTGACCATGGGGAGGGGTTGTGGGAGGCCAGAGCGTTAACTTCTCTTGCTTCCTTTGGGAAGCTGCAGGTCACAGCTGGATGCAAAGAGTTTGCAGGCAATTGGCACAGAGAAATGAGGGAGGGGGTGTGAAGGGCCTTATGCTGCTTTACTCAAAGCAGATTCTTTTGGTGCTTGGCATCTGCTGGTGGAGTGGCTGCTAGTACCCAGGCAGGGAGTCACAGCCCAGCCCTCCTTGGAGCAACTCTCACTGGGAGAGGTTAGTGCTTGGGAAAGGAGGAACTGATTGCGTTTGCAGGTGCTGTTTTCCCTTGGGCTCCCCACCCCCGCACTCAAACTTGTGGAAGACTGCATGCAGCTGGAAGTCTGCATCCACTCTTGTGCTGTGCTGGGAGATGCTGCTCGAGAAAGGAGTGTGTGTCCAGGCCACAGCTCCAGTCCTCAGTGGGTCTGAGTGCCACCAGGGAGGCTCCCTGGTGCAGCCGCTTGACTGGCTGAGCTCCCTGGGTGGGTGTGTTTGTAATGGCTGTACCTGCCTACAACCTCAGCAGCTCTGTCTCCCCACACCCACCATGCTGTCTCCGTACAGCACTCAAAGAGGCCTCTGCAGCGGGGTCCCCGTGGCAAGGGGTGGGGGTTGAGCAGCAGTGACCAGCTGCCAAGCATGACAGAATCAGAAGCGGCTTTTGTTGCTCTTCCAGCTGCGGGGACTCATCACTGACACAAAGGCCCCAATTGTGGGGCACTCCCTGCCACAGGGCTGACAGGTGCCCAGGCTTAGCCTCGCTGACCATGCCTTCTGGGCAGCAACTGGAGCTTTCCTTCCGCATGCTGCAGTGACCCGCTCTGATGGGGGGTGGGCAGTCAGGAGGCCCAGCTGGTGTCTCACTACTCCCACCCTCCCAAGGATACCTCTTATCCTGTGCCTCTTTTTCCAAAGGAGGCACCAGGGAGGCTCAGCTGGGCCCTGCAACCCCCCCCCCCCCCCCCACCTTTCCCTCAGTCCATAGGGCATGAGCCACCCCTTGATGAATTCAACCCACAGGGCTCCCTTCGCCAACGCTAACACAAACCTGCCGCTGTACACTAGAGCGGGTGCCCACACCCTCGCCTCCGCCTGCACATCGGGGACTTCCACAGGCTGGTGTAGGGCAGACAACCCACACCCAGCCTGCTATGAGATCAGACAGCAGGGGGGCACTGTGGGGCAGCTACTCAGGGAGCCCCATGGTGGCCTGGGGTGCTGAGAGGGCAGGGAATACTAGGGGCTACTCAGTGTGGCATGGCAGGCAAGTGGATGGAGATCATATCACAGGTGTGCTGGGATAGGAGCTGTTCTGGGGGTCAGGGATCACATCCTTCTCCCATGGGCATGCCCTGCCTTTGGTCCCTATTTGCTAATGGGAGAGCTCCTCTGACTAGAAGGCAAAGGGGGACTCCTCTCTTGGGTCAGGAGCCCTCTGGGGAGGGAACTGTTTCATAGCCATTCCCTTCCACAGTCTCCCCCTTCCATGCCCCTTTGCCCGTATCCCAGGGGAGTAGGAGGGGACCCATGGGAGGCCAACAATGCTCCTTGAATGACTCCCTCCCTTGGCTCAGAGCCTGGCTCAGCTTTGGGCTGATCACTGGAGGACAAGGCCTTCCCAGTCCTGTGAGCGTTGAGCCTGCACAGTCGCTGTGACTCTTCCTCTGGCAGGCCTGGGCCAGGAGCGGCCTATGGATCCTTGTCTCTGGTGTCAGTCAGGCCCTGCTTCTGAGTTTGACTTGCCCTTAGGGGCTGACCCCCCATCCGCATCCTACCATTTGTTTTCACTGCCGGCTGCTCCTGTCAATCTGCCCCCCTCCCCCACCGGCCAGCCCCTCGGGTGCTTCTGAGTAAGTGGGATTCGCAATCCATGCCCACCTGGCCCTACCAGCTGCTGCTGCCCATAGCAGGCAGGCTGTCTAGCCTGCTCGCCCCATCAGTTGTGGGTTTCACTCTCCTCCCAGGCCCATGGCTCTAAGAATTCCAGGCCCACTGGCACAAAGGGCCTTTGTGTGGGCAGAGGCACCCCGAACGCTGGCTGCCACAGTTCCTCAGAGTTCAGCCGCTGCTTCTTGCAATCATTTCACAGGAAGGTCAAGCTGGGGGTGGGGGGACAGGCTGCAGCCTGGGGGCCTCTGTACACTCAGGGCAGGCACAGTTAGACAGCAGCAGGACAAACTTCATTGCCATCCTGCAAATGTGCCTCAGCCCTGCCCTGGAGGGGCAGATAGGGGTTCAGTGTCTATGGTCCTTGGCCTCTCTGCGGTGGCAGCCCATGAGGTTTTGTCATGGGATCCCTGGTCACCAAACATCCATCACATGCTGCCAGTCCCGGGGCACTCTGGACCCAGCACTCTACATGGGAAAGGCTTGGTTTCCCAACCCCCTGAGTCTTCGGGGCTCCTCTTCAACCACCTCCTGTTCCCAGAGCTTCACCAGCTTGGGCAAGGGGGTGGGACCATCACATCTGGACAGAGCCATCACTGGGATGATAGCTAAATGAAAATAAAAGATAAGCCCCCCCCCCCCCCCAGCCACTCAGGAAACTGGCAGCTCTGTAGGAGCCTGCTGCATTTTGGGTCAGAACTGCTTGTGTTCTGCGTGCTAGTGGGCAGCAATGGGCTAGGGCCCCCTGTGTGGAAAGGGGAAGCCAATGGAGGGGCTGGCTGGTGGGGGCCTCTTGGTACAGCACTGTAAGAGAAGAGGAGTCTGGGATTCTGGAGGGCAGGAAGGTGGCTGCACTAGACAGCACTGTGCTGCAGGCATTAGGGATAGAGAGAAGAGCTCTGCTTTGTTGACCACGTCAGGAGAGCAGCATGGAAGGTAGCTGTTGGACCCAGCTGTCATCTCTGTACCAGCACAGCAGAGGGAATGTGTGGAGCCTGGATCCCACCAAGTCTCCTGACACACCCCATTATCCAGACTATTTATAGTCAGGAAACCCCCTCCTCGGGAACGACTATCACGCATTCTTCCTGCTCAGGGGACTGTGGACTCAGTTGTCACTGTCCTCCCACCTTTCCCCACCCTTCCCAGCTCTGCTCTGCTTGGCTTGCAGGCAACTGCTGCTGCCCAGGAGAATCTCCCTATGGGCTCCCAAGAAAGACTTGGATCTTGCCAAAGAGCAGCCTCCCTCTCCTCCCAGGAGCCAAGACACGGGAACCCCTGAGATGGCCTGGGGAGCCCTTCAGGGTCTCCATACTAGGAGACTGGTTGCATGGATCTGAACATGCCCTGTGCCAAACTCTAGCTATGGTCAGCCTTGGTGATAGTGATTCATCTTACTGCACATCAAAGAAAACTCTGCTTGAGCTAGTCAGCTGCCTGCAGGAATTGACTAAGAAGCAGGCCTTGCCCTTGCTCAGCCACAAATCCCAGAATCCCTCACTTGCCACGCTCCCAACATTCTGCCTGCCCACGTGCAGGGAGCAGATCTGCATGCAGACTTGCTAGATGATTTCTGACGTGCAAGGGCTGGGGCCACTGAAGAGAGGACAGACAATAACAACGTTGCTCCCTGGTGAAAGATCACTGATCCTCACTCCCCTCGGACAGCCCAGACTCTTCCTCAAAACTGGAGGGGAATTCCTGTCTCTTTGGGCCTGTTAAGCAGGGATACTGCTCAGTGCCTTGGGAGAGCAGGCTGCGAACCAGCAGGTTCCCTCCTGCCCCCTGGCCTTTCTTCTCAACCTCAAGCCAGCTCCTTCCAGCGCCATATGGTCAGAGATCCGCACCAATCTCCTGAAATGTTATCCAGGGCTGCAAGTCATTTGTCTTGTCCCTTGGCTGTTCTCTCCACTAATGGCTTCTCCCTCTGTGCACTGTTTCGGTGTTAGGGCAGAGGTCACTGTTCAGGACTAGCCAGCCTCTTCCCCACCTTTCTTGCCTGATCCCTACTGTGTCTGTACAGCATGTGTTCACTCTGCTTGCATCAGTTTTTGCGTGTAGCCTGCTTAGTCTCCTCTCCACCCAGCCAGAGAGGTTCCTTTGGGGTTTAGCGTCAATCAGAGTCTTAGAGAGCAGCTCAGTTCCCTTCCAGACCCAGTGGCATAACTCCTGCAGCACTGGCCCTTTAAAGGTGCTCCCTCAGGGGCCATAGGCCAGGAATCTTCTCCCTGTGTCGAGGAGGGGACTGTGGGTTGTTTTTCACTGGCGGGCTCTGTCCCTTGGGCCTGCTGTCTCTGCACAAAGCTTGTGGGCTGTGACCTCCCTCTGCCTTATGCAGCAGGATGAGGGTCTGGTCTGTGAGCAGTCCACTTCTGTTGGGGTTTGGGATTCTTTCCTGTGGTTGGGTTATATATTTTGCCACTCCCAGAGTGGGCACAGGAATGGGCACATTGCTGTGAGGCAGCCATCTGCCCAGATGGAGAATGGGACATTCTCTGTGGCACCCACCCATGTGTCACTGCACAGGCACTCCCATCAGATCAGCCGCAACATGTGCTGCCATGTGGCGTGAGACACTCAGACTTCCATCTCTTGCTGGAGCTTTGCAGAGTCACACCAGGACCCTCGATATGAAGCCCCCTGCCTTGTCCTAGCACCTCTATCTCAGGCTCTGAAGGCACTTTGAAAATATGAGTGCTTTCCACTCCCACTCTCCTGTGATGCAGGGAAGTAGCGTTCTCCCTAGGATACAAATGGAGAAACTGAGGCACAGTGTTGCTCAAGTTTATGCAACAAGTCAATGATAGAGCTGGGAACAGAGCTTGGGAGTCCTAACCTATAGCCCCTCTGCTCTAACCAATATCCTACTCCTCCCCCAGAACCAGAAGGGGAATCCTGGAGTCCAGATTCCCAATCGCTGTGCCATCCTCTGGCTCATGCTCCCTTCAGCTTTACCTTCGTATACACTTGTGTGAATGTACAGCTCTGAACAGAAATACGAACACCAGTCACACACAAACAGCTAGAGCCCCAGCCCCTAAATACACCCGGAAGTGTGTGAGGGAGGGCGATGGGGGACACCCCCTCCTATGCAGAATCCTCCATTCATGACCCCTGGGCTGGCTGCACTGGGGACAGCTGTGCTAGGACCTGAGGGAAGGGGATTAACTGAGGTGGGACTCTAAATAGACCGAAAGCCTGTTCTCATGCCAAAGCCCCCATACTAAGGAAGGAGGAGCAGCGGGAGATTATACACAGGCAATGGCAAGTGCAGAAAGAGCAGTGGCTCTCTGGCATTGATCCCTGCCTTTCAGGCAGCTGGAGGTCTGGCCCCTCACGACCCCCCCAGCATAGGTAGGGACAGATCAATGTAACCACAGGCAGGCATAGATCCAGGGAGTGGCAGTGTGCACAGCACATCCCAGTAGCAGGCACTCTCAGCACCTAAGGCAATGGATCATTCTTTAGGCTGCATGGCCCTATTCTCTAGAGGCGAGGAAGGGAAGATGTCTTTAACCGACCAGCTGTTTGGACATGGGGAGGAACTGAGTGAGCAATATATATGTAATTACAGGGCCACTTGGAAGGGGGTTAGCATGAGGGTCTGGGAGACAGGACTCCTGGCTTCCATTTTCTCCATGGCTGAAGAAAAGCAGGACCCTGGAGTGGCGTCTGCTCCCAGCTCTGTCAGTGACTCATATGTGACCTTGAGCAATGTCCTTCCTCTCAGTTTGCCCACTTGTAAAATGAGGGTAATGATCCTGACCTTTCCAACAGGGCAAGGGGGCTCTGAGGGTGAGCTGGGTAATGTTTAACAGCTCAGGATCCTTGGAGCAAAGCAACTATAGTCAGGCAAAGCTTATTAGCATTATTACTAGGTTCAGCAGCTTGGCAAACAAACCCTGCCCACACTTCATCTGATCTCTGGTATTTGAAAAGCCCTTTTCATGGGGGTTATCGCTGAACAGCCTGGGCCCACTGGAGCTGATTACAAGCAAGTTATTTGGACTGCTCCCTGCCCTTGTTACCTTTCCAGCTTTATGCTCACAGGCTGACAATAAATGCGTTGCTATGAAGTGTATTCACTAAAGACCCTTTGTTCCAGAGGGCCTCTCCCCACTCTGTGCATATCTCTACAGGTCTGGTAACCTGCATACACAATACAGCAAGGAATGCTTGAGGTATTTTTGCTCTTGGCTGGAGCCTCTCATTCTCCCATCATGACGTGGAAATCCTCAGCATGGCCATGCAGGGTGTTAGTTCACACCCACTCAGGCGATGTGCTTTGGCAAAGGAGGTGCAGGCAATCTCCAGTCCTTCCGGCCATGCAGCACCTTGCATGGATTGGCATCAGCAATCTTTTGCTCTTACTGTAAGCCAGCCCTCCTTTATCTGATGCTACCTAATCAAGCTGCAAAAGTCCTCGGTGTGATAGGGGAATATTATCACTAATGTTGTACTGATGGGGGAAACTGAGGCATGGGAAGCAGTGTCTCGTCAAAGTTCAGCACTGAAAGTCAGTGACAGAACCCAGGAGTCCTGACTTCCACTGCCTCGCCCAGGGAAAATGAAAATCTTCCAGCTGGGAGAGTATAACCTGGGGATCAGGACTGGGGATAAACTGGGGATCAGGACTCCCTCAAGGGGTTACAAGATTATTATGGGGGGATTGCAAGCTGTCAGTCCCCTCACATGCTGTCACCCCCAGGCATGGCTGACAGCCAGAGCCCCTCAGATAGTGGTGGCTAGAGAGTGGCGGCTGCTGGCCAGGTGCTTTGAAGGCAGTGCAGAAGAAAGGATACTATGGCATAGGGTGTGGCTGGCACAGCATGTGGAAATCTTCACTTTTTGGGAGGCATCATCACAGTCTGAACTATTTTCAAAGGGGGAGGGATCCCAGAAAGAAAAGTTTATAAATCCTAAAAGGTATAAATCCTAATACAGCTGCAGCAAATAGCTTCAGCTGATGCATGTTCCAGGTGGAAATTTACTCACAATTAAATTCATGCAACCCTGCTGACAGGGGATGAGGGTGGGCAAATACTGGCATTATGGGTGTACCACATGGCGTGCATCAGGACAGTTGTATGCCTCTGTTTGTCAGTGAGTGCAGAGAGAGAGTTCATTCTGGGCCCTGGGACACAGGAAGCCTGGCAGGCCCTGGAGTCTCTAGTAGGCACGTTCCAGGAGGGTTACATCACTGCCGACCCGTGCAGCTCTCATGCCTGTGACAGAGCTGTTGAGTGACTGTTTCTGATTTTGGAGCATAATGTCTCCATGCTGGGGCCAGGCCAGCCCCCTCGAATGAGTGTTTGTCTCTAGCTCCCCGTGAGAAAGCTGCAGGGCTGGGAAAGGTCATCCTAGCTGAGCTGACTGGGAGTTTTCAGCTGAGATGGTCTGGGCAATGGCTGGGTTGCGTCAGGACTGCTCTGGAAAGGAACACAAGGCAGTGCATTTTTTGCTATCAGTCCCCGCCGCTCGCCTTGTGCAGCGTTTTGAAATGAGCTGACAAACTCCAATCTTTAGACTGCACAGTCCAGCCCTGTTAGTGACCCTCCAGTCTGCCTAGCTCAGTGCATTCACAGGCTCTCAATGTTCACCCCAGCTGGCTCTGTGTGGTTCAGGGACAGAGAGGCAGATGGAGTCACACCATTCATTCAGAGGAGACAAGAGGGGGGTGGCCTTCTCTGGGAGGGGGAAGCAATCTTGGGAATCCTGGCTAAATGGGGCTGTTACTTGGGAGGAGTTGGGGAGATAGCAGCGCTATCCACCCATGGGGCAGGATAAAGGCAAATGAGATCCTAGGAATGGTGAGACAAGGGACAGAACAGAAACAGAAAAACTAGTGGTGGGGCTAAATAAGTAGAGCACTGCGGGTTTACAAATGTGCAGAGCCACATCTGACCTGCATCTGCAAGAAATGGGCTACGGATATAATGTGGATATCTGCAGATTTGCAGGGTTCTGTAAATAAGGCCCTAGTAAGTCTCCACCTGGAATGCTGTGTGGGGGTGGGCCTACTGGAGGATTACTCTAGACAAGAACCCAAAGGAGGGCACCCAAGCCGATTCTGGACTTGAAGGGTTTGGAGAAAAGGTGGGAGCAGCTGGGAGGAGGCAGCAGTTTGGGATTCCACCTGGAGACATGATTCTGCAGGGAGATTCAAGGTTTGCACAGTTCTAGAGAGAAACAGTTCTCCAGGGAGGAGATGTGACCTGAACCTGGGCATTCACCCCCTCAAAGGGGAATAAGCAGACTGGGCCAGTTAGCAAGGTAGGCAGTTGGAACAGGGTGTTTGAGAGACAAGAGTGTGAAGCACCTCAATCTGCATCTTGGACAGGAGGGACTGAGGGGAAGGTAGAAATTTGGCAAATGATGAAAAAGTGGCAATGAACGGGTGCTAGTTAGAGGCTCGAGCTGGAAGATCCCAGGGCTGGAGAGATTGCCACTGAGAAATAGGGCCCTATCCACCAAGCTATGGGCTCTGCTTTATTGTCCACATCAGCCCATGTGCTGGATCTGTAGGAAAGCTCAGTGTCTGTGGAGCTAGGATTACCCAGAGCTTCCCTCTCAGTCCCGATGTGGGGCTTTAGCTAGAATCTGACCCTTAGATTTATAGATTCCAAGGTCAGATGGGACAATTGTGATCATCTAGTGTGACCTCCTGTATAACACAGGACACAGAACTGCCCCAAAACAATTCCCAGAGCAGATCTTTAAGAGAAACATCCAATCTTGATTTAAATATTGCCAGTAATGGAGAATCCACCGCAGTCCTTGGTAAATTGTTCCAATGGTTAATTTCAATCCCAGTCAAAAATTTACATCTTATTTCCAGTCTGAATTTTTCTGCTAGATTGAAGAGCTCATCATTTATTCCACGCGTAGATATGTATAGATTGAGATTGAGTCATCTCTTAAAATTCTCTTTGCTAAATAAAACAGATTGGGATCTTGGAGCGTATCATACTAGAAGGCACACTTTGTAATCCTTTGATCATTCTCATGACTCTTCTCGGGACCCTCTCAAATTTATTATCAGCATCCAGTGGGCATGAGAACTGGACACAGCATGCCAGCAACAGTCGCACCAGTGCCAAATATAGAGGTAAAATAACCTCTCTACACCTACTCAAGATGCCCATTGAGGCAACACGGGATCACTCAAGCTCCTTTGATCAGTGTCATATTTGGGGCTCATGTTCCCAGCTGATTATCCACCAATGCCCCCAAATCTTTTTCCGAGTCACTGGATAGAACATAGAGTCCCCCATTTTGTAAATATGGTCCACATTTTTTGTGCCTACAATTTGCCATGTTAAAATATACATTGTTTCTTGCACCCAGTTTACCACATCACTCTGTATCAGTGACTTGTCCTCGTCACTATTCACCACTCCTCCAATTTTTGTGTCACCTGCAAACTTTATCTGTGGTGATTTTATATTATCTTGCAGGGTATGATCAAGATGTTAAATAGCATAGGGTCAGATAAGCACAGATCCACAGAACTCCAATGGAAATAGACCTTCTTTGTTGAAGATTCTCTGTTTGCAGTTACATTTGGAGACCTATCAGTTAGTCCATTTTTAATCCATTTAATGTGTGCCATGTTAATTTTGTATCATTATAATTTTTAATCAAAATATCATGAGGCATCAAGTCAAACACCTTACAGAAATCTAAGTATATTATATGAGTACTATTACCTTTATCAACCAAACTTTTAACCTCATCAAAAAATTTCAACTTAGTTTGACAGGATCTATTTTTCATAAATCCATGCTGATTTGCCTTAATTACATTACCCTTCTTAAGACCATTATTAATAGAGCCCCATATCAGCCACTTCATTATTTTGCCTGGAATAAATGTCAGGCTGACAGATCTATAATTACCCGGGTCATCCGTTTACCATTTTTAAAAACTGACACAACATTAGCATTCTTCCAGTCTTCTAGAAATTCCCCAGCATTCCAAAACTTACTGACAATCAACATTAATGCTCAAGCAAGCTTCTCAATCAGTTCTTTTGAACTCTTGGATGCAAGTAATCTGCTGATTTTAAAATGTATCACTTTAATAGCTTCTGTTTAACATCGCCTAGAGATACAAATGGAATGGAAAGAGTGCTACCATCACCATATGATGAGACTGCGCCATCTTTTTTCCCCCGTTAACAGACAGAAATATTTATTGAACATCTCTGCCTTTTCTGCATTATTACAGGTAATTCTACTATTTTCATCAATCAGTGGATCAATACTATTGTCAGGATTCGTTTTGTCCTAATATATTTAAAAGGCTCCTTTTATTAACTTTGCTGGCCATAGATTTCACCTTGTATCCCTTGGCTTCCTTTATCAATTTTCTACAATTCCTAACTTCTGATTTATAAGCTAAGTTGCTTTTTTAACCAATACAGTCTTCTCCCTTAGTTATGGGATTGCGGTTCTTTTGGGCATCTAGAAAGGTGTTTGTGACGGGGCCTATTGGCTCCGCACTAGCGAGGCAAGGGTTAAAGAAACCTTCCAGGCTGACGAGGCCCCCCACCCCTGCATCTGCTGGGCACGGTCAAGATATAAAAGCCACCCACCCAGCTCAGTGAGGGGTGGACGGCTGACTCGAGAGGAAGCACACTGCTGGTGCTCTCCAGGCTGGCACTTGCCCACCCAGCAAGGCCCTGGCCGTGAGGCCTTACTACCCCCTAACAGGGGAACTTCTACAAGGACTCTGACCAATAGGCCTTACTATCCCTGAGCAGGGGAACTCCCACCAGAATTCTGGCTGCTAGGCCATACTACCCCTAAGTACTACCCCTGAGCAAGGGAACTTCTACAAAGACTCCAGCCATTAGGCCATACTACCCCTAAGCAGGGGAACTTCTACAAGGACCAAGGCTGCTAGGCCTCATTACCCCGAACAGGGGAACCTCTACAGAGACTCAAGCCACTAGGCCTTACTACCCCAGGAGTGAAGAGGTGCCACATCACGGGCCCTAACCACTAGGATACACCACCCAGCGCTGAGGGGGTGAGTCCCTGGGAGTCTCACAGCCTCGACTATACCCCAACCCCTCTGAGAAGGTATAGTCTCTAGAGCCTACTTTTGAAGCTGAACGCACGGGCCGTTGTCTGACTCAGGCGCATGGCGGACCCACCGCCCGGTGCGAGAGAGAGGCCTGCGACAGTGTTTTTAAGCGATTCCCAGTTATCATTCATATTTTGAAGAAAGCAAGACAGAAAATGCTTCATGTTTCCATATATCAATTTGTATGAGTGCAAGAGTGTTCCGATCGGACACTGGCATGTAAGTGGCACCAGTACCCACAAACAGCACTTCCTACTCAGATCCACATGGGAACAATACCCATCATTAGCATCCAAGTGGCTGAAAATTGTTCAAGACCCAGATCCTGTGGCACGTTTTGCATGAATGAACAGGTCTGGTGGGGAAGTACATTTGGAATACATGTTCTCATCCTCAGCTTCTTGGTCCCTCACTCTTTGGGTTGACGGCACTATGGGCAGCAATGACTGAGGACCTTGAAATGCTTTCAAAGGACCCTCTCTGGTCAGTGCTTGGAAGGAGGTTGTCCTGCAGCTCTCCTTGGCCAGAGTGAGAGGTAGGATTTTTGAGGGGAAGGGGAATAACAGAGAGAGACTGGGAGGGCCCAGAGCAAGGCCCATTTCCTCCCAAAATATAAATGTCTCCCCTGTTCGACAGACAGCAGAAGCCAAAATAAAGTAGGCAATACTGCTAAGGTCCCCGGAGTCTGCATGCAAGACACCCTGGCTATGTCTACACTTGCACTTTTAAGTCGACTTAGTGAGTCTACACTTAAAATTAAAGTCGACTTAAAGGGGAACTTACAAAGTCGACCTAGAGCGTCCAGGTAGAATGGTCCCAGGGAGTATCCTGATGAGCCATTAAGGACATGAAGAATACAACCATTGTGTCCTTAATGGCTCATCAGTTTACTCCCTGGGACCATATCACCTGGCAGATTCCTTAACATTAAGGAGACAATGGTTGTTCACACCCTCCCGCCTAAGGCATTCCTCCAGAATGACACAAGTTAAAGTATGGATATAACATCAAATTCCTAACTTCTAATCAAAATAGAATTCCTAGACAAACTATATAATCATTCCCAGCAAATTACTACCTTTCTATTGATACCAAACATGACATAGTTCCTATGGATTATAGCATTTATGAGCTATCCATAGAAAATAATATCATAAACGCTTCCCTAAATCCAGACAGTGTCACACCATGCCCACATGCCCTGCCCTTTGGGGGGCATGCCAGGCTCCCCCTGTGCCCCCCCGGCAGGGAGGGCATTGGTGTAGTCCTGAGGTAGCCCTAAGTCGACTTAGGGCTACCCCAGGGCTACACTGGCTTAATTCGACTTTAAAAAGTCGAATTAAGCCTTAGGTTGAGTAGAAAGGTGGTTTAATAAAGTCGACTTAATTTTCATTGTCGACTTTATTTTGCTTAAGTCGACTTAAGCAAGCTGCTTAAGTCGACTTAAGCAAAGTGTAGTATAGACACAGGGCAAATTAAGTCGACTTAAGCCAAGCTTAAGTCGACTTAATTTACCAGTGTAGACGCAGCCCCTTTGATTACAGCAGAGCTTGCGAAGAGCCACCAGGTAGTTTTAGAAACCAGAGTTACTGCATCTCCATCAGGCCAAGCTCATAGCCTTTGGAGCCCCCAGCAATACTAGATTACAGTGCCTCCTCTGGGCTGTGGTCAATATGCGTCTAACACCCCTAAAGATTCCTTCTGCTGCTGAATCCCCCATCCTTCTGAGAGCAATGGACCAGCCCCGAGGGCTGGTGGCAGCTATGTGCCCCCCACTCTCCATATGTACTTTCTCCTCAGCTGAAGCATAAACACCCGTATTATTTGGATGCATTATTTTCCCCAGGGGAAGCGGCAGACAATCAGGAGCAGGGTGTGGCTGACAGGGCAGCAGTTGCTCTGCATGAGGCTGGGGGAGGCTGTATTTTTAACTCAGCCGCCTGTTTGGGATTTCAATAAGGCCTTGTACTGAAACAGAACCCTCCACTGCTGCCAAACTATGTTACTGTGTAAGACAGATGTTGTTATTGCAATCCCCTTCTTCACCCCCCAGGGCTAACCGCCCCGCATGTGCCAGGAGCCAGCACAGCCATCCCGACAGATGGGGTCAAGGGGTCGAGCACTATCACTTACACTAAGCATGTGCCTTCCCCCTAGCCCCCACCCCAGGGAGAGTTTAAAGGGGCAGCTGGGGAGGAGGGGTATTTTTGTCGTTTCCCGTTGCTGGGGACATTATTCCTGTTTGTGCTGGAGACAGGTCAGATTGTCAGGGGGAGCTGGGCGGTGAAAGCTCCTCTTTGGGGAAAGACACAGGGACATTATCCGACCTATCCCAGAGGAGGAAGGATCCCCACAACTGTAAGAGCCATTTGGGTTACATGAGTCCTCTCTTAGGGGTGATTACCTCCAAGTTGGTGCCCCAGGGGGGTGGAGGGGGCACTCTTCTCCACCAGCAGCATTTGACACCCTTGCTCCATGAAGACTCAGAAGCTGCAGGCTAAGGCTGTTTTGGGCAGGAGGGAGATAGTGTCAGATGTTTCTCTGCCAGAGTAACTTTGCTGTGGTCTAACCAGGAAGAGGTGCCATTTGGAGCTAGGCATTTTCCTGGCTCTGAGAAGGGGGATGAGTGCAAGCAGACAGTGAGCACCAGAGAAGAGAGGATGACAGGGAGAGAAGGAGACAGTCAAGCTCAAGACCATGGGCAGTGAGCTAATATTAAAGAAGCTGTCGCTGTATATAAAATTAAATCCTTGAATTGATTCCTCCCGCTACTCCATAGTTTGTGACAGAGGTACTCAAAGTACCAAAGACTTTGCCAGGGTGGGCTCCAAATCGGCCCATGGGACGCGGACTGTGCCTCCTTGTCTACAGAAAAGGGGGGGACTATTTTACCATGAGCATTTTTCTTGTCTTCCTAGATTTTTCTCAGGTGCAGAGCAGCAGAGGCCCTCTGGAGAGTGAGAACCGCCTAAAAGGGAAACTGTTGCTGTGCCTGTGGTAAGGCTGTGTAAGCTACCAAGTCCATGGCAGAGCGAATGTTAGTGGAGCTCCCCTTGCTTGTGGTGTGGGATTGGAGCCCCCAGCTTCTTTTGGGCAGGTGCTACCATAAATGTATAGGGTGCTTTACTGAGTTTGTACGCTCCCTGCTATTCATAATAGCCCGTAAGACCTGCACTAGGGCACTTGCTTCCCACTTGCAGCTTTTAGTCACAGGTGACTACTTTTAAAGGTGGTCCGAGTAGTCCAGTGGTTGGGATACTAGCCAGGGACGAAGGAGACCTAAGATTAGGTCCCCCAGACTTCCTGTGGATCCTGGGTCTTAGTCTCCTTGTCTCCCATTTATAACCTAGTGATGATAGCCCTGCCTCACAGGGGGTTGTGAGGATCAATACACAAAAAGCTGTGAAGTGCTCAAATGTACTACAGTGATGGAAGCCACAGAAATATCTTAGCGGCTGGATGAATATCCATTTCTCCTGGGTAGTTTTTGCTAATTCCTTGGGACAGATTTCCTTGTGCACTGTGTTAGAAAATCTAGTTTCACTGTCCTAGACCTTTGCTACCATGCTGCACACTGTGGCCATAGGGAATTCCATGGGGGCAGCCAGAATAGAACTCTCACCCTCCTGTGCTAAAAGCCCAGGCACTGGCCACTAGCCCTAAAGATTTCCTGGGACCTGCTGGCAGTATGGGGGCTAAGACTCACAGCAGAGCAGTTCTCAGTCCGGCCCGTGGATGGCGCTCACACTTGCACTCAGGAGTGTGTTACACACATACAACGCACAGCCTGCAAGCTTATCGCCTGTGATCGTTGCTAAGACGTGAGCCTCCCGGAGGAGAGGCGAGCCACACTCGCTGGCCAGGGCCAGACTGAGGGAGGGTGGCGGGCAGTCCCCGGTGGGAAGGAGCCCGGCTCGGGCAAGGGGCCGGCAGTGGACCTGGCCGTGCAGCGCGGCTGGCAGCGGGCTGCGCTCCCCGCAGTATTCCACGTTGCCATGGCGCCCGGAGAAGTTTCCTTGCCGAGGGCCGCCTCGCCGCCCATCCCGCGGAATTCAATTGCATCATCGCCTCCGGCGCTCGGTTGCCTGGACAACGCCGGGCACTTTCGGAGATGATTCCCGGCCTCTGGTCGCGCGCCGCGCCAGGGGGCAGCAGAGCGCCTCGGGGCAGGGGGGGCGCGCGGGCCGCCCGCCGCTGGCGTTCCGGCCTTCGCTGCGGGCGCTACTGCGCGGGATGCCGGGGAACTCAGCTCGCGAGCCGCATGACCTCATGCTCAGGCAGTGCCTGCCGGACGGGGCTGGGCCCGCGCGGGGGAGAGCGAGCCGGGGCCAGGGAGGGGGGCGCCCCGGGGGCTGGCTCCCCTAGCTGCGGGCGGCCATGCACCACCCCCCCCCGGCTGCTGCTAACTCTGCTGTGCGTCCTCTGCCCCGCAGAGCCCCGCGCAGCGCCCTGAGCGCAGCATGCCCGCCCCGCTGCTCCTGCTGCCGCTGCTGCGCACCCTGCTCGCCCGCCTGCTGCTCCTGGCTCGCAAGCGCCTCCTGCCGCTGCTCCGGCGCCTGGGGGCCCGTCTGGGTTCTCGGGAGTCCCGCGAGGCGGTGCTCACCTGCCTGCTGTGCATCCTCAACCTGCGCAAGAAGGCGGACGATTGAGTCCTCCAGTTCTTCCCCCCAGCTGGCTGAGGGGACAGCGCCGTGCACCGAGAGAGGAGAGCACCCCGCCCCCCTCTGCCCAGCCCAGGGGAGGACACCGAGCCCTCTGCCTGCCCAAGAGGGAGGAGAGACCCCTGCAGCCCACCAGGGAGCAGGCGGGGAAAGGTCACTCAACTCTGCCTGAGTCAGGGAGCCAAGTCAGTAGATTGGTCACTCCCCATCTCAACTCTGCAGAGCTGCCTGGTTTCCAGCCTTGTCCTCGGCTCGGAGGATCATTTTCGTCATCTTGTTCTGAAGATGGGACCCATTCCCCTTCTCAGCCCTCTTTTTCTCTCACTCCCCCCTGCTCCGGTTTTCTGACAGTCCCTCTGGAAGGGGATCCTCTCCAAGGAACCCAGGATGGTGGATTTGTGACTTTCTCCCTTCCAAACAGTTGGAAGCCCCATTTTGGGGGCCATTTCAAAGGAGGCAGGACAGAGGCCTGGGAAGTGATCTGGCCCTGGGCCCTGGGGGACGGACTAGACGGCACCAAGTGGGGCTTCTCCATCTCTGTTTCTGGAGGCGGAGTCGAACTGAAATCCTGTGTCGTCTCCTTGCCTGGAGGTTTGCAGGCTGCTGACTGGATCCTTCTCTGCCTCGCCTCTCCTTTGGCAGCGGCGTGGGGAATTTGGGGTGCTGATATCCCCCACAATCTCCTGGAGACTCCTCAAGGCCAATGTTGTGGGGAGGATGGCTGGCAGTACGGTGAGAAAGGTCCAGCCCTTCACGATCAGCACCAAGCTCTCTCTGCCCAAGTGCACCGTGGACTTCCCTGGCGATTCCTGCCCTGACGACACCATGACTGCCCTGGATAACCATGCCCTGGGCCCGAACCTCAATGAGCGTCTTCCCCTCTACTTGGCACCCTGCCAGTCCAGCCTGGTGCCTGCTGGAGGTGGGTTCCAGAGCCCCAGCCCAACTGAGGAGGGCATCACTGAGGAGGACCAGCTCAACCGCAACTCTCTAGCCCGCTCCATTAAGAAGATCACACTATCCAACTGGCAGGGGGAGCCTGGCCCAGGTGAAGAAGGCGAGCCAGGGGGCCCTGTCCACACCAGCTGTGAGAGAAATCACAACAACAATAACAGCAGACCAGGGAAGGCCCACTTCAAGGTAAGGACTCTGTACCCTTCCCCCAGGACCCTGCAAAGACTTGGTCCTTTGCTGTGCGCTGCTGCCTGGCATTAGTTACACCAGGGCTAGATTGGGGCCCCATCTCTACCCTCAACTGTGTCAGTCTCCATGTCTGCGGCTCTGTCTCTTTCCCTCCCAGCAAAGGAGATCACCCAGGGAATGTGTGAAGGGAGGCAAATGTGGGTCTCAGGGAAGGATGTCCCTCCTTGTAAAGGTCCGCTGTGGGCTTGGTTGTTTCTCTGTTTGTCCTGTTATTGAGGGAGTTCTGTCATCTGGGAGTACCAACCACATGAGCCTGAGCGGCAACACTCTCCCCCTTTCCCTCCCACCCCAAGGCCCAGGGAGAAGAGACCCTCAGCAAGGGGAGTTTGGAGACAACAAGATAATAAGCTTTCTGTTGGGGATCGGTCCAAATTGAAGAATTCCACCTCTGAGCCCTAGCTCCTGAGGGCTCCTCTCTCTGAATCACTGTGATAATCCCACGCCTCTCTCATGGTGACCTCATAGGCCTTTGTAAAGAGGAGAAGCAGTATCATTATCCCCCTTTTACAGATGGGGAAGCTGAGGCTCAGAGGGACAGGGTCTCAACCAGGGCCACAGTGTGTGTCACAGCTAGGAGCAGAACCCAGGAATCCTGAGAGCCAGTCACCTGTGTTCTAACCACTAGAACACGAACTCACCTTCTAATCTCTTGGTGCTTGAGCTCAGAAGACCTCCCCGTACCAGGTGGCCTAATGCTGGTGTAGGGAGAAAGCAGCTGAGATCTCAATGCTATTGGGAAACCATCATTTAATGCCCACCCAAAACAACTGCTTTCATGGTGGGACAGGACTGGGAAGAGCAGAGTAAGTGATCGGGTTCACCAAACCTCTGAATTCCCTGCAGGTAAAGGCCTCAGACAAGCCTCTGGTGTGCTCAGCCCCAAGCCATCATTGCCTCCCTTGTTTTTGAGTGGGGAGGAGTCATACAATAATCACCTTCCTTTTCCTGTGACTTGGGAGAGTGAGTGAATGGTCTTGCTCCCACAGAGGGGTGCTGGAAGGGTGGGGACCTGCAAGATAGGGCATTGTAAGAGAGGGAAGAGGAGAGGGCTGACAGGGAGCCAGGACGTGTTAGGAGTATAGTGTGCTGGAGTGGAAGCTAGCCTGGAAGAGAAGGAACTATGACATCCAGACAGGATGATAAATTGGGCTGGAAGAGAGACAGAGCAACATGTTGATACACACTCATTCCTGGCCTGCAGCCGCCCTGTTGCTCTTCCAGCCCTGGGTTGCCCACATACACAGCTCTGCTGATGCCTCTCACTCCTATCTTATAGCCTCCTCACTTCCCCCCACTAGTCCTATCCTGGGCTGGCAACACGCAGCTGCACCCTTTGATCCTGAGCAGCAGTCCCCCCCCAACCCCTCCCTTCTTTCCACTACCATTCCAGCCCTTGGCCTCTTCTGATTGGAGACTGATATGCCCAATTCATGTGTAGTTTGTGGTGCAGAGAAGCATCTTCCAGAGAGTAAGCTGAGGCCACTAAGCTCATTTCACTTGTGAATGAAATGGGGATTGATGTCCAGGTTCTCTGTTGTGCGTGATTCACACATTACCTCACTGCACTGTCTCATTAGACCCAAGGAAGGAGTCATCTTAGATGACATGAATCCTCAGCCAAGAATGTGTGTGTGCACGCATGTCTGCCTGGCACCAAGCCCTATGAGATCTGCTTGGTTCCTCCTCTGGGTGGGTGATCTGGCACTGGCTCACGTGGCAGTAGCTGGCAGTGAACGTCCTAGCCAGCCAGAGGCACCAATCTCTCCTTTGCAGCTGCCAATCCACAAAGCAAGGCGAGGCCTCACTTAGACCTTCATTTCACGTGCTCTCCGGAGCAATTCTGCTGGCTACTGGAGGGGATGGAGCTGGGCAGTGCTGCAGGAAGGATGAGGTCATCTCATGCTGACAGCCTGTTTTCCTGAAGCTGGTGGATTGTGAAGCACTGTGTGCATAAAGGGTCTGTGTCACCCGCAGGATTATCTCCCGTTGCCGAGCACTGGGCGGGGAGGGGCCAGGCAGGACTCAGTGGCCATGGGGACAGGACTGCCTGGGAGCAGATCTCAGGGCTCAGTGTCTCTGTCCTCAAGCAGGACAGATGCTAATGTACATATGTATCCCTCTGCCCCACGAGGGCTCAGACCTGTAGGTGCCAGCAGGGCATGGGAGTGCCATCCCGCAGCTGGTAGATGGCCCTGCCTAGGATCATTCATCTCCGTTAGATTCTTCGGCTGAGTCTGATCATCCATTCCCACCACATGTCCCCTCTCCTGCTTGGAGTGGGAGGTGGGTGGGGGGCTGGCTGCCTCCTTCAGTGCAGAAGAGACAGATAGTGCTGCTGCAGGACTATTACAGGAGCCTAGCCAAGGCAGCACAGCGTGTGTGCCAGGGACGTGGCAGCAAAGAATCCCTCCCAGGGGAAGACTGCTACAGAGATTCCTGGGCTGTATGCTGCTGCCTGATACAGCATCTAGTCACCCCAACAGGGCCAACTTAGGCCACTACAACAGTGGCACTGAAGACCAGGAAGGGGATGGGTTCAGGGCCCATGCTCCAGCCCGAGTGGGAACATCCACCCTGCTATTTTTAGTGCTGTAGCATGAGCCCTGTGAACCTGAGCTTGTAGACCTGGGCTGGGAGACTGGTTGCCTCGGGGTTTGTTTTGAAGCATGGAGGTACCCAGGGGTCCAGTCCTGCACACCTCACTCCCATGAAAAGCCCCATTGGAAGCTGCTTGTGTGAGGGAAGGGGGTGAGCAAGTCTTGGCCTAGAGCAGCTTTCAGTGGGAAGGAGTATCCACTACTGGTTAGAGCAGGGGTGACTGGGAATCAGGACTCCTGGGTTCTGTTCCCAGCTCTGCCACAGAACTGTTGTGTGCCCTTGGGCAGCTCTTTTCTTTTCTCTCTGTTTCCCTTTCCCTGTTTGTAAAATGGGGCTCCTGGCCCTGAGCCACATCCCAGGAGGCTGTGAGGAGGGAGAGCTAATGTTTGCAGAGTGCTTTGAGTCCCTTGGGTAGCAGAAGTTCTTGACTTGGGCAGTGTTATATTGGTGTGATTCCAGAAGAGACGGTATTAAAGCTCGGGAGTGAATAGCACATACCCCGAGGACTCGAGCCTTGTTACCAGATTCTTTTCCAGTCAGTGTCCTCTGGACTGTAAGAGCAGGAGTAACTCCAGACATTAAACATGACCCACCTCGCTGCCAGCACACATGAGATTTCTTGCAAGCATCTGGAATCCTAGGACTCTTGGGTATAATTCCCAAACTGCTCAGTTCACACACTGCAGAGTCCAACCAATCTCACACCCCTCTCTTTCTGGCTCTATTAGCAGTAACAAGATAACCAACCCCATAAAGATCAGCTCAAACCTTCTCCCCAAGCCTGGCTGCTCCTAGCATTTCTTCTTTGTGCCAGCTCAGCCCACACCCTATATCTTCTCTCCCCAGATAGGTGGGGTGCTGAGCCACCTGCCTCAGTGAGTCAGACAAACCCACTTAACCCTTTCCTAGCAGGATCAACTGCAGCTAACAGGGAGGTGGTAGGGGTTCAGGCAAAGACAGGCAGCATGTTACTGTGACCTGCCAGGTCTACACCAGTGAAAGTCCTTATCTAAGGAGCCCTGCATTGGCTGCTCAGTGAAAGGGTCTCTGGCCCTCATATGGTGAGTGAGTGAGACTCAGCACTCACAGACTGCTTCTTCTCCACCTCTAGGTCTTTCTCAGAAAAGAAGTGGATGTGGAGGAAGAAAATCAGAAGGCCAGCAGCCCCCAGGCTGGTGATTTCTGCCCTCCAATAGACAAAGGTTCCCCTTTCCACATGGTATGTCCCTGGTTCTCTAGATTTATAAGGGCCTCTGTGGGTCTTGCACAGAGGTGGGATGTTCTGGTCTGGTGCTATGTGAAAATGAGGCTTGCAGAGGCCATTTCCTGAGCACAAGAATAGCTGGGAAAGGTGAGATCCTTCCCCGCAGGCCAGAGTTGTGATGAAAAGCCAATGGAGCAAGGTTTCCTGGAGATCTCATTTAGGGCCTCATGGCAAACCTGGCCCAGTGGGCAACACGCTATCTGCCATCTCTGGGGTTTGAGGCTGAATTTTGTACATGGGCCAATCCCTATAACTTAGCAAATTTGTCATGTCTGTGAAACAGGCCTACTGGGCTCAGCTGTGATCTGCCTCTCTCCAGGGTAGGGGGGATGTCAGACCATGCTCTGAAAAGTGCGTGACATCCTGGGCTTCCAGCCATTTGAATGGCTGCTGTGGGGAGGGCAGGAAAGCCAATGGTGTGAGTGTTTAAACAGGAAGGAGAGGGGGGCCAGAGAGTTCAGGGATGGATACTTAAAGGGAAACAGTGTCTCGCCCTTCCCTCCTTCCTCAGGTATCCCTGAGCCCTGCTTCTGGTATCCAGGGGAAGCAGTTAGCAGAGGCTGCACTGCCTGGACAGTCACTGAGAATCTCTCCACATGAATGTTGCTACTGCTTATTGAAGCAAGGGTGGATTAGGGCACCATGAGCCTGGACCCAGGGCTCCCCAGCGCCTGGAATCACATGACAGCATCAGAATTTCTCTTTCCGGCTCTGTTGTTTTTTCAAAACTATTTCTCTAGCCCTCACGACCTTGCAGAAAAGCTTGAAAAATGTAACCAGGGCAGTGATGGCTGCCGAGAGCTCTGAGGGGGACTCTCTGCTCCCCCCAGCAGAGGACTGTGTGTGTTGGGGGGACCTTCATTGCTAGGGTGGTGTAGCAACCCACACCCTCCCATGAGTCCTCTGCTGCAGAGGTGGAGGGCTGACTCCCTTCCCACCCAGGGACAGAGCCCAGCCTGCCTGAAGACAGGGAAGGGAACAGTGATCCAGTCAGGGTGGAGCTTCCAAGTGATGGCTTTTGTGTGAGTGAGCAACCCCTGTAAGGGTGGGGCATAAGCCTTCCCCATTGCATGGTGACTCCTGTAGAGGGTGTGTCTAGGGCCCTGGATTGCCTTAGTACAGCCTTGCTGTAAGGGTGGGTTTGATGAGGCTGGGTGATGGACACAGGCTTGTTGAAGCAGGCAGTGAGCAGAGTGCCTGGTGGCTTGGATTGGGATTGTGTGGAGGAGAGCGGGGTTTGTCCACACTTTTCGGATCAAGCCTCATTTCCGCTCGGTTTTATTCTTTACCCCGGGTCCTATCGCTGGAGCTTTGCACTTGAGTCACCTGTGGAGAGTGCCGCTGCCATGCCACCTTGTCTTCTCTCGCCAAGGGGGCCCCTTTGCCGCAGCCATGAGCGCTGGGATGTCTGGTTCCCATACAAAAAGAATTCCAGATCGCAGGGGCTGTTTGAGGCTTTCTGGGGGCAGAATGGGACACCCCACAGTCAGACACAAAAAGAGGCAGGGGAGCCCTTGGCACTGGCCATAGATCAGTTAGATCCTGGGACATGGAAGTCTGGCCAGCCTACTCAGCCAGCGTCCCACAGGCTGCATGGCGACAGCTGTTGCTGTTTTATAGGGACAGGTCGTTGTAATCTGGCTAGGTTCTGGTTTGGTCTTGGGCCTCTGGAAGAGGGTATGCTTTTACTTGAACTAATCTCCAGAATTTTCTTGTCATCTACAACAGGGCTTCTCAGGAGGCCTGCCTCAGCGAGCAGCCCCATTGAGGGAGGGGGAAATCATCATGCAAGAATACAGCTCCATTGACAACCCACCCAATTCACCACCACCGACGCAGCCTTTTTCCGCCTTTTCCCACTCTACACCAAGTCCTATGCCTTGATCTGGCCCTCCTCAGCCCAATCCAGCAGGCCTCCATCCTCCTCCTTCGAGATTCCCCTTAAAACAGAAAGCTCCCCCCGCGCCTGTGCACACAACCCTCAGTATTAAAACCAAGGCACATCACGCTCCACTGGCTGCTGCCTGATCCCAATCCTTGTGCCTGGACATGGGAGTATGCGCCCACAGCTGGTGCAATACCAGGCCTCTCCGTCTCCCAGGAGAAGCTGGCATTGAGCTTCCACCATGCAGCAAGACGTGAGAGCCCCACAATCTCAGCTCTCCGCAGGGGTTTGTGCAGCTGGACCTCGGGCTGGGCTTGGAGGAAGGCCAGTTCCGTCGCTGGCTGACCTTCGCTGTCGCCCCCATCGTGGCTGGATCCCTGACAGCACATTCCATCAGCGCTGACCACGAGAGCGAAACCCAGAGGAAATGCAGAGCTTCTCCCCCTTGATGAGTTACTTAAAATAAGAGACTCCAGATGCCCCTTGAGGAGCAGTGGGCTGGGCTCCCTGGGAAGGAAGAAACACCATGTGGGAAGGAAGGGGTACAGGCAGGAGAATTGCCCTTTTGTTTCAGCTGCCCTCTTGCTTTGGAGCTGGGCTTGTCCCAAAAGGGCGCTGGATGTGCGGGCAAGGGGCCCTCGGTGGCACGGGTCTGGGACCAGGGCACTGCAGCCCAGGCCACACCACAAGAGCATAGGGCCCCAGAACCATTTCTCCATGGGGTGAATTTTATAACTTTTAGCAGGAGGCAGCTGAGAGAACCAGGCAGTTCTCAGAGAGATGGCCCGAACTAAACTTCCTCCCCACGCAGCTCTGCTTGTGCTAATGCCTTTCATCGCTGAGCCTCCTCTCCGCCTCCCACTGTTCCTGTCCTCGGCTCCCCACACACAGCTCTGCCAATGCCCCTCACTCCTGACACGCAGCCCCCTGCTACTCCACTTCTTGAGCAGAAAGCACAAAATGTGTCCCATTGCAAAATAGTTTAAATATGTGGACAGAGATCCTTTGGGACAAGAGCAATCCCCTCTCCCTCTCCCCCCCCCCCCCCCATAATCATGCAGAAGGCAGCAATCTCCCAGGCTGCTTCATTTGGGTTCCTGGCTGAGTGAGTGCAATTGACAGGATGCTGAGGCCTCTCGCTGCTCTGTGGGAGGAGCAGAGTGAAACTTCCAAGATAACTCAGTGTGCTTTGATGTTATGCTTAGGGGTTGGGGAGGCACAGGATTGAGAAGGAGGTGGGAGGGGGGTATGCGGGGAGAGTGCAACAAATGTCTGAGCTCACAAAGATATGCAGTTTCACTAAAATCAGCTGCTTACCAGAAGACTGAAGAACAGCATGTGTTCTACCTCTCTTGAAAACAGGACATGAGGATGATGTTGGGAATCATAGGGCAGCACGCCATATTGCCATCGCATCCATCCAAATTAATTGAAATGATCATTAAAAATAGGAATTATAAAGCATGTAGCTAATCACAGGGACTAACCAGGGTGGTTTCTGCCAAGGAGAATGGTGCCATGCTGATCTAGAACTCTGAACGTGTCAGTAAAACAAAGGCACAATGGCTGACCTAATTTACTTGGAGTTCCAAAAAGCCTTTGACTAAGTCCTGCACAAGAGGCTGTTAAGAAAACTATGTAGCCATGGGGTGAGAAGCAAAATGCCATCATAGGTCACAGCCTGAGGGAGACAGAAAACAGGATCTTGGAATAACTGGTTGATTTTTCACATGACAAAGGTTAGCAGTGAGGTGAGCCAAGGCTCCAGCCAGATTGAGACCAGCGCTGTTTGACAGATGTATTAATCTGGAAGAGGGAGCGAGTCGTGAAGTAGGAACATTTGCAGCTAGCATAAAATTATTTAGATTGGTGAAGTCCAGAAAAGAGCGTGAAGAATTTCAGAGGGACCTAACCAGGCTGGGTGAATGGGCAACAGCACAATGGCAGGTGAGGGTCCATGGTGACAACTGCAAAGTTATGCAACTTGGTGGGAATAGTTTGAACAACTCCTATTTCTTACACGGTTCTAAATTAACTGTATCTGCTCAGGGAAAGACCTGGGTCTCATTGTGGACAACTCAGTAAAGACCTCTGTTTAATAGGGAGCTGCTGCCCAAAAAGGGAACCTAATGTTCCAATGCATGAGGAATGGGATGTAGAATAAAATAGAAAATATAATGCCACTGTACAAATTAATATTATGCCTGTTCTGGCCAGCTATCTCAGAAAGGAACTAGCTGAAATAGAGAGAACTCAGAGACAGGCCATGAGAGTTATTAGAGTACTGGGGACACTTCAGTGGGAAGAGAGGTTGTAAAGGTTGGCATTGTTTATTTCGGAGAGCAGATAAATAAGAGGGGACATGATCAAAAGAGTGGGCCATTTTGTTCATAGCACTGGGACAGGGAGCATCCAGTGAATCTGAAAGGCAGCATGTTTGAAACTAGCCAAAGTAAATACTTCTTCATGCAGTGTATAGTTGGACTGTGGAACTCATTGCCACTAAATATCATTGAAATCCAAAGCCATGATTCAAAGAAGATTGAAGATTTATCTGGAGAATGAAAATGTCCAGAGAGGCAACAAAAAGGATTTTTAAGAGAGAGAGAGTTCTGGAAGGGATGAACTCTCCTGCTTCTAGACATAAGCCAGCCTCTAACTGATGGGTCTTAGGAGGAAACTTTTCATGGGAGCAGGCTCTCCTACAGCTTTCTGCTCTGCTGTTTCTTTCACCTTCCTTTGAAACAAGAGCTACTGGCCACTGTCAGAGCCCCATTCTGGATGTAACAGTGGGCTGATCCGGTAAAGCAATTCCTGCGTAACATGAGGGAGAAGAAATGTACTGAACCAAGGGGGAGATGTTTGCATCTTCCATTGTCTATTTAGATTGCAAACTGTGTAGCACAGATTGTCCCAACGACTGGCTGAGTGCAGAGACCCATGCACGTTTGTGACACCATGACAAATTCTGAGAACCACAAGCAACTTCTATCACAGAAAACCACAGGACTAGAAACTCAGCTGGTGTAAATCATGGAAGTCAATGGGCCAGATCTTCCCCTGGAGCAGTTTGGCACAGTGCCCCTATTTAAGTCAATGGGTAGTATTTAATATTTGCATCAGTGAAACCAGCTGTTGTCACTTTTCATGGGAGTCTTTGGGCAGGCTGAGGTTTCTGTCTCCAGTTAAGTGCACTAAGTTTTTCCTTTCTTTGTCTCACCCTAGGCTTCAGGATGCCATGCAGCAGCCCCCTGGAAGGAAAGTGCCAAGATCAAAGAGCCAAGTGGAGTGGCTGGGCTGAAAACCAGCATCCAAAGTAACATGGGACAGGCAAACCTCTCTAACCAGAGCCCTCTCATAGTCCAGTTCAACCGAGAGATGGTGCAGGTAGAGTCAGGGGTTCCTGTCCTGAGGATCCCTGGAGGAGGGTCTGGGAGCAGGGAGCTCTGTGGATGTCTGGTTAATGGAGCAGTTGCCCAGGATGCTGACCCCCCCCATGGTGTGTCTCTCCATTGGGAGTGGAGAGTGTACCTGCGGGGAGCAGTGGTGGAAGGAGAGAGCTCCCTCTTCCCAGCTGCAGTGGAGAAATGAAGGTCGAGGATGTGTCCGTGGGCAGAAGCCTTTCATCTGAGCAGCAGGAGTGGTGGGGGGGACTGAACACAGTCCAAAGCGAAGCCATTGTTGTGGCATAACATCATATTTGGCTGGCTTTTCTCAAGCCTTTTGCCCCAAGGAGCAGGGATCAGCCCACACAGGGGCCCAGCTTCCTCTCCTCCCCGCCCCCCAGCAGCAGGCAGCACAGGAAAAGGGGTCATGAAGAAGGGGTGTCTCTCTGCAGGGGGGTAGGAACAGATGGGGAGAGAGAATGAAAGGAAAAAACACTCTCACGCTATGGGTAGACAGACTGCCTGCAAGGCCTGCCCGCATGGCTGCTTCCTCTCCACTCAGCCTGCAACGGCTTTGGCGGCCAGGTGAAGGAGCTGCTGCCAGCTAGGTTGCAGGGCTATCTGGACACAGCAGCCTGGAGATCGGCACAGAAATTCAGGTGTTTGCGTTTGTCTCCTTCTCCCCAGGGGCTGTGCCCAGAGGCCATTCCAGGGGGCACATGAGTGCAGTTAGATTGTTCTCATTCCCTATCGGGGAAGGCAGGGGCTCCTGCACTAAGTCAGCCCAATAGAGCCAGCTGTATCCCCACCTCAGAGTGGTTAGATGTCTAACCTGGTATCCCCTCCTGCCTTGTACACCAGCTGTGACCAATGGACTCCTGTGTCCCTGACTACGGGTGCCGAACAATGGGCCCCTTCACTCAGCTGTCATGCCAATGCCAACCCCTGGAAGAGGTGGCTCAATGCCCATGTTTCCCTTGGGAGGGAAGCGTTCCCAGATCATTGCTTTTTCCTGTGTTCCAGGCCGAGAGCTGGGTGCGAGGGAAGCTGCGGGACCTGAAGGACGGCTGCAGTATTCAGGACTGGGAAAGAGTAGCACAGACCCTGCAAAGAGACATAAAGGATTTTGAGAACACACTGATCAAACTGAACCAGGTATGGGGATGGCTCCAGGACAGACCTACTCCTTTTCCATTCTCCTCCCCAGCATGCAGCCTGAATCCTGCTTGGACTGATGCAGCTGGTTCTTCGAGTTGCTGCTCGTATCCATTCCCATATAGGTGTGTGTGTGCCTCCATGCACGGTCACCAGCAGCTTTATTGCCCCGTCGGGCCAGCATGGATGCCCCCTGGAGCCCCACTCGCTCATGAGGCACTGCTGGCCCTATGCTCCCTTCAGTCCCCTCTTTCCACCCATGACGGTCACTGGAACTTGCTAGCTCTGCGTGTGCAAGTGCTCTTCCTGACTGTGTTTTCTTCAGTCAGTCGTTTTGTAGATGAGAGTAGTTAGCGTTTACATGTAGTTAAAGTAGTTGTTTATTTTTAGTCCTGTGAGGGTTTTGGTTCCCCGAAGGCTATGCCTCTGTGTCTCGGCTTCAAGCCGTGTGGGGAAGGCCTTCCCACAGAGTGACCCCCATGACAATGACATGCCTGGGGGAGAAACTCACCAATAGGATAAATGCCACAGCTACAAGTCTTTTAAGCCAAGGACTCAAGAAGACAGAGAAGAATATTCGGCTTAAGGCTTTTCTTATGAAGGCAGCATTAAGACAGGCATCAGAGCCGGCACAGTCTGCATCGGCACCAACTACATCAATATGGCGCGCAGGGGCGGAGTTTATAAGAGGCCAGGGGAGGCTTTGCCCCCCCTGTTTGGCTACTCCCTGCATCCCCGCTGAGGGCCCGCTCCTGCTTTGGTGGGTAGGTAGAGAGTGGCCACCGCTGGCAACGGTATCCGGCCCTGGCCAAGAGCTGGCGAGAACCACCCCTGGCCAGGGTCCCAGAGCTGCTGCCGGTGGCAGGATCCGGCCACGGGCTGGCTCGGGGCAGCGAAGTGGCGTGACTGGGGGTGGGGGGTTGCCTGGGTCGGCTTTGGAGCTGCCTTGAAGACAGTTCCAAAATCCACCCATGGCAGAGACCACAATGGGCACCGCCAGCACTTCGGCACCGCCCCCATCCACGTCAGTCAAGAGACGCTGCGGGCTGATCGAGGTTGCTCATTGGTACTGTCCGGGAAGGCAGTATCGAGTGAAGCCCTACAAAGGGGGACCCAAGAGACTGGCCAGGAGGCATCTCCATTATGACACCGTTCAGTGCCCAGACAGCTACACTGCTGCTCTCCACGGCACCGACTGAGAAGGCGGTTCTGGGTAGGTGCCACAAAGGGCAGCAAAACAGAGTGGCGTTGCCTTCGAGCCAGACGAAGGGCTCTGGTGCCATCAACGCCATTGATCCCAAGGCATTTGAGGCGGCCTGAGCCTGGTTGGCTTTGCCAGTGCCTCTGCCTACAAGCTCCCCTTGAAACCCAGGTATCGTGAGCCCCAGCCGACTCCCGGCAGTGGAAGAGCTCTGGTGCTGTACGCACTGTCGATCCCCGAAGTGGCTGGAGCCTCGCTGGCCTGCCAATGCTTCCACCTCCAACCCAGTTCAGAGCTCAAGAGGAACAGGGAAACCTGCGCTCCCCGTCAGTGGCCTCAGGAGGCCTTGGCATGGATGAGCCAGCCACAGGAGGACGAGGCATCGAACTTGGTCAGGACTCGCAGTTTCTGCAACCCTCCCAGCAGGGGTGTTGCTGGATAGCAAAAAGATCCAGGGCTGTGGCCCCCAGCCCACCCCCTGTTAGTCCCCCCCACCCCTCCCAGCTAGACCACACCCCTAGAAAGAAGAGAAGGGAAAGAAAGAAGGAAGAAAGAGAAGGAAAAAAAGAAAAGGAGGAAAGAAAAGTAAAGGAAAAGGAAGAAAAGGAGAAAAGAAAAGGAAAAGAAAAGAAAGCGATAAGGCAGCCCTGGAAGAGCCCAGTCGCCGGGCTCGGGGGGAGGGACTGCGGGGGCTGCCGCCGTAAAGCAGCAGCCCCGGAGGAGCTCTGTCGCTGGGCTCGGACTTGGGGACGGGGCCGCAGGGGTTGCCGCGGCAAAGCAGCAGCCCCGGAGGAGCCCAGCCGCTGGGGTCGGGAGGCTGCCGGGCTGTGCAGGGGTCCCGGAAGCCTGCGCGGGTGTAGCGGCCACGCACCCGCGCACCTTACAGAGAACACAGCTCCCTGGCCTGCCCGGGCCCCACCGGCTCCCCCAGCCCGCCCAACCTTTTCAGTCCCAGCTCCCCAGCACTCCCCCGCCCGGCCCCCCTAACTTACCTGGCCGGAGAGCTGCAGGGGCGTCCGGCGTTGGGCTGGCCAGGAGGCCGCTCCCGCCCTGAACATGCTCTTTCGGAGCATGCTCAGGGCGGGAGATTTGAAAACTCCCCAGCCCGGCTGGCGGCCGCTGCTCCCAGCTGAGCAGCAGCCTGCCTGCAGGGCAGGGCAGAGCGGAACATGCGTTCCGCCGGAGTTTTCTGGGTTCCTGGGCCTCGGAATAGATTCGGGGCTCAGGCTTTTCCACCCGGGGCCGGCGCCCTGCCAGCCCAATGACAACGACGCCTCTGCCTCCCAGTCTCCTTGGCACCAGCTGTTTCCGGTACCAGGTGAGCCGTGACGAAGGCGACGCTTCTGTGATGCTCGCAGTCTCCTTGACACCGGCTGTCTACAGTACCAGGTGAGCCGTGCCAAAGGGGGAGATTTTCAAGCACGCCCAGTCTCCTCAGCACCGGCTCTTTCTGGTACCAGATGAGCTGCACCAAAGGCAGTGCTGTGTCTTCATCCTCATCAATGAATACTTCATTGGTCAGACTCCTTGGCATCGATGAGTTCACCCACTGAAGAAAAGCGGGGTGGAACCTGGTCTCCGTGAGAGGAGTGCCAAATGGTGCAGATCATTGGTGGCACTAAGAAGAGGAATCGGCCCCTGAGGCAGTGGCACTGATCCTGGTACCGCGATTCTTCGTCCTCTAGGTCACTGAGGAGGTATCCGCGTGGGAGGAAATCCAGAAGTCAGATCCCCTCCTCCATAGCACCATGCATCTAAGGACGCCAAGGTGATTCCTCTGAGGTCCTCCAACAGGGGCTTTGAGGGACCCAAAAGGAGAAGGCCAGCCCCGCTACCTCCTCAACCCCAAATACTGACCCAGGAAGCTCAATGGCCCTATGGGGCCTCAGGGACGTTCCCTGCAGAGACAAGACCTGAATCTTTAGGACATATAGAGCCCAATTGGCAAGCTCCTGTGCCTTGGCAGATTCCAGGGTCGGAAGAAGAATCTGACCTAGTGAAGGGACCTGTGCAAGGGCCCAAGGTGGTTCCCCACCAATGTTCCCTTTCTTGCAGAAGGGGGTAGCCATCCCTGTCCATCCCTGTGCTCAAATGGCTTAGCCACTCTGGAAAGCCCCTCATTGACTGCCCCTGCCTCATAAAGAGCAGAAAGGAAATATGATGTTCCATTAAGGGCTCCAGATTCCTATTTACCCACCTAGCACTGGGTAATCTGCTGGTGGACACTGTAAACTGTGGGCAGGGATGGGGAGAGACAAGGCCATCCCATTCCAGCCTAAGATTAATGATGCTAAAAGGCTGGATCTGTTTGTCAGAAAAGTTTATTCAACTGCTAGCATACAGTTTAGAATTTCAAACCTACAAACTCGTTGGAGGGAGATGTAACTTTAACCTGTAGAACTCCATCAAGCGATGTGGAAAGTCCCTTCTGTAAGGCCAGGTCTTGGATTACATCACATTCCTAAGAAAGGAATTCTGGTAGCAAAAGCCACCGTGGAAGCCTCACGAGATGCTCCATTTGCATGCAGCGTGCTATGTGGATACAGGGCTCTTTCACAAAAGGTTCCGCGGCCTATTCAGGAACCTTCCCTTTAACAGGTCAGTACTTTCTGACCAGGTGGACAAGAAACTGGCTGAGGGAGTAGGATGGGCTATAGCTCCTTTGGATCTGCAGTGTCCCAAATATCTACATTGTCTGCAGCAACAGCAGTAAAGGTTCCATTCCCAGAGGTCCTGTAGACAAAAGGACAGAGATAGCTCCAGAGATCGTAGGAGAAGACATACCCCAGATTCTTCCTCTGCTCCTCAGCAGGGTTCAAGCCATCGCCCCAATGACCAAAGACAAGTCAGTTGTAGGTTGTGCCCGAGGAGGGTGCCCACAGTCAATTTCAGGATTCCTTTTTCCCCTTGCTAGACTATTTAGCCCAAGACAAAAGGGACCTGGCAACTGATAAAGGTCCTGCGCTCCACAGAGGCAGGGTCTTATTTCCAGTTTTCACTCTGGCCATCTGGCCTCTCCTTGGTCTTTTGGGGTCTTTTCTCCCTATGTTTGTGGTGGTAACACCCTGCCTGAGACCCGGAGGGCTCCAGATCTTCCTGCGAAGGGAAGTTCCCATACACAGGTCTAGGAAATGTGTGTCCCACATGCTTCATTTGCAACCTCCTAGACTCCTCTCCCTTCCAAGCTCATTTCAGAGCAAAGTCAGGCATCCTTGCTAGCCTTCACCAGTGCCCACCCACTAGACATTGCCTACAGCTAGGAGGACATATGACAGCCTCCACTTTCATGGTGAGGCTTGTTTGTCTAGGCTCAGACTGTTCTAGTCATGGCTAGAGTCAGTTTACCTTCCTGGCAAGGATTCCCTAGACAGGGTGGTCACTGTCCCTCAGCAGGCATTAGCCATGCTGCAGTGGAAGCAGAGGCCCCAATCAGTGCTGTGAGGCGTACCAGTCAAGGAGTTGACCCTGTCAGTCACCCTAGATTCAAACACCTCCACTCGGGGATGGGGTTCCTGGTTCGGTGCTAACCTCAGGACACTATGCTAGTGGAGTGGAGGCAGGCCTCCACACCAATATCAAGGCCCCACATGCAATATACCTCGCCTGCAATGCTCCTCATATCGTGGGGAGCAGAGTAGTATAGGGGCTAACAGACAACACATTGGCCAGGTACAACATCAACCAGCTGGGAGGGGCCCCCTTTCAGCCCTCTGCAAGTAGGCAGTTAGCCTTTGAGAACTGGTGGTGAGACACAATTCCTACTTAGTGCCTTCTCACCTACCTGGAGAGAGGAATGGCAAGGATGGCCTCAGCAGATACTCCCGGCCACATCACAGTGGCTCATTGCACCCCAGGTGACTCATGATCTTCGTCCTATACCCACCTGGCTCTCCACGAGTCTGCTGAAGAAACAAATGTCTGCTATATCACTCCTTCCAGGGACTAGAACAGGGCTCTCTGTCCAATAACTTCTCATTCAGTGGTCAGGAACCCTGAGGTACGCCTTTCCAATGATACTGCTGCTAAAAGATCAGGAGGGAAGGTGGACATTGGCTTGCCTGCTCTCTGGTGGGGCCAATACTGTTACAGCAGGTGATGCGACCTTCTGATGCCCCGCTGCCTAAACTACCATGGAGACATGACCAGTCCCAGGTCCATGGCCAGTTGCCGCATGTAAACCTGGTCTCTCTGCACCTGACAGCATAGTGGCTCCATGACCAGGTGCGGAGAAGAGAGCCAGGTTGACACAGGTCCAGTGCAGTCTGCTGGGTAGCAGGAAACAGTCGACACAGGTCATGTTTCAGGTAAAAGGGAAATGCTTTGCTGATTGGGTCTAGATCCAAGAAATACACCTGGGCTCCTCACCAGTACAGATGACCCTGGACTATTTATGACCGTGAGCACCAGGGATTAATCCTGATTCCTCCCCCACCCCCAAAGGTCCGTCTGCTGGCCATATCAGCCTTCCATCGAGCCTTCCATGAGTGTGATGTCAGTCTTCTCACACCCAATGGCATTCATATCCCTGAAGAGGGTGGAGAGGCTCTGTCTGCATGGCCATGACCCAGCACCTCCGTAAGCCCTTAACTTAGTCCCTTGCCAGACTAATGGGTCTCCTTTTCAAACTCATGGCTTTATGCCTGTTGCTAATACCCTTATGGAGGTTGTCCTCCTAGTGACCATCCCATCGTATAGAAGGGTCTCTGAGATCAGGGCGTGGCCACAGAGTCTCCCTCCACAGTCTCCTGTAATGATACGGTGCTTTTGAGGCCGCACCTGGCCTTTCTGTTCAAAGTTGTTCCTCGTTCCATTATAATCAGGTCATTGTCTTCCCCCAAAATCCCATGCGAAGAAGAAGGAATGGAGATGGCGAAAGAGCCCTGGCCTTCTACATCGAGAAGGGCCCGCCAGTGTCAGCCCAGTGGATCTGCTTGTGGACCACTGCCAGCATCAGAGCTTGCTACGAGCAAGCGAAAGGTGCCCTTACCTGGCTAGGTCATGGCACACTCGACCAGAGCCCCAGGCAGCATCTGCAGCCTTTCTCGCTCTGGTACCAGTACAGGAGATCAGCAGGCCAACAACCTGGTCATTGGCCCAGCACCTTGTTGTCCTTTTATGCCATTGAGCAGCAGGCAAGGGACGATCCAAGCTTCAAGAGAGCTGTGTTACAGGTAGCTCATCCTTAACTCGTTCCCACCTCCAAGGAGTGGCTTGTAAATCACCTGTATGGGAATAGATATGAGTAGCAACTCGAAGAAGAAAAGGGCAGTTACTTACCAGTAATAGCCGTTCTTCGAGATGTGCTGCTTACATCCATTCTGCACCCGCATCCCGTCCCTGCTTTTGGAGTTAGCAGAAAGAAGGGACTGAAAGAGGTGTAGGGCCAGCAGTGCCTCATAAGCCGCAGCATGTGTGGGGTGCTCTAGGGGCATCCCTGCTGGCCCTATGGGGTCTGCTAAGGGCAAAAAAAAGCTGGTGACCGTGCATGGAGGCGCATGCACACCTATGGGGGAATAGATAACCGCCTTTGTCTATACTGTCCTCCCCTGCATCCAGGCAGTGCCAGGCTGTCCCTGGGTCTTTGTGCTCCTCCAAGCCCAGTCAGGACCTCAGCAGGCCAGTGGATTCAAGGCATAGGTTCTCTGAGCTGCTTCTTTCCCTTTCTCTCCACAGATGGGTGAGCATCTCGTGGGCCGGCCGAGCCCCGGTGTGGAGACGGTCAGGAGGCAGCTGCTGGCTCTGAGGGAGCAGTGGCAGCTGCTGAAGCAGACAGCCGCAAATCAGAGCAAAGCACTGGGTGGGCTGAGGAACCTGCAGGAGTTCAACAGGAGAGCCGAGCGGCTGGAGGCTTGGATCAGGCAGAAGGTATGGGGGCGTGTGGGGGCGGGCTGGCTGGGACTTTGCCAGGCTTCCCCTGATGCCCGGTAATGCCTTAGGAATGTGCCTCACCCCCTGCACCATCTGGGGGACCCTGCCCCTGCTGGGGTGGTCTCTGAGCCTTGCCACTCTGCCAAAGGTTTGGCTCTTGAGCAGAAAGCAGCAGCTTGGAAAGGGCAGGGCAGTAAGTTGGGGCCCAGGAGTGGATTAAAGGTCACTGGGAGGTCAGGGCTGTGCCTAACAGTGAAAATGCCACTTGATTAAAAATGGTGTCTTCATACGCACAGCCTGCAGGCAAGCTGCATTTGCCATGGTAACCAGGAGCCAGCTGCTTGCAACATAGAGGGGGCCAAGATCACCACTGGACAGGGTGGTGGTGTTCATGGGCATTTATCCCCAGAACCGAGTGGGAAACTGAGGCACAGGGCAGAGAAGGGACTTGACCGAATTTACACAGCGGGCTGGGAGTGGAATGCAGGACATCTGACTCCCACTCCCCCTGCCTTCACCCTAGACCCCTTGCCTCAGGTTCAGTATGGGGCAGTTTCTCTGTAGATCTCTTGGCTTCCTCTGCCATCTCCATGTTCTAACCCCATCTGTCCCAGGAAGAGAAGCCTGTGCTGACTGCCCTCCTGCAGGAGAGCGTGGACAAGATCCAGCTCACCCGCCGCATCCTTGACTTAAAACAGGTGAGAGTCCCTC
>ML685790.1:1504746-1555304 GCA_007922175.1 Pelusios castaneus | reverse complement strand
AGGAGGAGGACTGAGGGCAGTGGTTCCCAGCCCGTGGCCTGGGGTGGCTTTCAAAGAGGCCTGCCACTCTTCTCCTGCTGGCTGCAGAAGGAGGCTGCTGCCTAAGAAGACAGGCAGAGCGCATTGCCTCTGGTGCAGGCTCCTTGCTGCAGCCAAGGGGATGGGAGATCCATGGGCAGATTAATGCCCACAGGGGCCGACACAATGGGTGAGGGCGGGCGAGGCCCCAGACGAGGGGAGGGGCCACCGGTGGGGGTGGCCCAGAGGCCACTGATCCACCTCTGGATCAGCACCCCACTCCCACTGGCTGCAGCAGGGAGCATGGCAAAGTACGCCACTTGGGTCCCCGGGCACTGGGGTCCCTCCTGGAGCCAGAGGGAGGGGACCGCTGATCTCCCACTCCCCTGACTGCAGAAGGGAGCCACTGCTAGGGACCAGGTAAAGCACACGGGGCTACGAGATGCATTTGGTTCCTTGCTGCAGCCAGGGGGATGGGAGATTAGTGAGGAGGCAGCCTCCTCCTGGACTCTGCAGGGGCTGCTGGCAGAGACTGGCGGCCTTTCAGGGTTGTAACAACGATATCTGTGGCCCTTAAGCCAAAAAGGTTGGGAACTGCTGATGTAGGGGGCCTGATGAGAGGGCAATAATGTACTCTGGCCCTTCTCCCTGGCGCCTCTCTGTACTCTAGAAACCGATGCATGTTCCCTAGCCCCTTGGTTAAGAGCTGGGGAAAGGTGACATTCTGAGGACCCCGCACTCTGATGCTGTTACCTGCTCCCCTGCCTGCTATGGAGTGGCTGCCCTCCTTGGTCAGACTGAGGTGTTGGGACCCTGAGTTACATCAGTGATGGTGTCTGTCCCTGGGGAGGAGGGGACTCCTGTGTGACACAGGGTGCCCATCCTATGTGACATAGTCTGGGGGCTAGGGTCCAAGTGCCACAGAGACACTCCAGAGAGCAGGGCCGCATCCCCACCGACCCTTAAGGCTACAATGGCTGTTCCTTCTATTTCCAGTGGAGGAACCTCTGTGGCATGGGAAAGCAGGGGGACCCCGAGCCTGCCCGGGACCAAGACGTCAGGGATATTGCCAGCCAGGTGATGGTAAGTGTTGGGCGTTGCACTGGCCCCAAACCACCCGGAATGGCTCACTTGCGAGGCAAGGGGCTCTGTGTGCGCCCTGAAGGAGGTCTCCTGGCTGGGACACAAGCTTTACAGCCCCTAGCAGGCTATGGCACGGGCAAGATGGCCTGCAGTGTGGCTGAACTGTCAGCATCAAGGGGTTTGGTGTATGTCATGCCCTAATCTTCTGCAGCAGGGGTGGCTGCATCCAGGGCTGCCCTCGGATGCCCAGACTGGCCTCTCAGAGGAGCTGGAGCTTGGGCGGGGCTTGGTGTGTGGAGAGGAGAGATCAGCGGCGGGGCTTGTTAAAAGGAAGGGGAGCCCTGTGTCCTCACCTGCCCCTGGAGAGCTAATCCAGCATTCCCCAGGACAGCCACCATGCACAGTTCTGGCCTCTAGTGGGTCACCTGCAGCCACCCCCATTAGCTCACTTCATGTCCTCTCTCTCCTCCAGATGTTGGATGTGACCATGTCCCAGCTCATCAGCCTCCATCCTGGCCTGGCCGCACGAGTCATGCACAAGCACCGAGATGTCAAGGAGGGCTGGGCCCGGCTACAGCAGGTGCTGAGGTATGGCAGAACTGCACAGCTACCCAGCAACCCAGCCCCACCCACCAGCATCCCCCTTAAATACAGAGTGAGCCAGGGGCTGAATTTAGCAAAGTAGGTGTGTTTACAGGGTCACTTGGTGCCCACTCCTGCCTTCAGTCTGGTGAACAGAAGGGCATGTGGTGTAGGGAATGAGGGAGCCAGGACTCCTGGGTTCTACGCCCACCTCTGCACTTGATTCCCTGGCTGGCTCTAGATGGCAAGTCTCTGCCCTGCTCTGTGCTTCCTTGTCCTCTTCTGTACACTGGGAAGAAGGCTCCACACACCTTCGTTACAGGGGTGAAGGTGCATAAGTGAATCTCATGGGTGGGAGGAGGCTCTGGGACCAGGTGAGTGGCCTATGAGATGCACCAGCGTAACCATTCTCCTCTGACCTGTTATTTGATTGACCTCAAGAATGGATTGCTTGGGTGTCTCAGCCAATCACAGATGAGCCTAGCCAGAAACATGCCGGACGGCTTTGGTTTTATGCCCTTGATGGTTCCCAATTGACTGAAGTTGCTCTTCCCCAAGCTACAGAATCTGAATCCATGGCTGAATCCCCCCAGTCCCATGCTTGGTGCTGTGGGGAGAGCTTTGGCTTGGTCTGTTGTAGGGACACTTCCACAGCTGCCTGCCATTGGTAAGGGGTGTGCTGGAGTTGGGGTGTCAGGTCTAAGGAACAAGAGTTGGATTTTCCTCAGAGCTCAGTTTCCAGTTGCTCAGGTAGGGTCAGGCTGTTGGGAGCTGCTGGGTGGGGAGTGCTTTTGACAGTCTGGCCCCAGATCTCCATCATCTGCTGCATTTCCCTGTATTGGGGCTCCCTACACCTGGCTGTGGCAGGGTCCCTGGGGCATTAGCTGCCCAAAGCCTGATTCTGCCGCGAGTCATCCCCAGGGGCTCATGAGGCCAGAACAGCTTAGGGTTCTGTCCCCATTCTCTCTCTTCTTCCCCCTCACTCCACTGCCTGCGTCTCTCCCTGCTGTGCTCCCCACCTCCCAGGAACGAGAAGTCACCTTTGCAGGCCCTGACGAGCAGTTTGCCAGCGGGAGAGACCGATAGCCTGAGCCCTGAGCAGACAGAAGCCAGGAGCAGAGGTGTGGCGGGGAGGGAAGCAGGGGACAAGCGGAAGAGACTCCCGGTAAGTGTGATGAATGTGGTTGCTGGGGCCCTGTCGCATCCCTCAGCCCTCCCCTTCCCTGCAGCAAGAGCAGCCAGACCAGAGCCATCTCCCCAAGTCACTCAGCGAAGGAACCCAGGAAAGGCCCAGGGGGAAAGCTTGGTCCTGTGACATCTGTGACCCCCTCTGTGAGCCCTAAGTGACAAACGCATGGCCACATAAGCCCTGTAACCTGTGTGCAGGGCCCATGACCTGTGACTTGCATGTGACTCCAAACACAAGCCCTGTAAGGGGCTGGGAGTGCTGTGTGCGCACCACCTCTGCCCCACCCTTCACCCACTCGCACGTTGGCTCAGGTGTCCCCTACTCCGGAACACCTGGGCCCAGGCCAGCCTAGCCTGGTGTTCCTGTGCATCCCTCTGGGCTCTGACATGCATCATCTGTGTTGTTGCCCTGGCACCTGGGATTTTGGAGCGGTGGCACAGCAACGCCCGTTCCATCCGCAGCCCCAGGGAGCTATTGCCAGGCTTTGCTCTGGACCCTCTGCTGCTGCCAGCATGGCTTGGGTCCCAGGAATGCCCTGCATGTGGCAGCAGGGGTGCAGTGCGAGGCCTGGCTAAGATGGCTCTGTCAATCCCCATTCTTCTGCTGTCTGCTGGCTGAGGGAGGCACTGGATCCTTTTGTGCCCTAGGTGCAGAAAGACTTGGCAGGGAGTGCGATGGAGCATGTGCGAGGCAGGGAGGGCAGCCCAGGTTCACCAGGAGGACAGGCCACCCGTGGCTGCCACAGTAAGAGGTATTGATTCAGCAGAAATGGGGCCCAACTAGGGGAGGGGTACAGCCAGGGGTTCCTTAGGCCAGAAGGGGAGTGAATGGATCCAGAGCATTTGCTGGGCTGGGCCTTTTCTAAGCTGTACAAATGTACCCCAGCTTCATAACAGCCCTAAGCAAGGGGATGGGCAGTGGGGGTTTTCTGTTCCCTGAACTAGTGGGTGTGTGCGTCAGCTCCTGCCCTTGTATCTCTGGGGGGTCTGTGCTGTGTCAGGCTGCCCTGGCTCTATGGTGGGAGAGAAACCATCCATGACACTGTCTCTCTCCCACAGGAGGAGGAAGCCCCCAGGACAGTCAGACGCTGTGCGGGGCCCGCCACAGCCGGAGGCCCAGCTGCAGGACTTCTGTCAGGCTGCTAATGTGGTAACGTGTCCAGTGAGCCAAGGCGTGTCCCAGCCCCTGCGCCCTGCTGGGCTCCTTGCCCTGGGTCCAGTGTTGGGTGTTTCCCCGTATGTATTCCCCTCTGCTTGCACCCCCCTCCCGTTGGCTGGCAGTAATGTGCCGTCTCCCTTTCTGGAACACAGCAGGCTGTATCTTGGCTGAAGGAGAATGTGGAGCTCAGTCTCCAGCTGAGCCAGAGGGAGGATGCAGAGAGCCTGGAGGCCGCGCAGACCCAGCAGGCTGCGCTGCAGCAGGAGATCCTGGGCAACAGCGCCAGCATAGAGGACATGCATCTGGTGAGCACCAGCTTTGGAGTGTGTGCTGTGTGGAGCTGGGTGTCACCCCACACACCTCACCTCTTGGGAGATGGAGGGGACGCAACGCTGATGGTGTTACCTGCAACTGGGGGATAATGCTGGTTTCCGTGCCAGGCATCTGGGGTGCCAGCTGGAGTGTCCTCTCACAAGTGGCTCCCAGGGAGGAATGGGAGAGGGCAGTGAGATCTATGCCCCTGTGGTGGCCAGCATCGGTGGGGGGGGGAGGCAGATCCCTATCCGTGGCATGTCTCATTATCAGGCCCCTCTAAGGGGACTAAGGGCATCCCATAACTGTGCATGTTTGGGTCCTGCAGAAAGGGCACAAGCTGCTGCATGAGAGCCGTGGAGGGAGACCCCAGGTGGAGGGTGTTCTCCGGGAGCTGGAAGGGCTATGGGAGGAGTTGCAGAGGAAGCACCAGGAGGATGGAGCGGTGCTGAAGGAGATCGATAAGGTGCGTGGCGCCGCCTGTCTCTGCCAGGTATGAGCCCTGAGTGGACAGAGAGGGCCGGGAGCAGAGTGGAGAGGAGGAACAGTGAGGGCACTGGTGGGGCAAGGCGTCCCGAGCGTCAGTGTGGCCCTTTTCGGGGACGTGCTGGTGCAGGGGCCATCTCAAGCCTCAAGGGAGTGCAACAGGGTGGGGGCGATGGCACCCATTCACACCACCCCAGACAGGCGCCCAGCTCAGCAATCCTCTGTTCCTCCAGCTGGATCTGGCACTTCAGTGGCTGGCTGTGCTGCAGCACGGAGAGCCCTGTGATGTTGCTTTGGCTGGGATAGCACACTGCTGGGTAGCACCAAACCAGTCTTCCCTGCACCACTGTGACACTGTGCATCTGGGGCAGGTGGGATCTCGCCCGCTGTCTGTCCCACTCTCCGATCTCTCCCTGCAGGCTCTGCGACTGATGGGAGAGCTGGATAGGGCTAAGCTCTGGCTGCAGGGGGTGGCGGGCTCACTGTCAGAGCCTACCACCATGAGGAGCCCAGAGGAGCTCCGCAGGGACCTCCAGGAGATCAACCGCTTGGAGACCCAGGTCCTGCGGTGGGGCATCAGGCTGCAAACCCTGCAGGAGGAGATGGGGAGAGAGCCCTCCGCAGAGCACAGGATGGCTGGGAAGATTCAGAGCAAGGTGGAGATGGTGGCAGAGAAGTGAGTCCTGGGGAAGCAGCACCAGGAACAGGGAGGAACCTCGGCCTACAGTAGTGAGAGGTCGTGTCAGGGGATGAGAGGAAGAGGTGGGGTCCGAAAGGCATGAGGGGTAGATCAGAGATGTAAGAGGGGATCCCCTGGGGGCAGCATTGGGGGTTGGGCAGGAGACGGTGGTGTCCGAGGGCTGGAAGCCCCCTGGGGGGAATATCAGGGAGTGGCAACTTTGAAGGGACAGGAGGGGATTTCCCCACCCCCCCGCAGCAGAGGCGGCTTTTGGGGTAGGCAAAGCAGGTGCCTGCTTAGGGCTCCAGGCAGTAAGGGGCCCCTTTGCTACCTCAAATGCTGTGTCTGCCTTCCACCCTGCAGGACACATGGTAGAGAGCCAGGACCCGGGGCCCCCAGTGGGAGGTTCAGGGCCCTCAGTGGGGCACCAGTTCCATGGGGATGTTTCAGGGCCTGCGGGGGAGCCGGCCATGGGGACCTGGGGCTGGCTGTTGGGGGGAGTGTTTCAGGGCCCTGGCGGGGTGCTGGGGCCCTGGGGAGGCTGGGGCCCACAGCAGGGATCCTATGGGGGCCCTGCAATGGGCCTTCGCCTAGGGCCCCAGATAACCTAAGGCCGCCTCTACCCCGCGGTGATTGGCAGCAGCAATAGGAGCCCCTGCAGAGCTGCCTCTGTTTCCCATCTTCACAGCGTCTGACGAAGTGGGATCTTCTCCCACGAAAGCTCATGCGATAAATAAATGTGTTAGTCTTTAAAAATGCCACAGGACTCCTGATTTGTTTTGCCCCACTTCTGCGTTTGCTGTGCCAGGTTGGGGGACGTGCAGGAGGCCCTGCAGCGGCGGGCGGAGGCCCTGCGTGATTCCCTGGTGCTGTCTGAGTTCCTGCAGAACGTGCAGCAGGAGGAGGCACTGAGCCAGAGGAACTGCACACTGGTGAGGAGTGGTGATGGGCCTGGATTCGGCCCCGTTTGGGAATCCCATCTGCGCTGGGTCAGTGGGGGGAGGGGGTGTTATTGCTGACTGAGCTTGTGGGGGGTGTAATGACTGGAACCCCTCACTTTCCAGCATCACCCCAGCTCACAGATGCCTGGGCCTAGTCTGAGGTGGGTGAGGACCTTGATTCTGAGCCCAGCAACCCCAGGGCACATGCCTCTGCCTGGTGAGATGGGTCCGGGGGATCCCTTTTGGGCCAAGCAGTGGCAGAGTAACCCTGTGTCCCAGTCTCTCCCTAAAGCCCCCGTGTTTACTGTAGCCAGGGACCAGCCAGCTGGGCTCCCAGGAGCCTTGGCATCTCCCGTTGGCCCAGACTGGGCAGCAGCTGAGCTGTGAGGACATGAGCAGCCCCCTGGGTGAGTTGCAGGAGGCTGTAGAGATGCTGAACGACACAGTGAAGGAACGGGAGCGAGCCGTGGAGGCAGCCGCAGAGACTGAGAGTCTGGAGCACCTGGTAAGGGACCCAGCATGGGAAGCCTGTGATGGGGGTGGGGGGAGAAGGGTAACAGATGCCACTAGTGCTGTGCAGAGCACAGCTGGCTCTGTCAGGGGTGAGGACAGGGCAGTAGAGTCTGACTGAAGGGGTGTCTCCTGTGCTTAGTGCCAGCCTGAGAGAATAAGGTCTAGTGGTTAAAGCCAGGAGCTGGGAGCCAGGAATCTTAGATACTACTGGTGCTGGGAGGAGAGTGTGTCCTACTGGTTAGCATGGGATTGGGAGCCAGTACTCTGAGGCAGCCGATGCTAGTACTGGGCAGCTATCCCTATTCCCCGTCTGCACCCTTGCCGCTAGCTAGCACCCCGTTGCAGGCCAAGGGCATCTCTGAAGGGAGCCCACTCTGAGGTTCACACCTTGCTTCTCCCTCTCACAGCTGGCCAAAGTCTCCCCACCCCTGGAGGCCGTTCGATGCAGAGCAAAGGCTCTGGCCTGCGACATTGCCCAGGTGGAGAGTGGCTTTGCCACGGTGAAGAGTGAGCTGGATCTGCAAGGGCTGCAGGGGCTGCTGAGCCAGCAGCAGGAGATGGAGGTGAGTCTGCGAAGGGGCCTTGGTGCCTCCTGTCCCACTCTGACCTGCAGTGGTACGGGAAGTCACCGACGCCCTCTGCTGGCTCCCTGAGAGCTTTCCAGTGCCCTGGCCTTGCCAGGCATGTCAGAGCTGGGGTTATCAAGCATGGCAGTAGAAATGAAGTCACCTCAGAGAGATTCTTGCCCTCAGGCCCGAGTGCCAGAAGCCATGGCCTTTTACGGAGGGTTTGCTGGAATTTTCCAGCTGACGCTAGACCTGTCCTGTCCGCTCCTCCTGTGGACAGGCAGGGAGGGAGGAAGGGATTGCGTCAGCCTCTGTGTGCCAAGGTCTGGCTGCCAACAACTGACACATCTTTCCACTCTGCGTCCCCATGGAGAGGGCCGGCTCCACACAGAGCAGAACCGAGCTGTTTGCTGGGAAATCTGTGTCCCCCTTTGCCCTGCTGCTCCCCTGCTGCCTGCTCCCCATTCTCTGCATCCCACAGAGCACAGTGCCTTCTGCACCCCCACAGCCTGCTCTGCCATCCCCTGCACCCCACAGAACTCAGCGTTCCCTGTGCCCACACAGCCTGCTCCCTATCCCCTGTACACCATAGAGTACAGTGTCTCCTGCAGCCTGCTTGCCATCCCCTGCTCCCCACAAAACACAGTGCCCCCTGTGCCCCCATGGCCTGTCACACAGGAGAAATGATAACGCGGAGGCTGCCCCCACGGCTGGAGCTCAGTGCTCTGGGCCATGTGCGGGAGGCCTACATGTGAGTCCCAAATCTCTAGGCTGGCCCATCCTGCAGTGCTGAAAGGGTGTGGCTTAGTGGCTAAGGTCCATCCCTACCATGCAGGGGGCCTGGGTTTGGTTCCCATCTTAGTTGCCAGTGCCTGAGAGAGTGACCCCAGCACTCTGCCCTGCCATGTTATTTGGTTCCCAGCCCTGATCTTTTCCCCCAGGGGAAGGAAGCAACTTGACAAGCCAAGTAAGTAGGGTTGCTTGGGTCTCCTCCTGTCTTCAAGGAGAGGGGCAGAAACACACCCCAGGAGCCCTCTGCTGATAGGGTCTCTTTTAAGTGTCCAGAGTCCTTTTTTTGTCTTGTCCTCTAGTTCCACATGTGTGAGGTCCTGGAGGGGGATATGGAGGAGCTGGAGAAGGCAGTCATCCGCCTGGAAAAGCTCTGCCCTGCTCAGATGCACAACATGGGCCGGGAGATCCAGGGGACACTCCAAGCCTGGGAGGAGCTGCGGAAGTTGGTGCTGGAGAACCAAGTCCATGTTCAACAGGCCGGTCGGCTGCAGCAATTCTTTGGGGATTATTTAGCCATGATGTAAGTGGTGGCAGCCTGCAGGGCTCCTTCCCTTCCAACAGACAATCGCAGTTGCAATCCAGCTCGCCCTCCCTGGAAAGCTGGGAGGCAGGTAGAATGGCTTGAGGGCCAAGGCTCAGCTTGGGGTTCACAAGTGTCTGTGCAGGTATTGCTCTATGGGGAGCTGTGCTCTGTGGGGGATGAGGCATGGACCCTACAGCAGCATTCCACTGCCAGCCCCACACTTTCAGGAAGCACCCAGCAGCATGGCAATATTATGCAGATCTGCTGGAGAGCGTGTTGTTTTGATCAGGGGATAATGAATGGTGTTTTTCACATGACTTTAGATTTCTGAGCCCCAAACTAAGTGGATCACTATGCAGCTGCGAGTGCACACGGCCTGAGCTTGCTGCCATGGGTACTCCCCTTACCTTCTCCTCGCACAGCAATGAGAGAGCTGCCCCATCCTTTTCTGGCCAGCCCCTTTTTTGCCCCACCCTGGGCTTCCCCATCATCTCCTGGCCCTTGTGTTCGCCTATGCACCATGTTTTCCCCTTGCCTCCAACCCTCACGTTCTCCCTCTCTCTGCTCCTTTATGCCTTCCTGTGTTCACCACAGAGCCATCTTCCCTGAAGGCAAACTGGCGTTAGTCCCAGCAAGAAGCACATGTGACCCTCTTCTCTGGGGCAGCCTGAGTGCAACCTGCAAAGCTGTAGGGAAATGGCAGTCATTTTAACTGAGGGCAACATGTGGTGTCAGTTGCATTGAGTGTAATAGGAGGCCATAGCCATTTTCAGTAAGGGCAAAAATTCATATGAAAGCTGCAGTAGTTTATGGACAGTTTTAACAACACACCAAGGCCACAATTGTAATAGCGTCCTGCCAGGTGGCAGCTCTGTCATACCTCAGCCAGGGGGCAGAGACTGAGTTAGAGAGAGGCTGTTTCCTGTGGCATTTCTTGCTGGCCAGATCCATGGAGCAGGGAAGGGAAGTTATGGATGGTTTGACCTTGTGAAGAATCAAACCCTTGCATACAAGATCTGGTTCTGCCTGCGGCCTGTATGGAGTTCCTGACTGTGAACCCCAAGGAGGAGGTGCAGAGCAGAGAGGGGGAAGAGAGCATGGCTACCACTCGGCAGCCATGTTCTCTCCAGTTGTCCCAGTGGCTCCATATGACCCAGCGCCCTTGTCTCTCCAGCTCCTGGACAGAGGACACAAGGGCTCAGATCTTCTCGGAGAGCGGGAGTGCTCATGGGTTACCTGGGGTTCAGTGGGAGGAGCTGGAGAGGAAGATCGAGGGCAAGTTTAAAGAGTTTGAGGCACTGGCAGCAGCTGGGCAGAAGCTGATGTCCGAGGAGCACTACCTGAGTGAGACGGTAAGCGGGAGGTGGATTGGGGGACACTTCATGCGCTCCCCATTGGAATCCCTTAGGGATTGGCCTATCGCCCGGTGCAGGACAGATGTGATCTGCTGGGTCATTAGAGAGGTGAGTCCTGGGCACGGCACCCAGCCAGACCATTAGCTTGTGGGAGCCCAGTGCAACAGACTTACCAACAGGCCATTCAGCGCTCAGGGGGAGCCCTCCTCAGCCACTCACCCTGCAGTCAGGCTGCCGCATTGGCTGGTCTCGTTACTCCTGTGGCCTATGCCGGGGGAAGCATTTCACTCTGAGCTTAACTCATTTCCTCTAGTGGTGGAACCTGAGCACAGAGTTGCTGGGGCTCAGCTTCCTTCCTAGACCTGGTCGAACAGGCTGATTGTGAAGTTGGTCCTGTCCCCAGGTCCCTGATGAAGCGTTCTTGGCTTCCCGTCCCCAGTGGCTTTCTGTCCTTGCTCCCAGGCTGCGGTTGTGTTCAGGTGAGCAGTGGAAGGGAGGGTGCTGATTGCTGAGTTCTTATGGGAGCCCTTGGCGTCTTTGTTCCCCTCTTAGATAAAGGAACGGCTGGAGGAGCTGCAGAGCATGCTGGGATGGGTGCTGGTGCGCTGGCGAGCACAGAAACACCACTGGGATCCTGGGAGCAGAAGTGATGGCCAAAAGAGTCCCCTAGGCCCCACACTGAGTGCATCACGCAGCAACCAAGTAAGTGTGTAGCCACGGTGGGACAGTCAGAGAGCAGGGACGGGTCATGCTGCTGTTCGCTCAGCCCAGCTGATGGACCTTTCTCAGTCCAGGGAAAGGTCCTTGCACGAGGACAGCACAGGGCAGGAGCAGATACACAGGCCGTATGCGCCATCAGGGCAGAAATCAGAGAGACTCACATAAAGCAGAGTGGCTGTTTCTCTTGGTGATGCCCTACACCACAGGACTGATAGAGGAAGGAGGGGCTAGCTGTTAAAGAAGCAGCAGTCAGGGCTCTTGGGTTTGACCTCTGGCTCCACTACTCACTCTGCAGTCTTGGGCAAGTTCCCAACCTGCTCTGTGCCTCAGTTTTCCCATCTGCAACACAGGGATAATGCTCCTGATCCACCTCCCGGCAAAGCACTTGGAGATCTGTGTGTGTCCAGACAGCCTCTGGCACCCAGTGCTGTCACACACAGGGCATGGGAGTCCATCAGATTGCACTATACACCCATAGTGCAGAAGGAGATGTGGGGGAGGAGTACAGTGGCATGAGAGGGAAAGGAGGTGCGCTGGAGAGGGGATAGGCTTATTCCCACAAGGCCACATCTTCACCATCTGCTATTACTTCTCAGGAGTCATCAGCTGTGCACGATGCCGATGGCGTCCTAGGCCCTAACGCTTCTAAAGCTCCACTGCCCATGTGCTCACTCAACCCCCTGCAGGGGTGCGAGAGAGGAGCAGCCTCTTCTTCAGCCCTCGCTCTCCCAGATGTCCTTCGAGAAGTGGGGCAGAGCTGGGAAGATCCCGATGATTCTGTGACACTGGAGAGGGAAACCACCCAGGAGACTCTCATTCTGGATCCCTCCGAGACACCAGTGCTCCTGGTGCCGCAGCCTGGGCCCAGCAGCCTGGGCGGGACAGTCAACTTGATCCTGAGTATTGGCAAGAAGGGGGAAAAGAAACTGCAACTGTCTCAGGCTGGAGCTATGCAGGGGGAAGAGTCCTTGCACAGGGTAGGTGATGACACACTGGGGTCGCACACAGCTTTGTCAGGGCTACTAGCCTCTATCTTGACATCCCAAGTGCTGTGCACAGGGGCTGGGTACATGGGCAGACAAGAGAGACATGGTTTCTCAACAGAGCTGCCTGGGGAACCTGCACCCTAATGCAGAGCTTGTCCAACTACAGATGAATTCAGGGCTGTGGCTTTGCAGAGCTTGGAAACTTCCATGCGCTTGGAAGGGCGTGGCTGAGCTGGGGGGTTTCCAGGAAAGCCCTGATGGCCGGCTGAGGCTGAGAGCAGAGAGCCCAGGAGAGTCTCTGATGAATCAAGAGCGAAGCAGGTAGACCCTCTGGACTCAGGAGCCCCAGCTCTGGCATCTCTGCCAATCAGGCGCATTCAGGCTCCCTTGGATTTCAAGCAGGGGGCTGGCTTTCTGCACCGTGGCATCCTTCTTCTCTCCCCCTACACGCCTCCCTCAATTTTCTTTTTGTGTCTCTCTTTCCCCACACTCAGCTCCCTGGCACTAAACCCTCAGGCTGTAAAACCTTTTGGAAGCGTTGCCAGGGACTTTTAGGAAACACTTTGGGTAGTTTAAAGCGAAAGAAAAAGCCGTCTCGCCAGCCCATGGAAGAGGTAACACCCCAGGAGCTGCATGCCGGGCAAAGTGGCTGCATGGCGTGAGCTTGCCCTATACTAACACACCGTCCTGTCCCCAGGAGCCCCTCTGTACCCTCAGACGCCACTCCTGATCTGCCCTGTGCAGGTGGCTCCCAGCTGAGAGGCTGGGCTCAGGTCTTCTCCTTTCCAGAGGGGTGGAGCAGGGAGAGCCCCATGCCAGCTGTGGGAAAGGGCCTCCCAAGGGCTACCTGGTGTCACAGTACTCCTCAGTGTGAGTTCACTGCACCAGCTGCCCCGGCGAGGGAATGAGTGACTGGGTCTCTTGCACACCGGTTGCTCTCTGACCCTGTAGGTAAGTGGTTTCCATCTGAGGGCTGTGAGGAGGGGAAATGAGTCGGGAGGTGTCAGGCCAGTGGCAGCTCTCCACACCCACAGTCCAGCTGGCAGTAACAGGTCCTATGGTCAGCCCAAGCAGAAAGGCCAAGAGCTGAACATGCCAGCGAGCCGTGGGGGAGGGTGGCCTGTGTGTATGTGGGGGACCCTGCATGAGCTCAGCTGGGCTGGTTCTGGCGATACCTCGAGGCCTTCAGGGCTGTGAGTGGCACTTTTACCGGTGCTGCTGTCACACCAAATAGTGTCTGCTTAATGGGGTACATTTCTATCCGGAGAGAGTGTGCCAGGGGTCCTTGCACTCCGCAGTAACGCAGCACATCCCTGAGCAGAAGCCTGTCTGCAGTGTCTCCAGACAGTCACAAGGAACAGGCCAGGGCTGTGGCAGATCCCCCTGGGAGACAGGCTTAGGGCTGGGTGCCACATGAGCTAGACTGGATCTGTTAGCCACTTGGGCAGGACAGAGGAACGGGGGAGCCAGCCAGAAGACTTGGTGATAGGCAGCATCCAACCTTCAGTTCGGGAAAGAGGTGATCCGTTCCCCCTGCCAGAGCAGGACAGAAGCCTTTGCCAGCATCTTCTCCGCCCCAAGCTGCACAGGCCTGATAGAGAATCTGCCTATTCCAGTGGGAAAGGTCAGAAAGCTCTGTGAGCATGGAAGAGGGTGGAGGTGCCGCCCAACTCACGGCCTATGGCCCACGCACAGCACCAGAGCATTTCACAAGACCAGCGGCCTTTTTCAAAACACGCTAATGCTTGGTTCATTGGCATTTTGTCGTCATGTTTACATCATTTTAGTTTACACAAGTGTGTGAGTAGACAATACCTGTTCATAGGAACAACATATGAAACAAGCTGATCGTACAATGTAAATCAATAGAGGTAACTTTAAATCTTACTAAAATATGTAGAATTGGTTTGACCTCCACAACGTTGCACTTATATTTATGTGGCCCTCCAGCATGATGAGGTTGAGCACCTCTGGCTTAGAGGAAGAAACATGTGCCTTTGCTGTGTGGTGGGGAATGTAGGGATGGAGAAAATTCAAGTGCTCAGTCTTCCCACTTGGCGCAAATGGGGAAGCAAAATCCCAGCATCAGGACCAGCAGGGGTGGAGTCTCCTTTGCTAGGTGGGCTCCAGCCAATGAGTGCAGGGAGGGATCTGTGCTGCTTGGACAGCACAGCTGCCTTCTCTCTGCAATACTGGGGCAACCAGAGGTCGTCTGGGGCTCTGCAATCGCCAGCCTCCGAGTCCTACACTCCATCTCCCAGCATGTCAAGCCCCTGAGCTCGCTGGGGAGCATTGCATGCTGGGATCTATATAGGCCCTCCAGCCCAGGCACATTACAGGTTCTGATGGGGGCACCATTAGGAGCAGCCCTGGGTGGCTGCTGTATTGGAAAGGCAGCTCCCGTCCAAGCAGATAGGGTTGGCCCTGTACCGGAGCTGGGTCCAGCAATGAAGCCAAGTGACTGTAGCATCCTGGAGTGTGTCCTGAGCTGCCGGACCCAGCTGGCTGGCTACTGTGTAACAAGGATGAGGGGTACTGTGCTGTGTGACTGACAGCTGGGGAGGAGGAATCGAGTGCCAGGGCATGCCATTCGGGGCCCAGCCCATGACAGGGGCCAGGGCTGTGCCTAGTCATCTTCAGCAGCTGGACAGGTGGGTCTCATATCTCTCCCCACCCTTGTGTTTACCAGGTGAGCACCTATTTACATGTGAAGGAGAACGAAGGGGAACAAGACACCAATGCCCTCAGGAGCTCAACCATGCCACGGCCTGCCAAGCAAGTGTCAACCAAAGCCCATGCTTCCCTGGTCCCGAGTCCTGGGACTGAAGCCACCTTCCACACCCTGCCCAAGATCACCTGCAGTTCCAGCTCCCTCTTTAACAGCCAGGAGAGAAAGGCAGAGGATGCTCAGCTGCTCACACTGCAAGGGATCGTGGGAGCAGGTCCCAGCAGGCTACAGCCTTTGGTGGAAGAGAGGCACATTCCCAGTAACACTTGGCCTCCTAAGTGCAGTGGGAAGGAGGTGGTGGCAAGGGCTCCAAGCCCCAGGCTCGGCCAGCTGCAGGGCGATGCGAAGAGTCTGGTTGATGCAGAACATGGCGTTGTCAGGGCAGCATCTGGTGGCCCCAGAGCCGAATTCCTGAGCCGAGGTTGCGGGCGCAGCAGCTCCCAGGCAGCTGTGGCTAAGGGTGCGTGCCGCTATCTTTCCCTGGGGTCCGTATTGAGCTTGGAGCTGCCCAAGGACCTTGGTCTCCTTGGTAATGTCCAGGACGCCATTAAAGTAGCACAGAAGGAATTGGCAGGAAGGGAGGAAGTGAAGCACGATGGTGGGGAGAGTCCATGGGACAGCAGGGGGGCAGAGAGGGAGGCGAACAGAGCCAGCCTACAGAAGGGGATGCCGGCCACTTGCCAAAGGCCCAGAGGGCCTGGACCTGCTTTCTGGAAGACTCCTAAGAATGAAGGAGACACCTGGTTTGAAGAGGTGAACTTCAACCCAAGCTACCACAAGTCAGACACGCCTGGCATTGGCACCACACCCTGTGGAGAGGACCGATGGACGCTGAGGAGTCAGGAAAGTGAGGATTTCCTGGACTTCAGACTGAACCGGCTCTCCCGCATCAGCGTGCTGCATGAGCAGATAGGCCGGGAGTGGGACAAGCTGGCAGCCACACTGGGTGCATCCAGCCCCCCGAGCAGTGCTGCAGCTGAGAAGGCAGCAGGCTGCAAACCCAGGCTCAGAGAAGCAACCAGGGTGGAGCTCAGGCCTTCTCCTACTGGGCACATGAGTAGGGCAAGAGGAGCCCCCAGCACAGCCAAACCAGAGCATCCCACAGCAAATGGAAAGCTAAAGGAAGATCCCCCAGAGGGCAGGCCAGAGCTTGCCCCCTTGAGTGAGGCCTCTGGTGAAAGCCTGCTGGCATGCTCTGGGCAGTGTACAACCCTCTCGACCCTGCTTTCTGTGTTTGAGTGCGAGGTCGGGGCCCAGCAGTGCGGCCTGGCGTCGGCAGGGTTAGATCGCCAGGACCTGACTCCAGACGGAAGGGCAGCTGGTTCAGGGCTGTCCAAAGAGGCAAAGCTTCCAAGCTCTGCAGAGGTGCACCACCCTGATCACAATCTGTTTGAAGAAGAGGAGGAGGAGCTGCAGGCCATCTGGAGGAACATGGAGGTGTGCAGCAAGCAGAGCCCCTGCATGGACACTACTATCCATCCCCTGTCGAAGGACAAAGCCCAGAGCCCCAATCTTTCCAGTGGGAGCCTGACCGTAACATCAGCGAATAACGTGCTGGTGGCCAAGTTCACCCTTCCCACCTCCACTCAGCTCTTTGAGAGCCCCAGTGGGGAACGAGGCACCGGTGATGTGCCCAGTAGTGAGGGCAGCCCATGCGGGTTCCGGGCATCCCTCCCCCATCAGGAGGAGGGCTGTGGGGCAAAGGAGGCTGCATCCATGGGATCAGTGGAGGGCACCTGCCCACAGGACCAGCGGAAACATCAGGAAGAGGACAGAGACATTGGCAAGGTTAGTGGAGATTGTGCACTGTTCCTCCGGGGTGGGGTGGGAGACCAGTCAGGCACATGCCAGGGCCTGTCTTGTGCTCTTCACGTGCTCTCAGACACCATGTTTCCTGCGTAATACCGTTCCCCTGGCTAGCCTGCTCCTGAGCCGGCCACCAAGAGCCACTCGTGAGCAGCATCTGGGTGTTTAGCCGGCCACACACCATCTCCAACCTGTGCCAAGACTCAAACCCAACGCTCACTCAGAGCCATCAGCTGGGTCAAACCCAAGCACCAAAAGCTCATACTCCTGCCACTGTGTTTTGCTAGGTAGGGGTCAGCAGCAGGCTAGTCCAAGTGTTAGACACTAGAGGGAGACATGATTCCATGCTTGCCCCAGCATATCACAGCTGTATTGTGCATGGTCAAAGGAAGGTCTGCTCTCCACGTGCAGCATCAGGACATGGCGAGGCAGATAGCTGCTGCAACCTACTGCCATTGAGCATGTGTGCAAGGAGGCAGTCTTGCCTTCCAGTGGCACAGTGCCTGAGAGGATGAAACATCTATGAGCACCCGCTCTAGGAGTTTTCCTTTTACTCAAGGGAAAGAGGCCTCTGTTGGGATGGAAGGGCTGGGGTCTAGTCCTGGGTGATTTCTGCAGCAGGATGGATTTGTAACTCTGGGAAGGCACAAGGTTTACTGCAAATCCAGGCCCACAGGAGGAAGATGGCCTCTGTGCTGTGGTTCTTTAAATACTCTATAATTCACTCCCAGAAGCCATTGATGGGGCTGGGAGAAATCATGTAGCTAATGGATCAGGGATGCAGCATCCCAAGAAGGTCCCATTGCATGGCACTGCGCTGAATATGTGCAAAACTGAGCCTTTCCACTTAGTCCTGAAGGGCAGCATATGGTCCCATCAGAATACACATGGCCCTATTATAATCCATCCCTCTGACAGACTTTGCTCAGGGCAGGACATGACCCCAAATGATCCTTTTGCCATTGTAGGCTTGCAGTCATGATCTTGAGGGTCTGCGGGACACCCTGGCTTGCTGGGAAGTGAACTCGCAACAGCCAAGTTGTGCTGGGCCTGCGTTGCTCATTGCCTGTCTCCTTGCAGGTGCCCCCCAGTAAAATGGAGTTCCAGATGATGGAAGGGACTCTGGAAAGGAAACATGTGTTGCAGACAGGAGGCAGAAAGGTACTGGCGAAGCTGCCCACCCTTCTCTGGAGGTGCTGGGCTACCGAAATGCATTTGCCTTCTTTAACTTTATCCATCTCTAATCACAGGCTTGCTATGGTAGACACACTGTGCTTAGGGCTCCCAGAGAGGGGGCTGGTGGGTGCCTAACTTCCTAGCTAGGCACTTAACTCAGCGGCTCAGATTTCAAAAGTGCAGTCGCCCGGCAACATCCGTTGTCTTCGCTGCAGGGTGCTCAACACATCTGAAAAAGAGCTGACGGTGTTAGGGGACTGGCTGTGTATGAAGGAATGGGGTGACCAGATGTCCCAAGTTTAAAGGGATAGTCCTGATATTCAGGGTCTTTTCTTATATGAGTGCCTATTCCCCTTCCCCTGTCCTAATTTTTGACCCTTGTTATCTGGTCAGCTATCGGGAGGCCCCATTTTTAAAAATCTTGGCTCCTGTTTTGGGGGTAAAATGGATAAAAACTCCAAAGGAGGAATTCTATCAATTTAAACAGCTTCTTGAGTGTTTCCCCAGCTGTTTCCAAGCAGCAGAGCTGGTGATTTGATCTCCCAAACTTCCCAGAGCACTTCACACCAGTAACATCAACCTTCTTTCTAAGCAAGGGAAGCTGATGCTAGCTCCACGTTTGGGGACTGTGGTTCTGTAACATGTCAGTAAATTACTTTTATCACAGGATTTAAGCAGTCACTAAGCTGTTATTTAACATTCCTCTGGGAAATGGACCCTGGACAGCATCGCAGCTTGGTATTCCTCTGCATAGCAGTCATTTATAGCAGCTCCTAAGGTGGTGCTCAGGCCTTCCCAGCCGATGGAATCACATTGGAGTCAGTCTGCGTCAGGCACAATCACATGCCACGAACAGAGATGAATTAGTGCTTGGACATCAAGGGCCAGGGCTTCAGCTCTTGCGATAAACACAGTTCCACTGAAGTCACCAAAGTGCCACACGGATTTACACCATCTGTGAATCTGGCCTTTGGTCCCCTGCGTTAGCAGCATCCAAAATGTGTTTGCCGGGTCTCAGGGAGGGTGCTGCACCAGAGCCATCTGCCAGGGCTGACTTCTGCAGCATTGTGAATGGACGGTGTAAGGACTGGCAGGCACTGAGTCTCCTTTCTGCTGCCTGCAGTCTGAGCCCTGTGAACACCAAGCTTGCAGAGAGCTGATGGTTTTGGGGGACGATGAATGATTTTTAGTCCCCAAAACATGAGCCACAGACTTACTTAACTCCCATTTCAAAAGAAATAAGCACCCAGTCCTCAACTGAGATTTGCTGCTCACTCGGTCTCCAATACCTTGTCCGCATTTGGGAGCAGCCCTGATTCAGCGTTTGGGGGCAGAGGGCAGCAGTTCCCTGAATTAAGTAACCCAGGTTTGTGCCTCTTAGCCTGGGGCCTTGCTGCTCCCCCTGTCTGCAATGTCAGTTGTACGCTGTCTGGTCCTGGGGCATCAGCTGGCAAGTGGGTATTTCAGTGCTGCAGCTGGAGGAGAAGGGTGTTGGGCAGGCAGGGAATTCCTGGAGTTGGCACATTTGTGCCTCTCCAGATTCCTGACCTATTTGGCAGTGCCACAGAGATCCCTTGAGCCCCCACTGCTTTTTAATAGCCTTCTCACTAGACAGTGCCCAGATGTGTTGGCTCACTACACCATGTTCCTGCTAACTTCTCAAAGCAGGAGCTGCATAGCCGGCTGGCACTCTCCCCAGAACAGGGATAGAGATGCAGGCAAACTGGGCCAGGCCTTGCTCACTTCACCTTTGGCCTCTGCTTTAGGCAACCTGTCGCACCTGGAGCCTGTTCCATGCAGTGCTGATGAGGCAGACACTATGCTTCTACCAGGACAAGAAGGACATGCTTAAGGTATGGTGTGCAGTGGCCCCTCCAAGGGAGAGGCAGGGTGGGAGATGACTGGCAGTGGCAATAGAGTGCTGTCCACGGATGAGATCAGGAATAATGGGGGCCAGGATTCCTGGATTCTCTTCTTGACTCTAGGAAGGGGAAACGCAGTGGGAATGCCAGTGCTTGAAGAATGAGGGGACTGGGGCTCAGAACTCCTGGATTCTATTCCAGGATTTGCCATTCATTTACTGCATGACCTCAGGCAAGTCCCTGCTTTGTGCCTCAGTTTCCTTTCGGATTGCAGACCAGTACTGGAACACCTGTTGTCCAGCTTCGTTAATGAAAGCATGTGGTGCTTTGAGGAGCAAATCATTGCCAGTGGCGGGGCTGTAGATAGCAGTGTCCGGCCAGCTGCAGAGTGAGTCTCCCACTTCCCAGACAACACGTGGCTGAGTCTAGGATAGTGGGGCTGGTGAGACAAGCAGGGGGAGCAAGAATCTTTTGGAAGACGAGAGGAGAACCAGGGTCTCTTGGTCTCCAGCCTGTCTCCCCGCTCTCGGGCTGTGGGAAGCCCTGTTATTATCTTTAAAGAGGCAGGACAAATTCCCCACCCCTGCAGGAATCCCTCCTACTCCAGGATCCTCTGCTGCTGCTGCTGCTGCCAGCCTCTTGCAGGCCACTGGGGGTTGCTGCTTGAGGTGCTCCTCCTAAGTCCTGGGTCACTGTGAGTAGAGGAGGTGGCCTCAGTCTCTGGTTGATACTGGCAGTACATCTAGGCATTAGGGGGGAGGAGATACAAGCACAAAAGTGCTGTTTATCCCAGAGAGCCACTGTATGGCACACACAGGGTTTCACTTACCTTTCCCACCTGAATGGCACTGCCTGCTGCTCCCAGGTGTCTGCCTCCAGTTCTCTGCATCTCACAGTGTCACCCACCTACAGACTCCACCGCCCCCGCATCTGTAGACATCACTGCGCCCCACCTTGTCTACCATGAACACATGCCCACACCAGCTGCTGTGCGGGAACAACATTGTCCTTATACCCGTGTGGCAGACTGTGGGTGTGAGGGGGACCACGGAGCAGGATGGACACTAGCTAGTTGTGAATCGCAGGCGTGAGGAAATGCTGCAGGGCTACACATGGGGAAAAGACCCTCCAAGCCCTTGGAGATTTCATATCGGTTTTGCTGTCCCTTGTGCTGCAGAGCTCTGTGGTGGCCCTGCCCCTGAACCTCTCAGGAGCACAGTGCACCCGGGAAACAGAGTACACCAAAAAGACCAACTGCTTCAGACTACAGTGAGTAAACCCAGCCGGTTAATTCCACAGAGCTTTGGGGAGGGTGGGAGAGCCCAGGAGTACAGCACCTCCTGCTGGCCTCGTGATAATGTCATTATCCTGGGGGGTCTGGGGCTGCCTATCCTTGTGGGGCTCCCCCATTAGTCCCCCCTCCATGCTTGGGGGCAGGGTCAGGCTCTGGAGCCCCAGCTGGCACTATGAAGGGGATTATGGGGGGGGGGGGCGTGGGCTGGCATGGCTGTGGGGGGTGTGGTGCGGGCCAGTGCGGCTGCAGGTGGTCACAAGGGGGTCCGCAGGCCAACCCTGCTGCTGAAGGTGGGGTGTGGGCCAGAGGCCGGTACTCCTGTCCCACCCCCAGGCTGGCTGGTGAGCAGCCAGCCCAGGGGCTGTATAGGCAGGCTGAGCAGCAGCAGCCAGGGCCAGATTATAGCAGGGGCTTTAGGGACTGAAACCCCGGGCCCTGGCCAAAAAGGGGGTCCCAGGCTCCAGCCCTTAAAACTCCTATCTGCTCTCCCCCCCAGCTCAGCACTGGCAGGGCTGGAATACTGAGAGCTCTCCTGCCCTGCCATGGCCCTGGAGTCAGATGCCGGGCTTTGCACTCCTATCTCATTCCTGGGCCAGCTGCTCCACCCCTGGGGGTGGAGCGGGGTGGGCCAGCTCCTGTTTGCTCCATCCAGGAAACAGGTGCAGCCTACACTGCTCTGGTGTGGCCTTCAGGGGCTGTGCCATGCACCAGCTGGCCCCACTCCTGGGGCAGACTGGCTGGAGTGGGGCTGGGGGAGAGTGCCCTTTGGCCTCCATGCTAGGTGGTGAGGGCCCTGTGGGGTAGGCAGCCCAGGGTCCCCAGGCCTGTTAATCCGGTCCTGGCAGCAGCCTGCCACTCAGGCCAGCTAGGCTGGATTTTTGCGGGGTGGCAGGACACCCCCTTTAAGCAGGGGCCAGGGCTGCAACCCCTAAAGCCCCTGCCTTAATTCAGCCCTTCATGGATGCCATGAATAGATAGATAATGGTAAGCAGTCAGCTCTGATGAAATGTCAGCCCGTGAGCATCGTGGGCCAGTCCCTAATCACTGGGGGTGGTTCTCTGACCCTGTAGCCCAGAGGGTTTTAGCATAATTCTGACCCTTTGCTCTCAGGATGGTTGGGGTGGGCTGGGGGGACCTCTGTTTTCTGCACCTCATTTCACTGTTTTGCTGACTTGCTCTTCTTGCCCAGGCTGCGGGACGGCTCTGAGTACCTCCTGAGAGCTCCATCCCAGCTCCTCATGAGCCAATGGGTCTCCAAGCTGCAGCAGAACTCAGGTGAGGCACACTCCAGCTGCTGGCAGAGCAGTAGACACTGCAGGGATGGAGCAGTGAGGGGGTGGAACAGCAGCAGGTCAGGACTGAGGGGCATCAGATGTACCATGCAGGAAGCTTCGTTCTGTGCTTTCGTTGCCGCACACTCACCGTAAGCAGATAGTCCTTCCTGCAGTTCTGGTGCAAGAGGAGTCGGGAGAAGGGGAGAAATGTAGACCTCTGAGTTTCAGGAGTAGGCTTGATTTTAACCCCACGTTCTCCAGTGTAAACCAGGAGTGACTCCACTGAAGCCAGCTTAGTCCCCCCTCCGTAAAACACCCATAAGGTTGAGGCCCTCCCATGGGCATGAACATTCAACAAGGTCTGTGTCAGGGCAGGAGGGCTCAGGCTCTGTGATGAAATCCCACCCAGGAGTGAGAGAGAATTGTCGAGACCCCAGAGTGTGAGGCTAAGAAGAGCCAACCCCCGCCCTGCGCTGGTGTGAGTCCCTGGAGCTGTCCCATACTGCTCAGCACCAGAGGATTTGAAGCACCTGTTTTCTCAGTACACTTCTCCCTATATTGCCCCTCAGTGTCCAACTCACCAGACTGATTCTCGGGTGGCGCCCTCCACCCCAGAGGTGGCTGCATGTCCGTGGTGCTGAGTATCTGGAGTTCAGGCATCCTCCTGGGTTCCTGGAGGGGAAGAGCTACATAAACCGCCAAACATTATTGTCTGGGTGTGCGAACTGTGCAGAATGACTTGGGCAGGTTAGTTTGCAGACACAGAGCCAAAATCCGCTTCCTGAGTTCATTTTCATCTTAGTGCCTGTTAATGCTGTGAACATGGACAGAAAAATAGCAGCAAAATATCCCTCCTCCTGTACAACTGGAAAGGCCTCTGGGCTTGTCTACACTGTGGAGGGAATGTGCTATTAGGGGGTGTGATTTCTAAAGCACACCACTGTGTTGTGTGTGAATTGCTCGATGCAGCCTCTGCTGGTGTGCAGCAAAGACTCCTTAGCAGGTGTTAATGTAGTACTGTTTCCAGTAGCATTGTGGTAAAGCACACTAGCAGGATCTATGTGGACCACTTAATGCATGACATGCTAGTGTTCATTAGGAATTACAGCCCTAGATGCATTACACCCCCTTGTAAACAAGCCCTCTGCACATGCAGCTGGGCTGCTTCTCGCACCCAGACCTGTTAGGTCCACTCAGCGTTGGTTGGAGGGAAAACGGTGCTCTGGGTGAATTTGTATTTTGATGCCCCTGGCCCCCGCTGCCTCCCTAGGCTCCTCCCCATCACCCCCAAGCCCAAGCCCCATTAGCTCACCACCCACCCTCCCATCCCCTCTGGCCCCCACTGTCTCTGCGGCTTTCTTCCCATCTCCCGCACAGCCCTCCATCCCCTCTGACTTCTGTTACCTCCCTGAGCTCTCCCCATCGCTCCTGGGCCAGACTGGCTCACCACCACCACCCCCATTGCCCCAGTCCCCACTACATCACCCAGCCCCCCCTTGCCCCTGTCCCCACCCAGCCCCCAAGCCCCTGCTGCCTTCTCCAGCCTCTCACCCATTGCACCAGGCCCCACTGCCTCCCCGCCCCATTGCCCCAGGCCCCACTGCCTCCCCGCCCCATTGCCCTGAGCTTCCTTCCACAGCCTCACACCCCAGGCCAGCCCAGCTCCTTGCCTCTTGGTCCACCCATGATGCCCTGGCAGTTGCCCACTGATAAGGCTGGTCCCGGTTCCATCTCATGCCCTTTACTATCCCTCAGTGAGAGTACGTGGTTGCAGTCTGTAGCCTTTGTTAAGTAAAAACTAGGCTTTGGTTGAAAGTTAGTCTAAGTGTAGAAAAGTCTGGGAAATGGAGGTTGCCAGTGTGAGAAACGTAGAGAGAAGTTGGAGACAGTCAGTAAACCGCACTTAGCAAGGTCATGAGCCAGGATTACGTTCTTGGCATGTGTTGGTTAAAAGTGGCTTCGGTGGGATTTTTAATGAGTGTTTTTGAGAATTGTGGTTGCTTTATTGAAATTCTGTCTGCATGGATAGTATGGGAAGGGTATTGGTTCAGATGTTAATTTAAATAATGTGTAACATAAAGAGCCAATAAGGCGGTGGCAGAAACAGGATTTTGGGAAGAGGCAGTTTAATATTTGTTACTATGCTAATGAATTATAAAAGGAGAAGTTTTGTTAATTTGGGAGGAGCACCAATTAACACCCAACGGGTCTTGTTCGGTTCCAGGGTTATCAGGCACTCTGTTGTCAGTGACCTGGCCACCCACTGCTACACTGTTTCATCTGTGTGTATAAGTAACAGTCGTGTGTCTGATTAATTAAGCATTTTGCTTTTAATAACGTTTGGTTTTTATCATTCTAAGTGTCTTCTAACAGTCCTCTGCTATACAAGTTTTCTGTAACCCACCCAGAGACTTGAAAATGAAGTTGGTTTTTATTGTATACTTGTCTTCAACAACTTCGTATTAATAACATTTCAACCTAAGGTTACAGCTCGCAGGCAGGCTCTGCCCCCACCCATCCCAGGGACCAAGTCATTGAGGGCTGCCCAAGGCAGGACTCTCATTGCTGGCTCTTTCCCATATTATCAGTAGATATTTGTTTTGCCCACAGGTTTCCCTGAAGTGGATTATTTCCAGGCAATGGCCCAGCCTGCTGAAGGAACCAGCCCTGCTATGGGGTGAGTGTCGGCAAGCCCTATCCAATCAACAAGCAGGTGGTGGCTGATGTTTAACATTTAGAGCCACTCATATCTGGGCTCTGCTGTGTAGGTGAAGGAGGCTGTGTTGCCAGCCAAATCTCCTATTACCTGCCCATGTCACTAACCTCTCCATGTCCCTTTGGGTATTTCCCTATCCTCACTGGGTGTGCAGCTCCTCCCAGCCTATGGTCATTTCCTAGTCCTCCTTAGCATCTTGTAGCCCAGCTTCCTGGGACTCAAAGCTTTAGCGGGGCCAGGCTGTGGCCTGCATTAGATACCCCCCACCCCCACTCAGATCCCCCAGGAAAGGCTGTCCAAGCTTGTCCAAACTGTCTGTGGGTGAGATTTCCTGGGCCTGTAGTGAGGTAAGACTGGCTCTGTAAATCTGTCTCTCTGCCACTTCCTTTCATACCCAGACCCAACAAGATCTCTGGGCCTGGAAGCTCCAGTAGTTCCCACCTCCTGGGACATCCTCAGCCCAATGCAGCCAAGAACCAAGAGATCACCGTGCTGCCCAACTCAGGTGCCCGGCTGCAGCTGCCTTATGGGACTCAGGAGGACTCCCTGGATTCAGCAGCCTCACCAGCAGGTGGGTGGATGCGGTGATTTCCCAGCAGCCTGCTTGTTGGGGCCTCTCCTCAGGTGCCCGGCTCACTCTCTTACTCCCTGCTCAAAGCAGCACACTGTGCTCTTCACATTACTCCACTCACGCTTGGGTAGGTGGCTCTGTGATAAACCCCCACCTGAGCTGCAGATTCCAGTGTCCAGTTCCATCAGCAGGGCCGTCCTGCATGTTCTCAGGCAGGGCTAATGGGAACCAGCCACGAGGGAGCTGAGCTGAGCAGAACAGGAGATCCTGGTGCCCTTGGAATCCTCTCCAGCTGAGGAGGCATGATGGAATTGCCCACGCTGGCACTGGGCAGGACACCCCCCGTGCTGGCCCCATCCCAGCTCCTGTGCAACATGCCCTAGCCACGCCATCTTCCCTGGAAGATGCCAGACACCACTTGCAGTGCTGGCTGCCCCTGGCACTGTGCTGGGGTGCTGAGCTCAGAGCAGAGAGTGCCCCCTACCAAGCTACACACAAACACCACCCTGCAGCCCCGCACTCCTTTGGAGCATTGGGCTTAGTACTAACGCAAAGGGCAGAGCGCCCCCTTCTGAGTCCCCTGCAGCACCCTGCTTTTAACATGGGTCCCTCGGCCAAGTGGCAGGCCCAATCCTGTCCATAGAGATGGTGATTTTTGTGGTGAGGATGCTTCCACAAGTGACTGGACTCTTGCACAATCCAGCCATGGAATGGGTTGGGTCACAGCTGACCAGGGCTGGATTGGTGCCTATTTCCAGAGGCGAAAGGTCCCATGTTCCACTCCCATCACTGTCCTGCAGGCTGCACAGGAATCCCAGGGCTCTTTGGGGCTGGTGCATCAGTGTGACCTTGTATCCCCACTGTGATGCACTGAGTTTGTGCTAGGGCAATCTGCTCTTAGAAGTGGAACCCTTAGCTCCCGTCGGTCTGATATACATAAGGTCCTTCCCTTGTATTTCCCTTTTCTGCATTAGGAGATAATCACAGGGCCATCAGCCACACAACAGGCCACAGGCAGTACCAGTGGCTGCCCACTGGGTTTCCAAGATCCCAGGATAACAGTTACCAGGAGGAGGATGCTGCACTGGTGACACACAAGAGGAGGTCTCATTCATTCACCTCAGGTGTGCAATGCAGGGAGACTGAGTTAATGGTGGGAGCCCATAGGGCAGGGATCTGTCCTGGCTCTGTCCCTGTGTCCAGGGAGAAATCTGTGCCAAGTCTCTCCTTCTCTAACTCTGACTCCCCTTCCCTCCTCCCCACGCCCTCCAGTGGGGCTGTCCTTGTAAGGAGCTGGGAGGTCCTGTTGTGATTGTTCACGATGGATCCTGAATGGCCAGCCTGGCTCGTTATTGGCTCCTGGCTCATTATTGGTTGGCTGACTCAGGCTGCTGCACTTGAATCATGCTGTAGTCGCTCAGAGGTGGTGGAAATGGGGCTGAGATGGAGGCCTCTCTGTGTTCTCTTCACAGACCTGATCCACAAGGGCTTCACCCCAAGGTGGGGGTTCTGAGTCGTGCTTGCTTGAGCCCATGCGGGGAGGGGGGCATGTATGGGTCATACCTAAATGTTAGAAGAGCCATTCAAGGCTGACCTTCCCAGGTTGGCCTTTGCCTGACCTTGCGGGACTAGCCCATCTTTGTATTTCAGCTGAACCCCAGGGTTCCCCATGCTGTCCCTAAGGTCTCCCCCTGGGAAGTTCCTTTTCTAGCTCTTGATTTCATTGCCGATGGCGCCAACACTCTTCCCACAGCTGCATGATGCAAATAGAGTCGTCTGTGCTCTGGGCACCTGTTGCCCCCAAAATAAACTTCATGGGAAGGCCCTTAGTCTCATTCCCCAGTGCCCCTTGTCCAGACAGTCCCCCACGTGTGGGGCTGGATGGGAACTAGTGCCCTGCTAGTGAAAGCTCTCATACCTCCTGTGACAGAATTGGGTCATGACACGCCCCGCAACCTCCCCGCCTGGCAAGCCAGACAGTTCCCCGTCTTGGGGCCAGACTGGAGCTGGTGGCCAAGTGGGGAAAAGCCCCATGACCCAAGATCACTGACAGCTCAGTGGTGATGTTTCCATAGGGAGCTGCAGCCTGGAAAATGCTTCCTCTCTTTCAGCCACCTACCAGAAGATCACACCAGTATCGGTGCCCAGGGAGCCCCTGGAGGCTGGGAGTAGCTACTCTGTCACGCTGTACATTGGGGAGCAGGCAGTGGCCATGCCCAGGGCTCGTTGTCACTCCTTCGTGGCCAGACCGGGAAGCCCACAGGAGAGTGCCCCCTCTCGCCACAAGAACAAATCTGTCTTCAAGAAGTTCTTTGGAAAGAAAGAATGAGACCAGGAGAGGGGGATGTGGGTTGAGGTGGCCTGAGATTGCCATTGCTTCCTCCACTCGGGCCTTGCTCACTCCCACTTGTGGGCCGTCCCAGTAGGACCCTCTACCCAGCACTTGCCCACAGGGTCCACACCTCCCGCACCCACCCCGATGGAAGCAGCTGCCACGGGGCCATGCAGCTCTGCAGACATAGCAGAAAGGGGTGCATTGCTGTATGTCTGACCGTTCTCTCCAGGCCTGCAGGGTCTGGCCTCTCTGGGCTGGAGTAGGTGATGGGGCCCTGAGGGGGGGAGTGTTGTGTCGGGCAGCTGGCTCCCAGACACCCCATGGCAGACACTGTGCAGGGCAAGGACAGAGAATCATTGCTGTTATTAAATCCAAACAATCCAAACAATTTTGCTGTTTCTTCCTCCCTTTTATAGCAGGGCCAGTGTGAGGGGGAGGCTTCCTCAGGCTCTGAGTTCATGCCTGGCCCCTTCCTCAGACCCAGTGCTTGCTAGGGAGAGTTGGGCTGGGTTCAAGGGCAAAGGGGGCTCCCTGAGACTGTCCAGAGAAGTCTGTGCTTCTCAGGGTTGGTGTGGGACTCGGACTGCTGAAATTGCAGGGGAGCTGGCACTCCTTTCCGGGAAATTCCTCGTCCCGGCAGCCCGAGCTGCCCCGCTGACCCCAGCTACAGTACAGCCAATGACAGGGTCTACAAGGAACTTCACCCCCCTTCCACATGGATGGCCTGCAGGTGGGGCTTCTCAGTGATTCCATACCAAGTGCCAAGTTAGTGAGGTTTCCTCTGCCTGTTCCTGCTAACTCCTTCCCAAGGAAGCCTGCCTGGGGAAGCTCTGGGTCAGGCCAGGCCCAGACATCCCTCCTCCGTCCAGAGATAGCTCCTGCTCTTCCCCCACTTCTTCTCAGGTGGGATTTTCACAGGGCCATGACCCAGTTCACATGGTAGGTGTCTGTGGAGGTGGGGAGTTCTTTACTCTGTCCACTGAGACCCTGCAAGCCTCTTCCATTGAGATGCTTTGCAGTCACTGTACTGGGCTGCACTGGCTTTGGGTGTCTCCTAACCCAGCTAGTGGGCTTCTTGGGCTGCTACTTAGGGGGTGAGGAGGGTATCAGGCACCTGATGGAAAAAATGAATGGGGGCTCAGCACCTGGGGGTAAGGGAGAATCAGGCCATGCTAGTGGGTTGTCTCCCCACAGCACTGTTGGTTTCAACCACCCATACACACCTGTGCCTCTTTTTCCTGCTAGGAGTGGGTTTAAATGGTAGGGCTTTGCTAGAATGACTGGGAACGCCCTGGGCACCAAGCAGGTGTGTGGATCTTGGGGTCTGAGTTCATGGTAAGGGACTGCCTCCGCCAGCCTGGGAGCTCCTGTCCTTCCTTTTTCCCCATTTCTCTGCAGTACACTGGGCTCAGCTCTGCTGGTACATGGTGCTGCAGCAAGGCCTGATCAGGTGGGAAGGGTCAGGGCCTGTCAGACTAGAGCATTTGATTCTCCCCCCTCCCCCCATTTCCCAAAGGAACATTTACATGAATTGCAGCTTCAGATGTTGGCCTTGGGGACCCTGGCTGAGCAAATTAGGTCAGGGTGGGGGGCCCTGGCACAGAGAGCCAATTCCATTCCAATTTTTGCTCAGTCCCATTTGATATCTATGGAGTGAAATGGGCATATCTTGCCACGGCTGGGCCAGGGAGCCAGTTCTCCTTTTCCCTGGGGGAAGGCCTGTGGCATGCCGACCACTGTGTGAGGGGATGCTTGTCCTGGTGCTGCCTCGGCTGAGCCTATCTGTGCACACAGCCGGAGCCAGTCTTCAGGGCTCCCAACCTGGCACCTGTTTGCAGGGACGTTCCCAATGTTTTGAGGGACTGAATCTTGGCTCTCATGGCCCTGCCCAGCCCTGGGAAGATTCTGCTTCTGTGCTTTTCTGCCCCTTCCTGTTGGCTCCAACTCCTGGTCACTGAGTCAACTCAATCACTTGCTTTTCACTCTTACACCAAAGTAAATAGTCTCTGCACTGCTGTGATGGGAGCAGGCGGGAGGGGCAGCCTTTTACACCCTGGCAAGGTGCCTAGGGCTCTCCTGCCTGGGAAAGGGGCAAGCCCAGGCAGAGGCTGGGACTGGGAGAAAGTGGCTGAGAGGGTGAGGGGCTTAGGGGCTGGCCTCAAAACGCAGCTGGTCAGCAGTGGCCTAGTGTTCATGGCTGCTTAGGGCTTGCATGAGGAGGGCAGGTGGGGAAGGCCAATCCTGGTGAGAAGAACTCTGACCTTGAAGCTCTGCTGATTTTTAGTCCAGGAAACTCCCCGGCCTCCTTCCACTGTGGATTCTGGTGTTTTCTTAGCCCTCAGCTCCCAGGCATGCCACGTTCCACGGACACTCCCTCCCTCCCTGCAGTTTCTGTGGGTGAAGCTACTTCCTGCTTCAAACTGCTGGTGCAGGCCGCATCTACCAGCTGAGCCAGTGCGGGGCTGTGCAAAGCCAGTCCCAGCCAGTGGCATGGCTCGTAAACCTGCACCTGCTGCACAGCACACGGAAGAGCTTAGGGGGCTCTATCACCTGGCTGCTTTGGGCTTAGGAGCTCTTCAGTCCTGTGGATGATAGACATGCACAGGACTGCTTGGCCAAAAGCAGCAGAGAAGAGGAGATGGCAGTGTAAACCTCTGAGACAGCTGGGTCCCTCAGGTAATGGGCTGGAGAGCAGGTGGGATTGAGATGCACAAGGCTGGGGGGTGCGAAATGAGGGTGACAGGGAGCCCTGACTGCAGGGGAGAGTGGGGGATGATGGATCCAAGGACCCCCTTAGCAGCAGAAGGGTCGCCCAGCTCAGGGAACACAGGCTGTGCTTGCAGAATGCCAACTTGACTGCTCTGATATGGGGTGACCCAGGAAACACACCAGCTCAGGGCAGGACCGTCCTTAGGGGGGGATCGCCCGGGCCCCCCTGCTCCCCGCTGCCTTGTGTGCCGAAGGCAGCGGGGCAGGCCAAGAGTGCTTCCCACCCCCAGGGCGGAGCACGCAGGCCCAGGGGTGGGGCAGCCTGGCCAAGGCCACATGCGGCCAGGAGGGAGCCCTGGCTGTGGCCTCGACCGGCATCGGCTGCTGGCGGGGGCCTCGGTTCCCCAGTTGGGGCACCAGCTGCAGCAGCCTGGGGTCCCGGCTGCGGCGGCGGAAGCCGGGGCCGGGGTCGGCCTCAGCTTCCCGGCCCAGGGCCGCGGCTCCGACTCCCCGCCGCCCGAGCCGCAGATCCCGGCCCTGGCTTCCAGGGCTGGCTCCCCGAAGGTCAACCGGGGTCCATGGGGGGCGGAGCGGGCCGGCCTGCCGCAGTCCCCACCAGCATGGGGGCGGAGCCCCGCCTCGGCCGATTGGCCCTGGGCCCCGCTCCCCTCTAGGGAGGCCCTGGCTCAGGGACCCCACTGAGCTCCCCAGGGTGGGCCTGTCACTCTGGCTCTGCACCTTCCTCCTTTGAACCAAGGCAGTGAGCCGAGCAAAGCTCTGAAGCCTCCTGTCCCCACGCCTGCGCCATGGGGAAGTGAAAGGACCCCCACGGAGGAGGCGAGAGTTGCTGTTCTGATCCTCTGTCCAGTCCCGGGGTGGCCCCTGCCTCTGGGGCAAACTACGGCATCACAGGACCTTGCCCACCGCTGCTCCCCGCTCTGGGCTAGGCCGGCCCCTCAGTCTGCAGGACGCTCTCAGGAGCGGCTCTTGGGTAGGTTCCTCCCAAGGGGGGATCCTGTGGGGGTGAGGTCCCAGCCTGGCCTGGGGAGGGTCTGAGCTCGAGGGTAGCACTGGGCCTTGTGGGGAGCCGAGCCGGGCTGCAGGGCACGGGCAGAGCGGGGTGGGGTGGGGCGGGGAGGGGAGCCCAGGCCGGGGGCTGTAGGGCCGGAGCAGAGCGGGGAGTGGAGCCCTGGCGGGGACCAGTTGCACCTGGCGCCCCGGCCCTCCCCGCCAGCCGGCGATGGGCGCTAGGACCGACGCGCCGCTCGCGGGGCCGGTATAGCAGGGAGCGCAGGAGCAGGGCGCCGCCAAACTTTCAGCGGGCAGCGGCGGGACGGGACGGGGGAGAAGGAGGGCGGCGGCCCCTGCGCGGCGGGAGGGGACCCATGTAAGTGCCCGCGGCCGCCCCAGGCATAGGGGACGCCATAGGTTGCAGAGAGGGGCCCGGCCGTTGACCCCTGGCAGGCTGGAGCTGGAGCCGTTTACACAGGGGTCTCACACCTGAGCCGGCCCGGTATTGCGGAGCCCCCTGGCCGGCAGATGGCCCGGGCCGGGTACAGGTTGCAGAACTTGCCTGGGAGCAGCTGCCGGCCCCGAGCCTCAGTGCAAGGACGGCCCGGCCGGGTGGGGCTACTCGGGGTCCCGGTGTCGCCGGGCTTGGCGCCTCTCACAGAGGTCTCCGAGCCCTGGGCTCCAGCCCCATGGCTGAGTGCAGCCCCCCCACTCCCGGCACCAGCCCCATGTGAGTGCAGCTCCCTTGACTCCTCTGCAACCCCCCCGAGTCCAGTCCCACTCACCACTCTGCCCCCCAACTGGTGGCTCCTCTGCACAGCAGTTTATCCATGTTGCTTTGGAAGCTGTAATTAGGTGGGTAACCCCTTAGTGTGGACACATTCTGCCCTATAGCGGACATTTAGAGGTGCACTCCACAGGGCAGTGAGCACCTTTATCGTGTTATAACTGCACTCATGCTAAAACAGGGCCGTGATTTAACTACACCACCGCAGCAGGTCAAAATCTGTTTGTCCACCACCCATCGGATTACATCACCCTGGCTGTTTCCCTTGAGCCACAGTGCCACCGAAACCTTATACAGCTCTGTTCTATCCTGCCTCTGGAGTCTCATTTCTTATGCCCTTGCCCTCCCTCTCTCATCTCGGTGCTGATCCCAGCTACACATGGTCTGCCTTTCCCTTCAGACCCTACCTAATGGCTTGCTTTCCATTTGCTGTCACACATGTGCTCAGATCCAACATCAATACACTCTTTACTGCTGGGGCTCGGGGTGTCTAAGGGGCCAGCCTCTCGGGATTTTGTTGCTCTGAGCTCTGGGATTGGAGCTGAATTAAGGAGCAAATCCTACACCTGTTAGCTAGGTGAGTTCTGAATGGCTGGGCCTGGCACTCTGTAGGGAGCCAGATCCAGACTGTATGTCCAGGCCAGAAGAAGATAAGTTCACAGCTTTGGCTTGTGATCCTGTCAAAGGGCCAGCACAACAGCTTGCCAGTTGCTCACACAGCATGGGTCATAGCAGTGGGGGTGTCTGGTTCCATTATGGTTCCCTCTCCCTCCCTCCTGTAAGATGTGAGGTGGTCTGTGAGAAGCAGGAGCAGGGAGCTAGCTGGGAAGGAGAGAGGGGAGCTGGGCACCTGTCCAGTAGTGAAGAGGTTGCCTTCGGGTGTTTGTCTGCGTGGTTAGAACAGGTGACTGAGAACAAGGACTCCTAGGTTTTAGCCCCGTCTTGCTGTGTGACCCTGGGTAAGTCACTGCTGCTTTCTGTGCTCTGTTCCCCCCTCTGCAAAATGAGATTCCTGGGGCCCTCCAGCAGGGTGGATCACAAGGTGAATTCATTGCTTGCAAAGCTTGCTGAGACCCTCATCCAGAAGGTACTGTAGGATGCAATGCATGATATATTGCCATGTCCCTGTTGCACTGGGAGTTCCATTGTGCTGCGCAGATATTCAGGGAGACCTTATCCCTACCAGGAAGAGTTTACAGTGTTTAGACAAGTGGGTGTAACAAACAGGAGGGAGGAGGAGGAGGGCGGGTAGTGATAAAACAAGCCGGGCTGTAGCCTAGCACTGCATGCAGGTGAATGGCTCCAAACCTCACCCATGTGACTGCCAGGAACAGAATGCAGGCCCAAGGCTTATTATAGGGCTAATATTAATGGCAGGGCACAAGCCCTCTACACTGCAGAGCAGTTCATCTTCCAGGGCAGCAGTCAGCATGGTTGTTGGAGGAACCCTGTCCTGCTTCCCAGGCCCCAGCCAGGATGGATCATGAGGATGGGACTCTGAATGTGGAATAAACCAGTACCCATAGGTTGCAAACAGCAAGAAACCCCTTCTGGTGGCTCAATTCCAATGCAAACCCACCCAGCACCTGCTGCTGGTGGGCACAGAACTTGTCCTTCTGCACAGTCTAATCCAAACTCAGCCAAGGGGCCACTCCATGACCAGAACAGCGAGCTAGCTGCCCCCGTGAGGATGCCGGCATTTCCTGTTCTGGGCATGGGAGTGTGCCCTGAGCCCTGTCTGAAGCCACCTCACCAGGGAACCAGATGGGTCTGATACTCAAAACTCAGCCACATTCCTCCTTTTGTGATGCCTTAAGCTCCTGGTTTCCCAGACACACATTCTGTTGCTCAACGGGACTACTGTGTCAGCTGATCAAGTGATGCTGCCCCAGGGACAGGCCTGTATTAGAATCGGCTGAGAACAGAAGGAGAGAATCAGTCCAATGTAGTGAGTTTCCAGGATGGCCTCTGGAGGCCCCTGCCTTTCCCTGCACCTCTCTGTCCCAGATGGCACGCACTGAGGGGAGAGAGGCAATGGGCTGAGAGTTACTTCAGAACAGAACTACACATCAGGTGGCTTCTCCGAGGCTGGGAATAGAACCCAGGCATCCTGCCTTGCACCCAGGCATGTGATAACCTCTACAGCTTAAGACAATGCTTCCTTCCAGACTCCCAGTCCTGTGCTGTTGGTACAGGCCCAGCTTTTCTGCTTGGGAGCAACCATTAAGACAGCTCCTTGCCACCTCCCCTGTGTACTGAAGGCACCATGCAGCTGGACCTCAAAGCTTACACTGGAATAAATTCCAGAAAGGTAGCTGTGTTAGTCTGTATATAGCAAAACCAATGAAAGTCCTGTGGCACCTTAAAGACTAACATTTCTTCGGGCATAAGCTTTCATGGGCTGCAACTCACTTCGTTAGATGCATAATGCAACTTGATAGTATCATGCAGAGGCTGAAAGGGGCAGCTTCCTTCCCCAGCCCTGCCCATCTCTATCTCATGGAGGTTGATATCTCAGTAACAACCTCAAATTGGGAGCATGAGATCGGTGCACACTTCCCCCACTGTGCTCATGTTTTAACTTTCTTGCCCTCTTATAGTACCTATGTACCTCAAGCCACAGAGGAATTTAAGTCTATAAACCACTTAATCCATTTCCCGTGGACCTCATGTGCTACCCTGATCCCGTCAGGGAACAGTTCAGGACAACTCCTGCTCCCTACGTGGCATGGGGTCCCAAGATTTCCCTCCTTAGCTTTCTCAAAAGGGAAATCCATTGCCTGTTGCTGTGGCTGAAGGTTAGCTGTATATGGGAGCCCTGTATCATTTGATTTCCCACATCCCAAGGGAGGCTTTGGCTGACCCATTAGGATGTATTGTCAGGTTAGCAGGGAGGCTGCTTCATCCTGCTGTCTGTCTGCATCAGATTTGAAATTGACTTAAACATGCAGAAAAACCTCTGATATTCGAGCAAATCTGTAGCCTTTGGGGCTTTCATAGTTGTCGCTGAGCTGCTCTGCTCATTATGGCTTTTCAGAACCTCACTGAAGCAGTGGGAACAGAATGCAGATCCTCACACTCCACCAGCACAGGAGCAGGGGGAGAATTGCCGTTACCTGATAGCAGTACAGGGCTTATGGCCGGTAGTTCAGATTCCAGTCAGCAGAGGGCAGGGGTTCACTAGCAAACTCATTACTAGATTCTAAAAGCTCACCCCTACTGACCACTCTTGTTGAAGTACATCTGCCAAAATTATAACCGGGTTCAAAGAAGAGCCAGATAAGCTCATGGAGCTATTAGTCAAGTTATTAGTTCAAGAGCTGTTAATTTGACCACCTGGCACCAGCCAATCACACACAGCGTCCTGGGCTAGATGGACCCCTCACCTGACCCAGAATGTCAAATTCCAAAGGGGGAGCCGTGTTAGTCTATTGTAGGAAGACAACAGAGTCCTGTGGCACTTTTAAAGACTAACAGATTTATTTATCGCATGAGCGAAGTGGGATTTTCTCCCACGAAAGCTCATGCGATAAATAAATGTTAGTCTTTAAAAGTGCCACAGGACTCTGTTGTCTGACCCAGAATGGACATTCTTATGTTCTTACAGTCAGCAAGCCACAGGCTGCCAACAAGGGAGCGAATGAGTGAAACGCTGCCCCCTGCCTATGGGTCTCTTGCTGGCTGTGCTGCAGAACCCAGAAGGCTGCCTGCGATAAGAGCTCCAGAGCCTTTTTTTGCACAGAAAATTCTGTATCAGAGGGATTTAGATAAGGCTGTTCCCAGCCCAGGACAGATGTGTGCTGCTGGGTACAGTTCACAGCCAGGCTGCAGCAGCAGTTCCAACACTCCTGGAGGGCTCTATTCTCTCCCACCCAGCAAGCACCAGGGATCCCCGCACCAGGGCCACACATTCTCCTGGGGCATGGAGCAGAGAATGGTCTTCTGACAGTCCCTTCTGTTTGGCAGGCTTTCATAATCACCTGCACAGCCAGGCTGCAGTATTTTCAGACTATGGATGATGCCCAGCTTCACAGCCAGGTCTAACTTTGTGAGTAGACCGCTTAAAGCAGCGGTTTTCAAACCATGGGTCAGGACCCTTACTGGGTGGTCACAGACTCTCAGGCACTGGGTTACAACACCCCCTGCTGCTGTTGCTGCCAAAAGACTGGAATGCATTGCTCAAAGATCCAAGGGGGTAGCCGTTTTAGTCTATTGCAGAGAAACAAATAGAGTCCTGTGGCACTTTTAAAGACTAGCAGATTTATTTATCGCATGAGCTTTCGTTTGAGAAAATCCCACTTTGCGATAAATAAATCTGTTAGTCTTTCAAAGTGCCACAGGACTCTATTTGTTGCTCAAAGATGTAGCTATTGGGTCGCAAACATAAATGTTTTCTTTTTTCAACTGGGTTCTGAGAAAAAAAAGTTTGAAAATCACTGGTTTAAAGTCAATGTGCTGAAAGTGAGATGTGACCTTAAGCCCCTCCCTGAATCCAGGCAGGTGTTCTCTTGTACTGATTTTAAGGGCCAAAAGAAAGGTGTTGATAAGCTTTTTTCTCTGTTTTTTTTCTTTGTGAGTTAACAGTCAAAGCTCCTAACACAAGGACAAGAAAAAAAGCTTTCAGTCTGATCTGCTTCTTATGTCTTGAGGCTGGAAAAAATAAAGGAAAACAAGCCAAACGAAAATGTGTTGGGAAGACAAGATGTTTGTGTGTTTTTAAGTCTCCTTTTAAAAACCTCAAAGAGGAAAAGTGGATGGCATAACTTACTCCCTCATTATTTTGTCCACGGGTTAGGTTTCATATTTACCACACTAATTTTAGTGTGTTGACTTCAAGACTCCTGTCTTTTTGTTGTTTTAGTTTAATTAACAGTCCTTAAATCACATTAGTAGGCTTTTTTTCTGTTTAGACTAATTAAGTTTCTCCATCTGGTTTTCTTGCATTTGTTCATAACATTTAGTAATAAAAAGAACTTGACCTACTTTCCGTAGCTAACTCCCAAGCAAGCAAAAAGAGTTCTACATTATCGTAGCATCTTATAAACTTTCACATACTTTTTATATGTCAGTTTACAATTAAAGTCAGTTTTTAAGCCCAATAATTACAACATGTCCTCTCTCTTCCTACTCAGCTGGTGTGGTCCCTTTCCCAATGCCTGGCTGGACTGTTGAACAGCTGAGAGCCAGCCTGCTGAGCCCGCTGTAGATTATTGTTGGCTTGGTGATAGCAGCCAAAAGCTATGGTGAGGCTGAATGAGGATGTTTGCCTCTGCTGCCGTGTGTTACTAGTGCTCCCAACCCAGGAGTTGGGCTAGCTTGCCAGTTTAATCAGCTTTCAACATTAGGCTAGTTCGAATTAACCAATGTGGCCATGTTAATTCGAACTAATTTCTTAGTTCCAATTAACTGGCCATTGAAATGAATGGAGATCACTAATTCGAACTAAGCAAGTGCTCGCTTAGTTTGAACTAACGTTCCAGTGTGGCCATGCTAGTTCGAATTAAGCTAATTCGAACTAACTAAAAATTAGTTCAAATTAGTTAGTTCAAACTAACTAATTCGAACTCATTTTAGCAAGTGTAGACATAGCCCAGGATGCATCCTGTGCGTATCTAAATGAAGTTTAAGACCAGTAAAGCTGCAGCTGGCCTGGGACCTGCCTATTTGAGAGACTGCCTCTTCCCCATGCCGTATTGCTGTAGTTAAGGTAGTAGCACTACTTGGTGTGAAACAGAAAGGCAGACGGCAGGGCATTCTCTGGCGGGTTTGGAGATCTCTTCCCCCCTCCCATCAGAATAGCCCAGGTGTGACCGGGGCCTCCTGAGATGCCCTCCTGGATGTGCAAAAATCAGGGCAAGCTGCAAAACCGGAAGCCAAACTCCCCCCCCACTGATGGGTGGTACTTAAACCAGTCTCCCTATCAGTCACAACCAGGCTTCTGGCACCCCACACCAGGTACCAAGAAATCTGCCCAAAATGGAAACAGCTCCTTTATTGCACTCCAGCTCCTCCGGCTCGCACCTAGCCACACGGTCCCTTAAAGAAATAGGTTCTCCTGACCCCAAAGGGCCAGCCACAACACACAGGACAATATAGGTTTGGATCTTACCCGAAATACCACACTGGTAGCCAATCCTTTAGTAACTACAACTAAAGGTTTAATATAAAATGAAAAGAAGCAAAGTATAAGAGCTGTTAAAGTTAATCACATACATACAAATGATTTAAAGCTCACGTAAAGCAGTTTGCAGGCTCGTTCCTGTGGAGTTTGCAGGCTTGTTCCTCTGGTAAACACCCAGCACCCGGGTGGGCCTCAATCCTTTGTCCAGTCCCAGAGGAATAGTTCCAGAGATAGGTGTTGGCAGTAGACTGGGGACTTGAGACAAGATGGAGTCGGGGCTGCTACCTTTTATCACCTCTGGCCTTCTCCATGCTGTGTGCAGTTCTTTCCAATCAAAATGGAGTTGAGTCACATGTTCACAAGTCCTAGTGGCTCAACAGGTTTCTCCCTGAGCCCATTGTACCTGGGAACTTCCTTAATGGGCCATTAAGGAGACAATGGCTGTAGACATCCTGTCTGGGGAGTTTCCCAGAATCATACAGGTTGAAGTATAGATATAGCAAACATACTCCTAACTTCTAATACAGATGCAGTTCCTACCCATAAACCATATAATCATTCCCAGCCAATTACTACCTTTCTATTGATACCAAACATGATATAGTTCCTATGGATTATAGCAATTATGAGATATTAATACAAAATAATATCATAAATGGTCCCCTAGATCCAGATAGCATCACACCAGGTCTTCTTTGGAGGGGAACTTTTGGAGGAGGGGAAGTTGCTGAAGGGTGCTCAAGGGCCAGCCCCCTAGTCCAGCTCCAGGGGTTTGGGTGGCGCTGCAGCCCCCGCCACCACCCGAAGCCCCGGGGCTGAGCTAGGGGGCGGGGGCTGCGCGCTTAAGCCCCAGGGCCTTGGGTAGCAGCTCCAATAGTCAATTTCACTCCTCTGCTATTTGACAGCTCCAATGTCCCAGAGTGGCCTGGATTGGCACTCTGGGACATTTCCAGAGGCTGTCTACTGCAGAAAATCTGTACATACAAGCACTACTGTGGAACAGCTGTTCCGCAGTTAGCCTAACCACTCTCGACTTCAGTGGTTTAACTGTTGCGTGGCAAGAAGGTGTTGCCGCGCAACAGGGAAAACACTCGTGTGTACGCTTCAAGCTTTATTGCGCAGTAAGGAGCCTTATCGCACAATAAAGTGATCGTGTGTACATGGCCTGAGAGGGCAGTAGAAATGTCAGGCACTGCTAAGACTGGGGAGTGCTCCCACTATTCGGGGAATGCTGAGTAACAGCTCAGAAACTCCTTAGATCTCAAGAGAAAACATTTTCTGAAGCATCACGTTTAAGATCTGCAGTCCTGGAACTTGGATTAAGCATCAGCGTCCTCTGCTCGACAGAACATAAATACTTCCTGGAGGAAAATACTGGGGAGATCAGTTAACCTTTTGGAGCGATTGGGTCAGGCTGTGTGCAGACTCAGGCAGGCATCGGTGTCTAAATTACACCTGGGCTACCCTGCAAGGTTCTGCACATCACCCTGGCAGAGATTTTCTCCCTTTAAAGTGAAGAGTAAGGTGCTGGAGCTTGAATTGTGGGGAGGGAGGGATTCCCCAGCTGTCTCCATGGCAGCAGCGCCTAAGGTAGTTGGTACAGCTTCCTCCGTGGCTGGAGCAGCTGGAACCCTGAAGGGCAGGTGTGAGAACACCACTTACTACTACAAGCCTTTGTGAATCTGCTCTGTGTGTGATGCAGGAGAGGACCAAGTATCCTTGCCTGGGAAGCAGGGTAGCCAGATCCAGCACCTGCGGGGCTGACAGCTGAAGGTGGGAGCCAGTAGCTCCAAATCCCTGCCCATTCCCAAATACAGGTGTTCCAGGGACATGATTGGAGAGGAAGCCCCAGAACTCCATGATCATGTACATCCTGGCATGCCTGGTGGCAAAGCTTGCACTAGGGTGAGCTAAGGTTGTGCCCGTTGTGATTTTCTGACTGTCGGGGCTGGCATTCAGTTACTGGGATAAGTTGGGGGTGAAAACCAGGGGTATATAGTGCATCCTGCCAGGCGCAGTCAGGGTTCCTCTGGCAGCCCCTGGGAGGCAGGGAGTGTCTACAGAGGAGAGTGGAGATGGGTTTTGAGGGAGCAGGGAGGGCTCATTTTGATGTTTAAATGGCTGGACGTGCACGGGCACATTCCCAGAAATCAGTAAGAGGGTCCCATTTCTGCGGAGCTTAAAGGCAGAGAGGATGTGGTGCCATGTGAGCGGCAGCTCCTGCACATGGTGCTGGCCAGCGCAGACTGCACTGCAGGCGTCATAAAGGGGGGTCTCAATTCCATCCTGTGGGTGAATGGGGAGGGCAGGAATGCAGGTGTGGGGAGCTGCCCTGCAGACCTGAAAGGGATGAAAGGAGTTGCTGTGCTCTATGACGGCTCCCTCCCACCTTGGTCCCTTCCAGCTGTCAATCCATCGATCTCTCCCTCACTGTATTTGATGAGCATGGCTGGACTCCAGCAACCACTCTCCCCGGAGAGCTCTGCACCTTCTCAGCGCTCTGGCTCTAGCTGCCACGGTGTTGGAGCTCACGTGCATGGCCCTCATGGGCTGGATGACACATCCAGCTCTTTCCACTTACCACCACAGTGCCACTTGCTGAGCTGGTCTGCCAGGTTCCTGCTTTGCCAGTGCCCACCCCGGGGGTGTGTTTGATGGAATTTACTTGGGGCCTGAACGGCAAGACAAGGAGGACTCTTTCCCTGTGCCTGAGGGGGCCGGACCTGGGTATGGGGTGAGTGCGATGGAGGGGGGGCAGCTTGGCTCTGGGTGTCTCTGTTCCCATGGTTAAGACTTTAAGCCTTGTGATTCTTTCCCTCCAAACCTACTGCAGAGCAGGAGGAGGCTGGGGAAACCCCTCATAGTCTCCCATGGCCCCGAGGTGAATGCAGCGGAACCCTGCTCTTGAAACAAACCCACGTTAGAAGTAACACATTTGGTGGGCCCTCAGCTCACCACCTCTCAGGTGACTTGCACAGGGTCTCCTTCCCCCCTCCACCCTGCTGCGGGCATGTACGGAGTCAGCTACGTGGGCACTGAGCTCACCAGTCTCAGCTCCACAGCAGTGGGGCTGTCCCTCAGTGACCAACCTCCTGCCCCACTGGTGAGGTAGAGCCCTTAGTCAGTTATATCACACTAGGAGAGAGGGAAGGGCAGCTTGCATTGGCAATGGGGCAGGAGCTGGGAAGGAGGAGGAGATGTTCGAGGTGGGTGGGTGGCAAAGGGAGCAGGAAGGGTGTTGGGAGAGACTAAAAAAGCAGGTATTGGGTTAAGAGGAAGGCAGGGAAGTTGAGGAGGCTGTTAGCCTCGGGAAGGAAAGACAGGGATGGATCACTTCCAAAGATGGCCTGGCCAAGAGAGAGTGCTATAGACAGATATCACTCTGAGCAGAAGGAAATTGACTTCCCCATGGGGTGGAGTGGAAAGTTTTCTGTGGGCTAAGAGTGGGGGGAAGCCTCCAGCCATCAGCCCCTGTCCTGCTGCCTGAGAGTGAGAGGCCATCCCCTTGCATCCACACATAGGTGTCCTGTGGTGTAAGTAAACGGGGAAGGAGGGATCTGGGCAGGAGCTATATTGGGACCCCAACAGTATCAGCCATTGGGGCCCCACCCTTCAAAGGTTTTTACACCCCCTCCCCCCATATATGCCCAACTGTCCCAGCGATTATACGAGCAGGGGCTCACTCCAGCTGGAGTTTGGATTTAGCCTCATGAGAGTCCCACTGACACAGCCCTCTCCCCATATCCACTGGGCACTAGACACCCCAGAGCCTGGCCCTGCCGTGTGGCTGTGGGGAGGCAGCTGGGCTGAGCTGCCCAAGGGGGCCCCCTGCAAGGCTGCAGCCTGACTCACAGACAATGTGGGTTTGTTTCTGCCCGCTGAGCTGGAAAGACAGAGTCTGCAACCATGCTGCCCCCACCGAGGGCCCAGGGACTGTGGCATGGGGTGGGACAGCTTGAATCCCATGGGGCCTCAGCCAGACAGGAGTGCCAGTGCCATTGGGGAGATGCCAGGAGCTCAGGCCAAAGCAGGAAGTACTGAGTTGGTGTCTGTTAGTCTGTCTGACCACCCGTCACTGGGCTTACTGCCTCGGCTGACCTTCTGGGGACAGTAGGCACGGCGACCCATTGCGTCTCTACCTGCATCATCAGGGGCTTTGAGGCACAGCGGCCTGCCTTGTCTATAGGGAGCACAGCAAGTGCCCTTAGCCCCCAGAGGGTCTCTATCTGTGTTGGGGATAGCGGGGGGACGGGGACGGGATGGGGACACAACAGTTGTCCTTTTGGAGGGAATCATACATACAGTCACTTTGTGTTAGCCCTCAGCAGAGGGCAATCATCACGTCCATTGGACTTGCCACTGAGCCCTGTGAAAATAGGATGCTAAGGATGGGTTTTCTGGGCCGGGCCCTCAAGGTACAGCATGAACCATGCTCGTAGCTTGGAGCTGAGGGGTGCTGGGGGATGGGGAACCAGGGACAAAAGTACAAAAGGGAACATGCAGGTTCGTGGCTGGAGTGGGAGCCTCTTGCAGGGTTGGCAATAGGCCCGGCTGCTACCTGGAATGGTCTGCAAACTGGGTGACGTCTCGGCATACAGCTAAAACAACCCAGAATCTGTAACCTTTGTGATTGTGAAAGGAAAAATTCCGATAATGACGCAAGTGTCGTTGATGCAACTTTGTCTGCCTGGGCCAGTGGAGAGCTCTGGGGAAGGTGAACTGCCCCTACACTTCTCAGGGAGGTGCTAATTCCCAAGCAAGTGTAAATGTCAGCCTTGTTAACTATTTCACTGCAGATTGAATCATGCAAGAGAGAGAGGGAAGACCACGCTATGCAGATCTGCAGAGCCCACTGTGAGTGGTGGACCTTAAGCTGTGAGCAGAGCTTGGGAGAGGACTGTGATGAACGCAGACTTCCCAGTCTGAACCCTGCAAACAGACCAACCCACATAGGAAACCAGGTTAGTTTCCCAGCCACCCTGCACCTCTCCCCCACTTGCTGTTCAAACACTGGAGGGCCAAAGCTGTGTTGTGCTTTGTCATGCAGATAGTCAGCAGGAGCTTTGTGAGCAAGAACAGGAAACCCCTAGCCTAGGGGATCTATGCAGCCCGCTCTCTGCTGAGTCTTTCTCATGGTGCCCCTAAACTTTTAGGTCTGAGACGTCCCGGCGGAGCTGCCGTCGAGCACCCATGGATCTCTGACCCAGCCTGGTAAAGTGAGGTGTTAGAAATAAAATGATGAATCACCCATGCTCTGTGCCCCATCACCGGAACCTAAGGGCACCCGAGGTGGTTGCTGTTGTTTCTTGGGTTGGTGTTTTTAAGAGAGATACTCACCTTGTTTATTTTTGTCTACATGTGCTGATGATTCATTTGGAAAAGCCTCATTTTTAACCCCGTTCCTCAGCCTCTGCTGCTTGGGGGTTTATTTCCCAGGATCAAGAACCAGCTGGCACCATTTGTGTATTCCTTGGGATAGCTGATTGGAATACACTTACCCCCATTCTCTCTTTGTTTAAACCAGCAGTGATCTCCTGCGTCTTTAGGGACGTGCAGAGTGTCATTCTGCTCCAGAACTTCCCTTGTGTCATGGCTGTGCCCTCAGCCCCATTCCTGCACCCGCCATCCCACTCTGTTTTTAACACACTTGTCGCTTTCTCTGCAGCCCTTGATTCTCTGCTACGTGCAACTGGTGATTTAAGGGGCTGCCTCCAGCTCTGAGATGGGAAAGCTCTGTTACCCCACTCCTCAACCCATTTCCCCCAGAGCCAGCAGGGCAAAGTTAGCTAGCGTCTTCTGGTTTCAGGATCAAGGCAGAGGCCATGCTGCAGAGTTGTGTGTGATCCACTAGGGGGCTCCAAAGCTGTGCAGGGCTTCAAGGAGGCAGCTGTCCCACATTGAATGGGGTATATGACTGCTTTTGCCCACCCTGCGTCTGTGTCCCTGCTAGCTTCTTCCCCACTGCAGTGTCTAGCCTACCTACAGCCAGGTGTGCTTGGGAGACCAGGTTGCGCGCCTCCTGACTGGCAGTGAGGGGGATTAGCTCAGCAAGCTGGCCCCAGGTCTGCAAAGAGAGCCTATCCAGCAAGGGTTTCCCCAATCCCAAGGATGCAGACCATGGCAGAGTGTCTTGAACGGCTGGTTTTATGGCTCTATTTTTGTATTAATGAGATATTAATAATGCAAGGTCTGTGCTTCTGCCTTTTCTCTCTCAGCCCCTTGCAGCAGCAGAGTGACCTCTTGGCATCCTCCCACAGCTGCCAGGCCCCAGGGTCAGCTGAGGACAGCAAACCACTGTATGGATTTGGTGCTGACATGGGTCACTTTGAGCTCTGCAAACAGAAGGCTTCAGTGCACAGAGCCTAGGCTGTAGTAGTGTTCTCTTTCCTGCCCTGGAGGACCCTCTCTAGAGCGTGTTCATTGGCTCTTTGGCCTCTGCTGAGACTGCCAGCAAGTAAGCCAATGAAGTGCCAACCGTGATGGTGGCTTTTGTGCTATGGACACATGTCCACTGGGAACTGGGCTAAGAACCCACTAACTCATTTCACATGTGGCCCTCCGACATCTATGAGAAGGGGACCACTCAGTCACTGCTGACCTGAGCTAGAACTGGGACCATCAGTCACCTAAAGGATCCTTTCCCAGCCTCTTGCGTGCTCCAGTCCCTTCTTTAAACTCTGAGGCTCTGTTTTGGAACAGAACGATGGGGACCTCCTGGAGCCAACTGGCAAAAGGCATGGGAGTGCAGAAGCGTTTCAGGCTTGTGATTCCTTGGGTTGCAATAGCAAGTCTAGATTTTACCTTTATGTCGGAGAGAAAGCAGGACTTTGCTTGCAAGCAGTTTGGAAGGCCGGAGGCTTGGATTCTTTTCTCGGCTCAGTCAGGGAATCCTGTCATGTGCTTAGAGCAGGAGACTGTTACTTTAGAACTGGGTTCTGTTTCCACTTCTGCCCTGACGTATTGTGTGATGTGGGGCAAGATATTTTGTCGCCCTGTGCCTCAGTTTCTCCATCTGTAACACCAGGATTTGCTCCTACTCTACATGTTGTGGACAGGTTGTTGTGGGAATGGTTGTAATGAATGGTTGTCAAATGCTTCAGCTCTCTACACAAAAGGTTCTTTCTAGGCAGGTTCAAAGTGTAAAGGATTCTAGACACACTGAGATCCTACAGATATTGACCAACTCCCAGGGCCCTAAAAATCAAATATTGGCCAAGGGAAAAATAAATAGTTCCTGAGATTACGTGGTGTATTGCTCAATGCCTAGCGCAAATATCATTGTCTGCACGTACCTGAAAGGCTGAAGACAAATAAAGGGGCTCGTTAAGCGTTTTGCAGGAAACAAAGAGACCATCTAGCATATTTATTATGGCTTTTAAATAATAATCGAGAAGGGGAAATATACAAATTGCACATTTGTGTAGAGTTTTCTGTCTAACGCTCCGCACCTGGAAGGCTTTCAGATGCTGCAGTGAGCTTTGTTACGAGCTCTGTGTGTGGGTTGGTGTGTAGCTGTGTGTGCCACCTAGAAGCATGCAGATGAAGGTATTAGAGAGGAACGACACTCTCCTTGTTTCCCCCTTGCTCCAGGGAAGGCAATAACATGTTGCAGGCCTGTAGCAGAAGCAGATGGTGATGACACTGCACTGAGTCAGCTGTGTTAATGAGAACTTTGCAGGGGGCGGAGCCAAAGCACTGATCCCCACCCACCAGGTCAGGAAGGAGTAGTGGGTACATGCAGCCCCCAATTATAGGTCTTCCCTGGGGGGCTCTTATTTCCCCTTAGATGCCAAGGCAGTAATGTAAGCCAGGGCACAGCCGCACAGCCTAGCTTGGTGTGCAATAGCTATAATTTGTAGTTCTCGGCACTGGTTCCTATACAAAGCACTAGTTTTCTCCAGACTTTAGCAAGGCCATCTTAGGTTTCTGTGGACGTTTGTTCCTTCCGAGTAGACGCAGTGCTGTGATGGTGCATGAATCGTTTTGTTTTGTTTTTTGGTCAGTGACTGAGCTGTTCTTGGAAAGGTATTTGGCAAAGCCATCCACAGTACTCATGCGGGAGCTCCTATTTGTGTCTGGATTAGGTGGAGTCACAGGATACAGGGTGATTCATCCGCCTGGTAATGAAATCCCTTACACATGCACTGCATGTCAGTAATTACGCTTCAGAGCCCGGGCTACTGAACAGAATAAGCGTCACCTTCTTCAAACGCTCACCTCTCTCCTGCAGCAACGTGAGTTACCTGACAAAGAAATGATTTTCGTCAGATTCACTTAATTGAGTGAAGCCTGCTTCAGTTCTGCCATTGGCTGTTGCCGGAAGTTCTTGTTTTCTGGGCAGGGTTTAAAAATGTAGGTCAGCCATTTGGGTTTTCATCCTCGTAATAACACTGACTTACCCAATTGCCTTACAATGTTGCTGTAAGCGGGTTGGTCCCAGCATGTCAGAGAGGCATGGTGGGTGAAGTAACTAATGTCTTTTATGGGATCAGTTTCTGTTGGTGAGTGAGACGCACTTTTGGGCTGTTTGGAGCTCTTTTTCAGGTGTAAGCGCGAGAGCTCGTCTATAGTCGCTCACCAACAGAAATTGGTCCAATAGAAGATATTCCTTTACCGACTGGCATTAGTCAGCTAGGGCCTGCTCCTACAGTTGGATCCATAGAGGCCATGGGTTTGCCTGGACAGATCCAGTCGCAGGGGCGGGGCCTCTACGACACTTTGAAGATGAAAACTGCCATGTCCTTCTGGCCTTTCCTACATTCAGGTGGGCTTGTGTCTCCTAGTGGTCACTAGTGGCTGCTGTGCAATTTTGCACTAATGGATTTTAAACCTAGAGACTCTAGTGAAGGGAAATGAATGCCTGTGCTTGGAAGCTCCTGCATCTCTTTGCAAAGGTCTGCGAATGATGTCTTAGGTGATATTTGTCGAGTACTTTGAAGCTTGAAAGCGCTGAATACTATGTTGATTGTGAACCCTTTGGGAAACGTGTAGAGGTATACACCGCAGGTCCTGAAGCAGATGCTTGCTAGCGTTAACATTCTCCCAGTCCGAGGTGGTTCCTCCCCTCCCCTTATATTCTGATTCCAGGAACATCGCTGAGAGCGCAGGCACTTCCTGAAATTCCCCAGCACAAATAACCCCTCAGTTGAACACTTGCTCAGAGTGTTGTGGCCTCTACAGCAGATTGTTACCGTGGATTTTCGCTTGAGTTTACCATTCTGAGCCCTGCATGCAGAAGACTCAAGAGACCATGTAAGACCTGATCTTTGGAGCTGCTGAGCCCCCATCGACTTTGGGGGGAGCTACTAGTGCGCCCCAGGCCCATTGCACTTTAGAAGACAGAAATCATATTAAATTAGAGCTTGTGAATTGTTAGGTTCCCTGAAACATGGGGGCAAGTCTATGCCTTAACTTGTTTGTTTCTGGTGGCTTCTGGGTGGTTTTTTTTAGGTTCTGTCTGTCCTTACTCCCACAGTAAGATTTTTCCCTGGTGCACTTCCCCTCACTCAGGGCACATCAACCTAGACAGGAGAAATAGATTAGGACTGGCTTCTTACACAGGTGGCAAGAGGGTCATGAATTCTGAAGCATAACCCCTTGATTCTGCATCAGTCTGATAAGATTTGTGGAGAGCTTCATTTATGTGACAAAAGAAGACATTAAATGACTTGCATCAGAAAGGCACTCAGGTCCGCAGTCGCTGTGTTGCTTGCTTTGATATTCAATGTATTTTATGCTGGCCCTACCCAATTGCAATGTGCCACGGAGTTTTATTCCGAAACTGCAGGAGTGGAGGAGTCAAAGGGCAGCAGCAGAGGCATTTGATGCTGTGGGGAAAGGATGTTAGCTGAACAGATAACAATGTTGATCTCTGGTTTGTCCTATCATCACTAACCCTTTGAATCAGTGGCTCCCTGACGTGAATGGGGCAGTTCACCTCTTTCCGAGCTACTGGTTCAGGGGGTGGGCAGACTCAAACTGGTGTCACTGCTTTGCTTACATTGGAATCATATTCTCAATGCTTTTCTGCGACTGCAAGGGCGACAAACGTCTTTTCTTCTCTTTTAAATGATAGCACGGGGCTGGAGCATTATTCTTCAGCAAAGATTAGATTCTGGAGCATGTTCCTCTCACAACTTCAGGAGTCTGACTGTAGAGAGTAATCTTGCTCTGGAGAGGCTGGAAACTGCTACAGATTTTTCCCTCTCTAGTGTCTGTCTTTGTGTGAAGCTGACGAAGAGTCAGATGGGTTTGTTTTGGAGGTTTTTGTATTTCTTAATCACATAAAACAGCTGCAATAGGAGGGATTTTGAGTAAGCATCTGCCGTTACAACTTCCGTTTCCTGCCATCACCGTGGGTACTAAGTTCTCTGTGACCTCACTGTCTAGGCTAAGTTACACATAGGAAGGGATGCTGTGTACTGAGATCACATGATTTCTTTTGTGTGGCAGTTTCCAGGGCATGAGCAGAGGTTATGTTTATTACACCTGTGAGTTTGGAGCCACTCTGATCAGTTTAATCAAAGTATGTCAGCTGGGAATATGACTGACAGTGTTTGCCTGTGGCTCTGATCAAGGGTTGGCGTGGACTGGATTGTAGTGGGACAAATTAACTGATTTCTCTGCTGGGTCCCATCACTCACTGCACCATATAAGATCAGATTTAAAAAGCCAAAGTTGTAAAGGTGACCCCCAGTGACAGGCTATCTAACTCTGCAGACAGAGAACTCTCTAGGAGTTCTGACGGCCCTATGGATATTGGTAGGGTAGTTAACCTTAACAACGGTTGAATACAGTTCCAGAGGGGTAGCTGTGTTAGTCTATTTCAGCAAAGCAAATAAGGAGTCCTGTGGAACTTCCAAAGACTAACAAATTTATTTTTCACATGAGCTTCCGTGGGTGTAATCCCACTTCATCAGATGCATGAAATGGAAACTGCAGTATGTTAGGGATATATATATACATGCAAGGAAGACTGAGTCACAAGGTAGTTTTTTTGTCTATTTTAGCAAATCAAACAAGTTGTTTTGATTCAAACCATTTCCATCTGGCCTTTAAAGAACAATAGATAAGAAGGTGTTAATGTTAAAAGAGGCAAATTATAGTGAGTTAGCCATTCAGAACCAAGGTGATAGTATAAATAAAGGTGATGATTGAATAAAAGTCTCTCTATTGTGCACCTCTAGGGTCAATCCCTACAGTGGCAAAGAAAGATGTGGACAAAATGGAGAGAGTCCAGAGCAGAGCAAAAAAAAAAAAAAAAAATGATCAAAGATTTAGAAAATCTACCAGAAGCATAACTGGTCTGGTGAGGTAGGCAGGGACTCACACAGGGGAGGTCGTGCTCAGAGCATGGAGCCCAGACAATCCATGCCACATGGTTCTGAAGAACAGTGTTCTGAAGCAGAGGAGGGATGGTTTATTTATGGGAGCCAGGAATCCTTGGATCTGTTCCTGCCTCTGCCCCCACTCACCATGAGACCTTAGGCAAGTCATTGTCTCTCCAGGTGCTGTGGGAAGTTAAAAAACTTGTGCATGTTTAGCCTTGAGTAAAGAATATAGAGGGGGGACCTGGTAATAGTCTTTAAATATGTTAAGGGCTCTTATAACGAGGACAGTGTTCAATTGTCCTCATGTCCTATGCTAGGGCAAGAAGGCAATTTAGGCCTTGTACACATTAGAGAGCTATTGCGGAATAAGCTGTCCTGTTGTGGAAAAACAAGCCCACGGTACGCACCTGCATGCTGCTTGTTTTGTTACAAGTGCCCCGTTATACCAGAACAATAATACCACCTGTGCGAGAGTCAAAACGCCTATTGCGAACAGCTCTTGTGCTATAAAGTGTGTGTGAACGCTGACGGAATTTTCCTCCACAATAAATGTCCCAGAATTCCAAGCCTGACCACTATGGTCTTTCGCTTGGACTCTGCTGCTTTGATGTGACTAGCTCCTCCCTACTGTGAGTCCACACTGGTGCTTATGTGGTGTAACTTATGTCACTCAGCAGGGTGGAACATTCACAGCCCAGTCCATCAAAAGTTTTATCAAGAAAAGTGCTAGTGTAGACACAGCTTTAAGGCCTTGTACACACTACAAAGTTATTGCGCGATAACAATCAAAGCGTCCACACAGGAAAGCTTCTTGTTGCGTGGCAACAGCCTCTTGCCACGCAACATGTAAACCACCCCAAACGAGGGTGGTAAGGCTTACCACGGAACAGTTGTTCCATGGTACAGCCTGTGTGGACGCTTGTTGCGCTGTTGAC
>ML685790.1:1387577-1504346 GCA_007922175.1 Pelusios castaneus | reverse complement strand
ACTTAAGCACCGCAGCCCCCACTGCCACCCGAACCCCTGCAGCTGGAGCCCAGTAGGTGGTGGGGCTCCGCCGGCCGACAGTGGAGCCCCTCCACCCACCGGGCTCCAGGGAGCTCAGGTGCCCAGCGGCTGGAGCCCTGCTGCAGCACGGCAGGGCTCTCAAGTCCCCCGCTGGGCCTGGCTGTGGGGCTCGGCTGCGGCGGGGGTCTTAACCCCCCCGTTGGGGATCAGCTGCCCGGCGGCTGGAGCCCAAACCGGGGAGCTGGAGCCCCTGCAGCCCGGGCAGCCGGGCTTGGCTGAGCCTGGGCTCAGCTGCTGCTCAGCTGGCCGGCAGCAGCTGAGCCCCAGTCCACCTGAGCCCCAGCCACAGGACTGCTCCTTCTAGCAAAAATTGAAAGGAGCGCTGTGTGGGTGCAGTAAAGCGTTATAATTATAATGCTTGCTTGTCCCGCAATAAAAGTTATTACGGGACAAATCTGTAGTGTGTACATAGCCTAAGTCTCACTGTCCCTCCGCCGCAACGGGTGCTAACGTCACACTTCAGCTCCTAGTCTAGAGAAGGCCAGAGACAGAGTGAGCATATGTGTTCCGGTGCTTTGGGAAATGTATTGCAACATCTGCCCAGGATGGGGACTGTCAGTATGGGACGTCAGCCAGAAGCGTAATCGGTCTGGTGAGGTAGGTAGAGATGCACACAGTGCATGGAGTTGAGTCCAGACAGTCCATGCCACATGGTTCTAAAAAGCAGTGTTCTGAAGCAGAGGAAGAATGGTTTATTGGGTAAAGCACTGGCCTGGGAGCCAGGAATCCTTGGGTCTGTTCTGGCCTCTGCCCCCATTCGCTATGTGACTTTGGCCAAGTCATTGTCCCTCCATGTGCTGTATCTGTAAGTGCAGGATGACAATACTAACCCAGTGGTTTTCCAATCATGGGTCGCAGACCCTCAGGTATTGGGTTGCGGTGCCCGCTATTGCCACTGCCGAAAGACTGGAATGCATGGCTCAAAGATGTAATTTTTCGGTTGTGGGCATAAATGGTTTTTTTCAACTGGGTCCTGAGAAAAAAAGTTTGAAAATCACTGGACTAACCCACACAGCCGGCCTGCAAAGCTGAATTCATTAATGTCTGTAATGTGCTTTGGGACCCAGATGGAAGGGGCCAAAAATAGGCCAAGCAGTTATTAGTGAGTGGTGCCAGTGTAGCTGTTCAGAGACGCAGCGCTGTGAGAAGCAGTCCAGTTAGAAACAATTCCGCCCCTGGGCTTCTGCATTCCTCTCTGGGTTGATACTTGCTGGGACTCTGATGCAAAACAAGCTCTTTGCCCCTGCAGAGACTAGGGGCACTCCAGTGCTGTGACATGCTGAGGGTCCTGAGCTCAGGTGGTGAATAAGGCCAGGAGTAGCAGAGGAGGGTGCAAAGATCCTGTCTTCATGCCAAGGTCCCTGTCAACACACAATGAATGGAGGGGAGGAAGCCAGCTTGATGCCCAACAGAACTTCTGGGAGGCGCCGGTGGCTCACCAGTCTCTGGAATGAGAAACGAACCCTGGCATCTCCTGTCTCGTGCTGCCTGTTTAATCGGCGCCCAGGACAGAGTGGGGTTTACTGAGCAGGGGAAGGGCCCTTTGCCAAGGGGCTGTGGTGCCTGGCAGACAACGCAAGAGCCTTGTTAACATTCATCCCCAGCCGCCTGCCTTGGATATATCTGTGACCCACTTTGGGCCCTGGGCTGGCTCCTGAGTGGAGGAGGCTGCACCTGTTGCCCCGCAGAGAAGAGCAGGGAACCCCTTAAGGGCAGCCGAGAGCAAGTGTGTGGTTGCCAGTCAGACGAAGGCCTGCCGGTTTGGAGGACTGAACAGCCAGGGAGCCAGGCCAGCCAGGAAGAGGAGAGGAGCAGAGATGGGGTGGAGGAGGACAGGGGAAGATGCCAGCCTGGTGCAGAACAGGGTACCTACGAGAGGGTGGGTGAGCCAGTGCCAGGCAGGCCCAGAGGACAGAGAGGGCCCCGGCTGGGGGCAGGGAGGCTGAGTTTGGGAGGGGGGAGGAGAGAGGCCCAGAGAAGGGAGGTGCTGGCGGCGGACAGGGGCGGGGCCCAGCCGCTCTGGGTACATGTGGCTGCTGCCTCCGTCCAACAAGTCAGCATCACGGGAACGACCGGAGAGCCCGGGAACGCGGCCGCGGGACTGTCGGGAGCCAGCCCGGAGCAGGTGGGTGCTGCGGGCCCTGGGAGAGGCTGCCGAGTCCCCAGTGGGGGCCCCGGGCTCAGCCTGGTCTCGGGGTGGCGGTAAGTTTGGGCCAGGGGGTCTGATCGCGGCTGGGCGGGCGGGGGCGAGCTGCCTCTGGCCAGCCCGCGGATCTCCATCGCGGGGGCAGTGGAGGTTGGAGGTCGGTGCCCCGCTTCCCGTGACCAGCTCCCCCGACTCTTTCCTGCCAGTCCGCGCACAGATCTTCCCGCACAGCCCTGCCCCAGAGGTGCTGGGGCCCCGGGGGTTATGGAACAGAAGCAGCCACTTCCCCTAGGGCCGGTCACTGGGGGTGTCCCACTTCATCCCGATGAACACTTAGTCTTTAAAAGTGCCCCAGGACTCTGTTTTTCTGCAATAGACTAACACGGCTCCCCCCTGGAACTCCACTTCACCCCGGGCACCGAGTGACCTGGGCAGGGGTGGGGAGGTGCCCCTGGGCAGTGCCCCGGAACAGGTGTGCTCATTGACCTCTGCAGGGCTGTTCCCTTTCGGACCTCCCTTAGGCGGTGGGGGGTTTGCTCTCAGCGCCCTGCAGCTGGCCCCAGCGCAGGACTTCACCATGTGCAGCCTGGCCCGGCACAAGGGTGGGTGTCCCCAGTGCCCACTCTCTGGGGCTGCTCAGGTTACAGCTGTTACATTTCTGGCGCTTTACAAACACGCGGGAAGGCAAGATCCCAGCCCTGAGAAACACAATCTGATGCTGGCAGACCCAGCCGGTGAAGGAGCAGGCAGTGCTGGGAGGAGGAGGTGATGGAAAAAGGAAGCTCTGAAGGAGGGATTGTGCATGGGAATAGGGTGGTTGCAGGGAGCTACAGAGCTCTCTCTCTGTCATCCCTGTCTCACACTCAGTTCAGTGTCTTTGGAAGGCGCTTGTTTAAGACAGGAGCAGGAGCAAGGACTAGGTTCGTCCCCTGTATGTGGTGGCACTGCCTGGTCTGCATTCTCTCTGGTTTGTGACTGCAGGGGATGGCCAAGGTAGGAATGGCTGCGAATGGATAACTTTGTGCTGGAGTGATACCGTGGCAGTTTTAGCAAACGGCTTTTTCTTTTCCTGAGAGCAACAGCAGTATCAACAGTGAGTCTGATAGGAGCAGGACCAGAGACAGCCGCACACTGGACCCTGCCGCCTCCAACCCCCTTAGTAGACTTCATGGAAGCCAGCACCTCACTGGGGACTAGCACCAGTTCAGCTGATTCAGATCTCTGCTTTATCAGCCACTGCCCACTGTCTGCCTTTGAGTGGTGCATCTTTGAGCTGTGAGCTGGGTGGGTGGGCAATAGGCATTGAGCCTAGAGCCCCAGTCCCCAACCCACACCTGGTAGGTTCCCTTAGGTCACTGCTTCCCTCTTCATCCTGAACAGGAAGCGACCTCCCTTGGCTTGTCCTTGGAGCTGCCCCTCATTGTCCACTATGTATGCCAAAGCATGAAATCCCTATTCGCTCTTGCACTGCATCCCCTAGCTCTGTGGCATTTACTTACGGGGCTGTGGCAACAGCCAGTTCCTGCCCTAAATACTTTGAGGTTCTCAGGGCTTGTCTTCATACAGTTAACGTGAGTCCTGTCCACACATACACACCCCTAACTGGAGTTCAGTGGTGCTTTTTGCTCCAGTGGGCTGGCCTGTTGGGGTATAGGCTAAAGCTCAAGTGAGTGAAACTCATCAGTCACTAGCACCACTGCATTGTGTGCCACTCGGGTGCTGCTAGTCCTCCCGTGTCTTCCCACAATTCACTGGGAAAGAATTCACAGAGCAGCCCACCTTACTACAGCTCAAGGAATGAGGGGAAACACCCCCAGCAGTCTTAGGGCAGGGGTCAGCAACCAAAAAGTGTTCAGTCATTTTTAAAAATTCCTTCAATAACCAAGGGTTTTGAGAGCTGCAGTGGGTGTAGCCTCCTGGTGGGATTGGGGAGAACCTGGTGCAAGGCACCTGCAGGGTCTCCCGGTGGCGAGGAGGGAAGCCCGGAGCCACAAGGGGGCCACCAAAGAGTCACATGCAGCTCCAGAGCTGCAGGTTGCAGACCCCGTCTTAGGGTGAGTTTACACTACAAAGTTATGTTGACTCAGCTAAGTTGCTCAGGGGTGTGAAGAATTCAGTTCTTGAGAAATGTAGTTAAGCCGACCTAACCCCTGGTGTACACACTGCTAGGTCAATGGAAGATTTCTTCTATCATCAGCTCCAGCCTCTCAGAGTGATGGATTATGGTGGTGATGGAAGAACCCCCTCCTGTCACTGTAGATGTATGTACACAGCAGCGTTTGTTGCAGCATCGCAGCTGTGCTGTGGTAATATTTCTAGAGTAGGCGGAGTGTTGTGTCAGAGTGGCTGGGGGTGACTGATCACTCAAGTTAATTGTGCTGAGAGGACGAACCTTCAGAGATAGGAGGATGAGGAATTGGGTGAGAAGGAATCTGTTTCGGCCTGCTCAGCAGGCCCAGGATCCCAGCCCTAGGTTCTGGAAGTGAGGAACTTTGGTGTCCTTGAGCCTCCCTTTCCTAAGCTACTTAATGTGACGAGGAATCCTGCCATGAGGAAGTAACGCTGGTACCTCATTATCTCTGGGGTGTGGGGATGTTCATGAATTTGCTAATGTTTGAGGATGTTCATTATTGTTCTGTCATTTGAGTGCCTGGCCTGGTCTTTCTCTTTACTGTGACCTGCCTGAAAGCCACAGCATATGGAGCAGAGCTTCCTATACACCGTGCAGTGTCTTCCGCCTTCTGCAGTTAGCCCTACATCACAGGTCCTCCAAGGAGGAGGAAGCTAATGGCTGTGACAGAAGGCAGAGCTTGTAGGACCATGGATTCTGGGCTATCAAGGAGTTGGGACTTCCAGACTGTCAGAATTCCATCAACCAGCCAAAGAGCCAGGAGATGGGTGGGCGAGCTGGGGTGGAAATCTGTTCCTAGGGAGAATTTCTGGCCAGCTCTAATTGGGAGTGGAAGTCACAAAGTGGGGAAACTGGGACGTGCAGGGGAAAGAGGAGGAACACAAAGGCAGGGAAGGAGAGAAACAAAGGAGGGAGATAAGAAAGATAAAGGAATCAGAAATAGTCTGGGCCCTGAAGGGGAACAGGTTCTCAGACTGAGAGAGTGGGAAAATAACTGATCATGACACAGCTTGCTTAGTAGATCAGGCATGTGATCCCTTTGAACTTGGTGCAAATTCTTCCTGGTGGGTGTCTCATGGCCGAATTGATGACAGAATCTTGTTCTAACCTCAAACCCTAGCCCACAGACCAGAATAGAAATGGAGTCCAGCCTTTTCCACACCCAGATTTAACACCTTTGCCATAGACCTTGCAGGTCTGTGCCAAATCTGGACTGAGTCACCTTGCCTACCACCTTCTTCAGCTGCTTACATTGGTCCAGATAGAGATGAAAGAAGTGCCAATGTAACACCCTGCTTAACAGCCACAGACAGCAGCCCTCTGTTGTTTGTACACACCCTGGAAGCCAGATTGCACACATTACCACAGAAGGAGGGAATAGTCCCTACTGCTGGATGGAACAGTAACTTCCTGTTCAACAGCCCTGCCTTCCAAAATGGCACACCCTGAGATCCCCAGGCAGTGATGGTGGAAGAGATGGAGGTTCTCCAACAGACCTGTGGATTTGCCGCAGCATGTCTCTCTTCCCCTGCACAAGCCAGAGGAAAAGATTCCCGAAGGAAATAATGGATACTCCATTCTGTGAGGCAATTAAAACTAGATATGGGAAATCCCCCAGGAGACTAGACAGTAGAGGTGAAGCCAAGCCCCTCTCTTTTCCTGATTTTTACTGATCTGGGAACACAAGAGAACTGCCAGTCCAGCTTTCCAGCCAGCCTTCTGGCACCAGGATGAAGGCAACTCATTAGTCTCTTCCTAGAATGTCTTACATCAGACTGCAGATGGGATTTGACTCCATTTGTCTTGGAGCCAGCTGCTGCTGTGCTCCCATGAACCTGGAAGTGCTCGGCACATTATGTGGGAATTTTATTCTTTTTGTAGAGCCTAGTGCTGTAGGACCTCCCATCCATTCGGGGCCAGCGGTAAGTCCCCATCTCTCTCCTCGAGTCACAACTCTATCAGATCTCAAATGCTGTAGGCGGAGGAGACGTCCGGTACGTGATTGTTAGGAGGGCTTTCCCTAAGACTGGGACTCAGTCCCCTAATGAAAGTGAGGGTGCTCTGCACTGCTGGAGTTACCTTTCAAGTGGGAGAGAAGGCCAAGGGGTCTGGCCATTTGCGCTTATTAAAGATCTCAAGGCACTTCCAGCAAGAAGAGGGGCATTAACTCTGCTGTCTTGCCCTGTCTCAAATTCAGGCCATTCAGCTTGACCTCTGGGAAAATCTCCTTAATGGTTAGAAATGTGAATCTTTTCTTCCTGTTGTGTTGTGTGTTCTTAAACATCAGCCCAGCCCTGCTGGTAGCAGGACAGGATGTGGTTGCTGGATGCATTGCTGGTAAAGCTGGTTGGGATGCAACTGGGTGGAGGGAGTGGTGTCTTTCTGAAGCCTACTGAGGGCAGTGACACAGATAATGAGGCTGGTGTCTCTGGGGCAGAGGGAGGGGAGGAGGCTGCAGGGCACAGATGGTTCCTCCCTGCTCTTGCTTAGCCTCAGCGCCTCCAGACTACACTGACTGACTAACCCTCCCTCTCCTCTCTGTAGTGGCTGCTGGGTCTGAGGGGGATTTCTCCTGCGGGAGTTGCAAGCCCACAGAGGCTCCAGGGGGGAGAGAGGCAGCCTCCCTTAGCGATTCCATTGGCCGTGCCCCTCTGCTGCTGATGTGGCTGGAGCTGCAGCCTGGGTCGCTGGCTCTGAGGTGCAGAATGTGGCTTCTGGCAGTAGTGACTGACACCAGCTGAACCCTAACCTACAGTCTGCAACCCCTGCTTGGGGTACCTCCCTCAGCAACTGACTTCCAAATAACTTGAGTGCACTAAGACCATCAGAGATCAGCATGGTCTAAGGGGGAGCGCACAGGATGCAGGTCCAAGAGCTGCTGGTCCTGCCTGGCTCAGTCTTTGTTCCTTGACTTCTCTGTCTGGAAAGTCCAATAAAGTACCATCCAGGCCACGGAACGGAGGCATCTTCTCACCCCAGCCTTGTCTAGATGGACCCCCTTTTGCTGTGGGAGCAGTGAGATGGTTGTCGGCCAGGAATACAGACCACTGGGCCAATAACTATGTGAGTCTAGGCTGGAGGGGGACGTTTCTTGGCTCTTCCACGGCCATCCAGCTGAGACGTGAGAGAATCACGCTGGCCTGGCTAACCCCCTGCTCCTCTGTTGTTCCAGGCACCCCCTGTCACACCAGTAGGGCACTGGGAGAGACTGGGCCTCATCCCCTCTTGTAAATTACCTTCCACCATAGATCCCGTGTCTGGGGTGGAAAGGAACTGTCAACAGAAGATGAATCCAGCCCCACTAAATCATGTTGCTATCTAAACAAAGACAATACTCCCCTCCTCCTTTCACAGGGTGCCTGTGCCAGAAAGCTATTAATTAGACAGGGTTCAGCCAATGGGCCCTTTTTCATCATCCCAGCCCACAAACATTCCAACACATTTAGACAGGGCAGAATTAAACGGGGACAGGCGCTAGTGAGACTCTGATCCAGGGGTCGGCGACCTTTGCCGACCCCTGTGCTGGCCCCTCCTCCTCGCCCCTCAGCTGGTGCTGACAGCCCGCTCCTGGAAAGAAGCCACCTGGAGTGGCTCCTCTCCGCAGCGTGCCTGGGACCCCTATCCCCAGGCATGCCATGGAAAGAAGCTGTCTGGAGTGACTCCTTGTGGCGGCGGCACACCACAGAGAGGAGCCGCTCTGGGCGGCTTCTTTCCATGGTATCCTGGGGCATGGACGTGGCAGGGACCTCTGCACTGCAGCCGCCCCCGAAAGAAGCCACTTGGAGTGTCTTTTGGTAGCAGGAGTGGCAATTTCTGTGGTGCCACAGAGGATGCCGAGTGCTGCTCCTAATGAGCTTGTGTGCCATTGTTGGCACGTGTGCCAGGGGTTGCCTACCTCTGCTCTGATCCATCTCTGGGCTGGTCAGCATGTGCCCAGGGAGGGCTTGGTCTGCTCAGGCCTCGTCCACAGAATGGAGGGGCTCATGGACTTTCAACCATGCTACTGGCATTTCCCTCCTGTGGAAGATACTGGAGGAGACATAGTCCCATTCCCAAAAAGTTTAGAAGCTAGGAGCATCATGGTATTTGGATGTCCCTCCTGAGACAAGACCTGCCCCTGTAGCGCCAGCCAAAGCACACAACAGCTGTGGGTGCGAAGCATGTCTGGCAATCTGTCCCTGGCTGGGAGCCCAGAACGGAAGGACATGCCACCCTGGCTGGTCCTTGGCTGAAGCCAGTAGTGGGGGCTGGCTGCATGAGAGTATCTAGCTGTATAAGGACAGGTAACTGCTCTGCCCAGACCCCACAACAGGCATCTTATTGGGGTGGGAATCCATTCCCAGGGAGAGTTGGGAGACCTGGCCCCAGTGTCGCTCCCACACTCTATTTGCTCCTTCGAGTCATGCTCATGCCAAGGACACTCCTGCTCCAGCCAAGGGACATACACCTCTCCTGCTGTGACAGAGATGAGGACTCAGGGTCATGGAGCCTGGGGAGTGAATGGCTTTTAACATAAGGCTGCTACGCCAAGATGCAGGGCAGAGAAACTCCTGCTTAAGCAGTGGCAGAGTTTGGGGGATGTTACTTAGGGTGTACCATGGGGAGCTGAGGGGACAGGGTTGGGAAGCTGGGGTGATGAGTTAGTGCACTGGCTTCCCACCTCTGCAGAGCCAGGTTCTAATTCTGACCGATCATATGCGAAATGAGTTTGCTGGGCTCAACCTGTTTTCGCCCAGCCCTCCCCACGCAAGCCAGGCTGACAATTTATGGTCTCTCTGGAGAACTGAAGTGAAAGCAGAACGGTAGGAAAGCTGTTCACATTTGAAGGGCAGCAGCAGAGCTATGGGGACAGCCCATGTGGCATCTGCCCTCGCCCATACCTTTCCTGGCACTGAGGTCTCATGCCGCTGCCCACCTGATGAGATTGGGTTAGCTGCCAACACTAAGGTAGCAGCTGTTGAATGCTCCAGGGCAGGGCATAGCACCTGGGACACAGGCTGCCTGGGTTCAGTTCCCAGCTCATCCACCGACCTGGAGCATATCAATTCACATCACCTCTCTGCGTCTGCTTCCTAGCTGTAAAATGGCAATTGGCTCGTGACACATTTTGGAAAATGGCTGGAGATCTGCACCACAGCAGCAATCTAGAGCAGGGCCAGGCATTTCCCAGGCCCACGGTCCACCCTCTCATCCCTTTGCAGGCTCTGCCTCTCTCTGCCTCACTTCCCATTAAGGTGAAAACACAGACATGTCCCTTTTCCTCTGAGAGCACTGGCTGCATTGAGCTGTGTCCCTGCTCTGTCACTGTCAGGTAGAGAGAGAGGGCCAGTTGGTCTCTGAGGCCCAGAATAGTTGCTGTATTTCTGTCACACCCGCACTGACAGCTGGCCCAGACTGGCAGCAGAGAGGACAGAAATCCAGCCGCATTATCACCTGACATCCCTCCGGGAACAATGGGGCAGCTGGTTGAGCTGAGTGCCAAGCCTAGCTCCTGCAGAGGCTGCCAATCCTAAGGTAGAGCCCCCCAGCCCCTCCCTGCCCCCATAAATCTTTGCAGCTTGGGAAAATGGTAACACTTCAGCCCACAGCATATTTTGTTCTGTTCTGGCTACATGTCCCTCTCCACCGCTAAACGAACCAGCTTGCGGGACTGGAAGTCTCATTTGGGCTCCCTAGCCCAGCCCATGGCCTCCTAAAAATAGCTAAGTGGGAGCAGCTGGGTAGTAGAAATAGCTGAGAGGGAGCAGGAGGAAAGGAGTGTGGGCAGCCCTCCCTCTGTATTTCCCCAGGAAGTCAGGTTCTCATGTGCTGTGGGCAGTTACGGCTTGGGGGTGAATTACAGGCCTAAACCAGCAACAGGCCAGAGTCAGGGAGTGGCTGCTGATTGCCCTTGGCCTCTGAATGTTATTGTAAGAGCCACAGCGGGCAACTACCGGCCCAAGACCAGTCCAGCTCAGGACAGCTCTTAGCAGCTTGACCCTGGGGAATGCGCTTCTCAGCCTACAGCCAGCTCAGTATGGCTGGTCCCACACTAGGCTGCTCCAAGCACTGTATTTCTACCCAGGAGATGATGGTCAGGGAGAATGGGCCAAGCAGAGAGGGGACAGATGCACAGACATGTAGCTGTACAGGTGCTGGGTGTGGGAGTGCTGTGGCTAGTTCATTAGGATGAAAGGAGCCATAGATATGCGAGTTATTTGTGGGTGGGAAGATCCCTTGTTTCAGAGCTGACAGGCACTCCCTTTGGGGGAATATCAGCACCTTTAACTCTGAGGGAGGTCTCTTTCTGAAATCCCCAAAGCTATGACAGTCCATCTCTTCTCCTCCCCTCTCCCCCACCCAAAGGGCTGCAGCCAGGGCCCTCAGCTGCAGCCCTGGCCACATGAATACAGAAGAGGTGGGCTACCTGAAGAGAACGTGCACTGGGCTGCTTAGAAATTGTGTTGTGCTGGACCCAGCCACCCCTGCCCTGTGAAGGCAGACACGGCCCAGGCTGTTCTGAGCACCAACAGAAGAGGGGCCCAAGCCACAGAATAATAACTGTGCAGAACAGGCCCTGTCCCAAAGAGCGGGATGTTCTTTCACCCACGCAGCCTGGGTTCCTGTGAATGTGCCTCCATCTGGGAAACCAGGCTTGCTCCCTCTGCCAACCCACACGAGCTTCTCTTCTTTCCCTGGCTTGACAACATCCTCAGCCTAGATCCTAGTGCCAAGAGTGAAGCAACAAGGGCGGAATCCAGCACCCTGGGGCCTCCCCGCCTCCTATGCACATGGGCTGATGTAGGGTCATTGACTCCTCACTCCTCCCCCATCACTGCTCAGGCAGGTGACCTGGAGCCTCTGGGGGATACTAAGCATCTGCTGCACTTCTTGCCTGGGGAGGTGAAAATGGGAGTTTCAATAGCACAGGGAGCAAAGAGTCAGGGCCTAGGGTAGGGGTGGTGGAGAGAATAGAAGGGAGGGACAATAGGGTGTGGCAGGGCAGGGAAGAGAGCAAGGAATGTGTGTGAGTGTGAAGGGATCCTTGTGGGGTGGAGAAGGGAGGAAGATGAGGGTGCATTAGGGAAGCAGGGATCTGTGGGATTCTCACCCCAGCTGCTGCCACTGTGCTAGATGAAGGCTTTCCCAGCACTATTGCTGGACAAGACCCTTTCCAGGACCCTTTTCAGCACTTCCCACCTTTTCCTTCCCCTCTGATGGCCCATATTGGAAGGCAGCCCTGCACCACCCCCTGCCGCAAGGCCTGGCATGACGTGTGCCCTGCCTTTCATGCCTCCTCTCAAGTAACCCAAAAGCACCACTCCAGGCTCTCTGGCTGGCCACAATAATGCCCTTCCTTGAGGAAAGTCCCAAACCATAGACCATTTGTCACCCAACTGCAAGGAGTCCTCAAAGTCACACATCCTCTCAGCCACAGAGGTAACAAGTGCCACGTTCCAGCATCTTCTACCGCACCCAGACTCTTTGCCACGTCTCTAGGCCCTCTCTCTGTCTGCCCAGCCCTTCCTTTAGAGGTACAACCCTGCTCATCCCAGCAGAAGCCTTTTCTGACCTATAAGGTCCTACTTCTGATGATCACAAGATTTGGGTAAAACAAAAAAGAAGTCCTCTGGCACTTTAGTGCCACAAGACTCCTTGTTTATTTTGCTGAACTAGACTTACATGACTACCCCTTTAGGATTTGGGTAGGGATAGGTAGTTATGACACAGGTGCCAATAGATGAAGGGTTCACTGTTTTTTACAAAAAGACTGCCACCTCAGACCTGACAAACTCACTCCACCTGTTTTTCCATAAAGGGTAGGATATATTGGTTCTACTGAGTGCTTGTAACTTATTACTTATAATCATTGTGTGTAGAGGCAGTGTTTAAGTTATAATGTAACTATATTCAAAGCGGTGCCTTATGATCTTGGAGTAAAAGTGAGTCGTCAAGACTCATGCATCTTGGTGGTGACCCATTTAAGTGGAAGGGCATCTAGCTAGCTGATTATGTATGTATTTCTCAATTGTCTACGACTGCAGTAACCAAGACCAGTCAATTGAAAACCATCAAAGACAAACTATGAATATGGAAACCATTTGGTGTTAAAAAGAATGCAATAGATGGGGTCACCTGGCCTGTCTGTGAATCAAAACAAAATGCTGATTCAGTATGTCACAGGGTGGCTGGAGAAAGATCCCCTGCATCCATTCACCAAGATGCGGAGGTGGCCTTAGCCTATCTGGGGCCCTAGGCCAAAGGCCCACTGTGGGGCCCCCATAGAGCTTCCCAGCACCCATCCTGCCTGCCCCCATGGCCCCAACATCTCATGGGTAGCCCCTAAAACCTCCTGCAGCCCTGGCATCCTGCTCCCCCGTGGCTGACCTGTTCTGCCTGGCTGGGGTCCCCAAAACTCCGCAGAGCCCATCCCCAACCCCCCTGTAGCCCCTGCTTCCTACAGCCATCCCCCGGTCCAGGTGTCCTACTGGGGTCCTTGAAAACTCCCCTATAGTCCCCCCACCCCGCAGCCCCAGCTCCCTGTCCCATCCCTCTCCGCAGCCTCAGTGCCCTACTGGGAGCCCCCAACCCCCCTGCCATCCCTGCAGGGGGCGGGCTGGGTGATCCCGTGCTGCCATGTGGCCCCTCTCCCCCTTTGGCAGCTAGCAGCCAAAGGCAAGGGGTGGGGCAGAAGGGCGGAGCCAGGCCTCTGGGCTGGCCCACCCACCCCCCACAGACCATGGGCCCTGCCCACCCACAGGGATTCCCCCGAGCCATGTGTTCTTCTGCAGGGCCAGATGCAGACACAGCTTTTGGGATAGGCAATGGGGCTCCTTCCTGCTTGGGGCCCTAGGCAGGCCTGCTTTGCCTATCCCAAAAGCCACCTTTGCCAAGATGACATCTTATTATTGAGTGAAAGTGCTTGGATCTTGGTTCCCCTGAAGCCAGCCAGCTCTGCAACCTACTGAACTGGGGGATGGGAGGAGCCGACTGTGTTAGGCAGGAAGGTGGGTGGAGTCAGGATGCTCATAACTAGCTGCCAAAGTCACAACTCCCTCATTCTAGAGGTACCCAGAACTTGCCACCCACTGCCTCAAGAACGGTCACAGCAGATTTTAGGGGAGAAAACTGGCCCAGTCAGGAAATCAGTTCAAGTGCGCATAGTTCTTTCACTCTACAGGCTACCGGTTTGCACACCCCTGCCCTTAGACACCCTGAGTGAGTTTGAGGCAGAGCAGAGATAACCTGTGGCTAACTCCCTAGAGATAGTTAGCCCCCAGAATTCTGCTTTGACCGTGGGGCACCGGTCCCTCCAACCTATCTGTATCCTTGCTGTGTTATACTCAACAGCCAGGCCCTTTACTTCTGGACACCTGAAACGCACACTGATTTGCTGCCTCCATAGAAGCAGTTCCCTGCCACCCTCAAATTCACAGGGTACCTACCTCTTAATATTTTCCATACTGACATCCTACGATAACCATGGCAATCAGAGTCTTAGTTTTCAGCCAAGACAACACACAGCCTCTTTGGTGAAATATGGTGAAGAAGATGATCACAGTGGAAAACATGCCCAACGGAGCATGCCTAGGCAAGTCCCTGGGTGTAGACTTGTAACGTGAACCCACTATCAGTTGCCATCATGGGGCACATAGGTCACAGATGCTGGCCTCACATGGTCTCACCTGTTAGAGGGGTCTCTATTTCCTAATAGGAGAGGTTGCATCATGGTGATATTTTTATCCCATGAGTGGCCACCTCATCATCGCCATGGTGATCCAATCCTGAGCGGTCCCAGGCCCCATGGAATTCTGCCGTTCAGCCTGTGGTCCCCCTCTGCTGAAAGTGAAGCTCTGGGTGAATGCATTTTCCAGCACACAATGCTCCTGCTTGATCAAGATCTGTTATCCTTGAGGCAGTAAAGCATCATTATGGGAGCACATTTAAAAGTCCCAGAGTTGAACACTTCAATTGTCTCTCTGGCACAGATTGTAAACACTGTTCATGTGGACACAGATGCATGTTGAGAATCTGCTGGGCCTAAATAGAGATTCTGGGGCACCAGGGTCACTTACAAGAATTACGGGCCTTTGAGGCTGAAGCCTTTGAGCTGCCTTTTAAATTTCCCTCAAGTGTAGGAAATCCCTCATGCTCACCTCTTCCTCTCGTGACGGCAGCAACTTGCAAGTACTGGGCCAGCCAAAAAGGAGCTGGATTTTTCCACCACTCCCTCTCCTAATTCCTTCTGGTTTCTGACACTAGCTAGAGCTGGGTTGTGGAACCTCTTCACCTCATTTCTCCACGGTGGGTTGGAGCTAGAGGATCTGTATAGAAATTAATAGACATGTCTAGAGCAGGGACTCACCCAGAATAGCTTTAGCCAGTCTGCGTCCTCAGGTTCCCCTCTTGTATGATAAGTGATCCGTGGCTAGCATGGGCAAGTCACTGAGGTGAGATAGCCTTCCAGATAAGTGACAAAATTCCACCTTTCCAGAGACAAGTGTCAGGGTGAACAACTCCAGTCTTCCACCCCAGACCCATGCCAGGAACAGCCCTTCCTCTTAACAGCTTATACCCCTTTTTCTGGGCTGTCTTTCTTGTTGGCAGATATAGCAGCATAGGGGGAACCCAAATCCATTATCTACTGTGGTTTCCCAGCCCTGGGATCTTGAACTATTGGGCTACTTGAAAAACCCTAATCTAACCTGCCCTGCCCTGCCTTTCCTTCCCAGGGTGTTTTCCTATAACCTCAGCTTCCTGCCTGGCTCTTGACCCTCACTTTTTCTCTTCCCTGACTTGTGACAGGCTGTCCTTAGCAGCCCCAGTTCTCAGTCACATGCTGCCTGTCCTATGACCCCTGCATCATTTCTTTCACCCGCGGAGGTGGTTATGCTTGGAACAGGTGAGACTCAGATCCAGCTATTTTGAAGGGGCAGCTCACCCTGTGACCAGCTCCTCTTACATCCAGGGCTGGCTAGATTGAGACATCAACTCCATGTACTGGATCACTCACTCATACACTGAAAAGGATCTGCTTCTGGAGCGAGGTTTTTGCATAGTAGGGCCTCACAGGAGTTTAGAATGGAAAGGGAAGAGCAGTCTGTATCTATTAGAGGGAGGATTTTGCAGGGGGGAGGTGTCAAATGAAATTGCCTAGGCTAGAATACCCAGCTAGTACCCCTTTCTCTCCTGAAAAAGTGTTCTAGGATCCAGAATGACCAGAAACAGTCAGGACCTTGGCTCTGAGCCTTCTCAGAAGGATGACACCTTCAGCATCTCTGTGCTTCCCTAATACCATGCTAAAGAAACAAGCTGAGTCAGGTACCCCATGGGCCTAGATGAAAGATAGAAGATAAGAGATAAGATAAGAAGAACCATTTTAAAAAAATTCCTTCAATAACCAAGTGTTTTGAGAACCTCAATGGTGTAACCTCTGGGAGGGGGAAGCTGGGCCAGGGTGCCTGATGGAGGGTCCCCTAGTGAGGGGGAGGGGAGCCCAGAGTGAGGAGCAGGTCCCCTGGTGGCAGGGGGGAGCCTGGAGCCTAGTGAGGGGTGCCCACATGGTCTTCCAATGGCGGGGGGGAGGGGGCTTGGATCCAAGAGCTGGCCTCCTGCAGGGTCCCCTAGAGGCAGGGGGGCCCTGGAGCCACAAGGGAGCAGCCAAAGAGCGGAGCGGCAGGTTGCAGACCCGCTAAAGGGGAAAGCGAAACCATTGCAACTGTTCTGTGTTGCTCCTTGACCATGCTTATCTTAAGCACTCTAACTGCACGTGGAGGGGCTGCTGCCACAGAAAGCAACCAGGTTTCCTCCTGGTGGAGGGGCTGTCGTGTCTCTGTACTTGGGGAGTCCGTGTTTGACATCCAGAGCTGCATGGGATCTGTGAAAGTGACTATGTTCCAAACGCATGCTAGGCAGAAAAGCAGAATGAACCTTTAGAGCGCTGGCAACATCCAGAGTATCAGTGAAAGGAATATGAATGCTTAAGCGGCTTGTATGCATCGTCCGTCTGTGGCTCCCCTTGAATGCAGTGGGGCTGCTGGAGTGAGTTTGTGAGGCGCCACCTCAGCTGACAGTTGAGCTCGTTCGCTGTGGAACAAGGATCCGTTACTAGTAGAGGCCCAGGGTAAGACATGGGACTGGGCAGAGGCCGGGCTCAGTGTCAGGGGACCCAGTTCCAAGCTTGTTTCTCAGCACAGCGTTCCTCTGGTTTGTGTGAATGCTTCTCGCTAACTTCCCCAGAATCACATAGGGTTTCTTTAACTGAAAATAGGAAATGCTGCTTCCTCCTATTGTGTCTGTTCTGGTGGTGGAACTTAGGGGGGCCAACTTTCTAATTGCTGAAAACCAGCCACAAATACCCTTGCTCCATCTGTTCCCCCAGGTCCCGCCCCTGCTCACTTCTCCTTCCCTCTCCCCCACTCCCAGGTTGCTCACTTCTTCCTTCCCCTGGATTCCCTGGCAGGCTGGAAGGAGCTGGCACAGAACCTGCCTGCCCAGTCAGGGCATGGCAGGGGTCCGTCCCTGGGGCTGGGGCACATGGAGCAAAGAGAGAGGGCAGACAGGATTCCCCATAGGGTGGCAGCAGATACCTACATCTTGGAGCTGGGTCCTGTTCCCAGCCAGATTCCAGTTTTATGAGCAAAGCGAAGTGGCATAAGATGGTTACAGTGAGTAACTGGGCATCTCATGCCTGACTGGACACCGCTAGGTTCCCCTTTTGACTGGACTTTCCAGTTGAAAGCCGGGCACCTGGCAACCCCTGTTTGATCTGCCTCTTGGAGAGTTTGTCTGCCCATTCCCACTGGAACCTCTCCATCTTTGGGTTCTCACTGGGCTGCTCATTTCTGGGAAGGCAGGATGTGGGCCCAGAGCATATTCCTGTCTGATTTGCCTCTTTCCTGGCAAAGTTACCCTCCTTGGGGTATCTTCATGCAGAGCATGGTAGGTGGGAATCTTTAGCGCTCCTGAATCTAACTCTGTCTACCCACCAGATATTTATATGGCCCCTCAACCAGGGTCAGCTCCCTGCCACAATGAAACAAAGGGATAGGTAATTCATTGCATAATAGTTTGCTCTGGGAGTCTTCTGTGCCTTCCTCTGAAGTGCCTGGTGCTGGCCAGTCGCAGAGGGTGCGTCTACACTTACAAATTACGTTGACTTAGTTTAATCTGTGTCTATACTACATTTTCCTTAAGTCGACTTAAGCAGCAGCTTAAGTCGATTTAAGGAAAATCAAAGTCAACTTTATAAAACTCACTTTAAAGTTGACTTTACTGGCTAAGTCGACTCTAAGTCGACTTAAAAGGCTCCAGGGCTCCCCCACTGCCCTCCCTGCCAGGGTGGCTGGCACAGGCAGAGCCTGGTTTGCCCATCCACAGGGCAGGACACAGCCCTGCCCACCCTGCTCCTATGCCTTGCCAGTGTCCCTGTCCTGCTCAGCCCCCGTTGTACCCAGGTACAATGGGGCAAATGCTGAGCCCCCGGCACTTGGCAAGGGGTGCCCCCCCTGCCACTGTGGACCAGTCCCAGCTCCACCTAGCCCCTAGAAGTCGACATAGGTGTTCAGTGTGGACACTCTAAGTCGATTTGGCAGGGTCCCCTTTAAGTCGACTTAATTTTTGAGTGTGGACATGCTAAGTCGACTTAAATTAACAAGTGTAGACATAGCCAGAGATAGGTTACTGGGGTAGATGGAATCAGGGCTGATCCTGGGAAGGAATTCCTGTGATGTCCCATCTGGACTGGGAGGGAAGAAAGTGGCAATTGCCCGTCTCACAGGGCAGCATAGGAAGTGCTGTGGCAGCTCCACCGTGAGATCCATCTTTCCTCTGACACTGATTGGGCATGAGAGGTGCCCTGGGTGGGTGTGTGAGAGATATACAGGATAATGGAGTCTGGGCTGGCCACGAGCTTCTGAACCTCACCCCATAGGTATTAAGTCTGGCCCTCCCCTGCCAGCCCCACAGCAAACCTTAGGTTGATCCAAGACTGGTGTGTGATCCTTAGCACTGCCTGTCCCCAGAGGCACAGATCCTGTGCATTCCTGCAGTGGGGGCATCTGTCCCTGCCCCACGCACCAACCCCTCCCAGAATTGAGCTGTAACCTGAATAGTGGGAGCTGCCTGGAGGCACTGACAAGATCCTGGGAGAGGTTCCTGTGGGTCTGAAAACTGTTCTTGGAGGGAGTGGGAATGAGGAGCAAGTCTTTGAACTGAGTCCTGAACAAATTCCTCCCTCTGTCCTTGACAGAGGGCAAGGAGAGAAATGTGGTTGAAAGTCAAACAAAATGTTTCCCTCTCCCCTCCTGCCCATCTCCTTTCTGTCTTGTTCTCATCTCTCTGCTGGCCTCTCCTCTGGCTTTGAGAGCATCCCACTTGACTGGCCCTTAAGGACATGCTAGCCTGAAGGGCGAGGGGAGAACAACATTCAGGGGTGGAGGGGAGAACAGAGAAGTCTCTGCCTGGAGTGGCCACAGTGAGTCAGTACAAAGCCAAGCGCCAAAACTGGCGCTGGGATCTGGGACCAGCAGCAAAGGGGACTGGTTGGGGGATTCACCTTCCACCTCAGAGCCCCCCAGTCCTCATGTGTCCCCCTGAGGTAACACAACACACTCCCTCTCTGCAGAGAGCGTTTCTCCAAGCACTACGGTGCAGGCCCTGATGGGGTGAAATGTGGTGGCCTTTAACAGCACACAGTGACGTGGCACAACTTTTAAAGCCGGGAAGCGATGTGGGAATTCAGTATCTGTTTGAAACGGCAGGGGTGGAATGAGGGGGGGCTGAATGGATTTGCTTAAATTAGGATTAGGTTAGGACGCAGGGCCTAACACCCTCCATCGCCAGAATTGTTTGGGAATTTCCAGTGGGCATAAATAATCCAGTTTTGTCTGACATCTCAATGGAAAGACAGCAGTGACATGGCCCGGGCCCATGTGTTTGGCACCCAAACGGAGAGCAGCTTATCTCCACTACTGTGACATACCAATTTGTCGGGGAGAGTTCTTCGTGTTTTCTTAGAAAGAGGCCCCACGTCAGTTCTTATATCTGCCTTCCCCTCCCACAGCCAAGTGCTGGCCTCAGTGTGTGGCACTGTGCAGATACAAGCAGGGTCCCTCCGGGCTGCGCTCCGTGGAGTCTGCAAGTGTGTCCTGAAGGGTCTGGCAGGACCAGCACTGACTGCCTGAGACGCACACCTGCCCTCTTGGTAAATCTCTCTTTGTTTTTCTGTTTAAGTGACACAGCTGGGGCAAGGAGGTCCTCACCCCCAAACCAGCCGGTGTTTCTCAGCTGCAAGATCTAAGGTCTGCAGCTGGGTTCAGACAACAGGTCAGTTTCACTCTGTCAAGTGCTACCCTAGCACAGGAGGGCGGGGAGATTGCTCCAGCTGAAGGGAGCCAGGAGCTTGGGGGCTGAGTCCCCACGTTGTGGGAACACAACATTGTTTGTGCCGTTATTTAAGATGCTGGAATGGTCTCTCTGGGCCTCTCTCTCTGATGGTCTATGTTCTACATGTTAGTCTGGCTGGCAGGATGGGGGCACTTGGTATGGGGGTTGTACGCAGAGATCCTAGAAGTCATCTGAGGGGATCATTCATCCCAAACTCAAGTGGTCAGCTTGCTCTCTTTTTCATGGAATGCTCTTTAGTCTGATATAAACACAGAGTCTGATTCTGCTGTCAGATACAGCAGGGTCAATCTGAAGTCCCTCCAGGCAGCAGTATTGGATTTACACTGTACAATTCAGATCAGGCAAAGAGCCGGAGAGCACCTTCTAGCAGCGTAGAGAGGTCTGGAAGCTGCACTTGTTCCCATCGGCTTCCTGCCCACTCCCCACCGTTCTCCAGTGCCATCACTGTTGGAAGTGGCTCTTTACTTCAGGCACCCTCTGATAGCTGCTTGTGATCATTTGCACCCTATGGCAGTGGTCCCCAAATTTTTGGGGTCCGTCACCCCCCTGCCCAGGAAACGGGCTGGAGCTGTCTTGTGACCAGGGCTGGGAGCAGGGCTGGGGACAGGAGCTTGGCCATGGCTGTGGCCAGGAGCAGGAATGGAGCTAGGAGTTGGGAACCCAGCCTGGGGCTGATCTGGGGGAAGAGTGAGCCTGGGTGATGCTTCTTCACTGCCCCCAAAGAATTCATCTGCACCCCCCTTAGTGGGGCGTGCCCCACAGTTGGGAGACTTCTGTCCTATGGGTAACTAACCACAGTTACTGCCTTCCTGGGTTCTCCCAGGAGTTCGGTTTCTCCCCTCACACCATTGTAAATTGGGCGGATTCCAGTGAGGTCCAGCCTAGATGAGCCAAACGGTGCTCAGAGATGGCATGGGAAAATTTGGTTCCCATGTAGTAGAGTGGCTGGCTGGGGATTTTGGCTCAGGTACCGCAGTGTCGGGCGCTCTGCTCATTAGCCACATCAGGTCAGGGGCTTTGGAACTGGCTGGTGCAACGGGCTGTAACATGGAATTCGAGGTATCTCCCAGCAATAGCCTGACGCGTTCCCATCCCACTCCCCCACCCTGCCCCAGGCTTCCTGGCACAGAAGTAAGAGGGAGCCGAGTGCTAGGAAAGAGAAAGCATCTTGCTTCATATAGAGCATTCCCTGGGGAGTTCGCACAGTGACTGCAGAGTTCCCAAGTGAAACTCTGAGGACAGGGTGTCAGAGGAGCTGGGCTTGGTGTCACCCATTCTCTGCCAGAGTGCTGGAATTGTGACTCGCCTTCAGGGCTGGCTGATTTCACACCTTGACTGGGGGAGTGAGGATGCAGTGGGACAGGACAGGGTCATGGTTGTGAATGGCGCTAAGAGCTTCTGTAGTGCCCTTGACCAGCAGGAAGGGAGTGCGTATCTGGAGAGTCTTAGTGCTGTCATTAGTAGCTTTGCAGAGGCAAGAGAGCAGTAGCGAGACACCCCAGCAGGATAGGAGAGCCCAGTGTCCCCCTGCCCCTGAAGAGCTTCCTCTTTTTCTTATTGACCCCAGCATGCTGAGCCCATGATGCTATAGGGGATAGAAACAGTGGAGCAGAGAGTCTAAGCACTGGCCCTTCAGAGACTGCCCTGATTCTGCCGCCTCTTTTCTGGGTGGGTCGGAGCCCCTGCTTGGAGTCCTGTGGGAAGTAGCTGTGGGGTTTGTAGGGTTCTGGGCTCTGGCAAGCAGTGTGTTACAGCACCGAGGGGAGGCTGACTGAAAACAGGGCTGAGGAAGGAAGAGGGTGACAGGAAACTGGCGACTTCCAGGAGGCATCACTGGTTCTTTGATGGGGCCTGTTTAAAGGAAGTGTTTGTCTTCATTCAAGGAACTGTATGAGAACCTGGCCCTCTGGCTGCACATGTGCAAATGTACGTCTGCTGGCACTCGAGCACACACACAAATACAGCTATCTGGGTGCACAGCCTCTGTCTGAGGTGTGGAAATACAACAGACTGGTCTACATTAGAGAGTTTTATCAACCAAAGTCAGCTCTTGAGGGGCTCCTGGTGGGAAGTTGAAAGACAGGGCTCTCAGCTCCCCACACTGCCCCTCTTAGGTTGGTGAGGACATCAGCCACCATAGTAATTACTTATTTTTTTAGTGTAGACAAGACCTAACTGGCAAAGCCTACGTGTAACAGTGAATGACCTCCACAGCCCAGTGTTGAGTGTGTGCCCACAACTTCAGTGCTTGTGTGCAGCAGCTGACACCATACACACAATTGACACCAGATCCAGTCACACAAAATACTTCCTACATACACAACTCCGAGAGTTGAAGACCAGACTGGGACCACCAGATGGTCTAGTCTGACCTCCTGTATCTCACAGGCCACCAACACCACCCAGCATCCGCACACTAAACCCAACAACTTAAATGAGACCACAGTAGAGCCTGCAGGGACTATACTGTTTATGTGCCACCGGCAGAGATTTGGAAGGACCGAGATGCACCAATGCCTGAGGCCCTCACAATGGCAGGGAAATGGTTAAATGAGAGATACTCCAAGTAACCCAAACCCACACGTTGCAGAGAAAGGCATTGAAACCCCAAGGGTTTCAGAGGAAAATGCCTTCCCGACCCTATACTGACAATCAGTTAAACCCTGAACGTGTGAGCAAGAACCAGCCAAGCCAAGCACCCGAGAGAGCGAACACTCAGTGTTCCCTTGGAGCTCTGACCCTCCCTGCACAATGAACCATCTCCAGTTGTGGCCATCCCTGATGCTTCAAAGGAAGGAAACTTAAAAAAAAAAAAAAAAAAAATAGAGTCTTCTCAGAATACATTGGCAGGGAGTGGAGAATCCCCTCTGGACCCCTGCAGGTGGCTGGCTGAACCCTGAAACATGCACTTTTAGGAACATAAGACATAAACCGGAAGTGAGCCCAGGACTGCGGAGCCCTGCCCCCCACTGTCACAAGCAACCCTGTCACACATTTGCACGCATACATTTGTCCAGCTCTAAAAAACGTTTAATTGTTTGCCCCCACGACTCCTATTGGGAGGCTCTTTCAGAACTTCACCGCTCTGATGGTTAGAAACCTTCTAATTTCCCAGCCTAAATTTCTTCATGGTCAATTTATATGCATTCGTTCTTTTGCTAAATTGCCATTTAGCTTAAATATGGGCTGGATTAGGGTCCATATGGGATTCAGATGGGAATGAAGACTCAATAATGCTGCATCAGTGAGTGTTTGTGTTCATTGTACAGCTGCCATATCCACACTGCATCTGCATCAAACACGTACATGGGCACTCCCCTAAGGGCAGCGTGAACTCACACGGAGTCCCTGTAAGTCAGCCCCTGCACCAAGACACCAATCTGCCAACGAGTACATCTCAAAAGACTTTCAACTCTCCGAAGAATATCTATAGATAAGGACAGGAAAGGCCTCCAGACTCGTCCTGGCCTGAGTTGATCATTTCTGGGAACAGCATCCTTGATAGCCATTATCGGGGAGTGGTGGGGTCAAAGTACTGGCCATGGCAAGCTGATGCCATCCCATTTGGCTGCAGCCCTGAGAGAGGCGTGCAATTTGTCATAGGTGGTTCACAAGAGGGAACAGCAGAGTGGTTTGTTGCTAGGGCTTCCATTTCCTTCCCCTTCCGTTCTAAGAAGCTCCATCACAAAGCTGTTTTGCTATGGCTTCAAAACTAAGCTTGATAAATTTATGGAGGGGATGGGATGGCTTAGTTTGGCAATGACTGATCTTTGACTACTGGTGGTGGATATGCCTGGGATGGGACGTTTGATGGGAGGGTTCTGAGTTATTTCAGACAATTCTCTCTTGGATGTCTAGCTGGTGAGACTTGCCCACATGCTCAGGGTTTAACTGATCGCCATATTGGAGTTGGGAAGGAATTTTTCCCCAGGACAGATTGGCAAAGACTCTGGGGATTTCTTGCTTTCCTCTGTAGCATGGGGCACGGCTCACTTGCTGGTGGATTCTCTGTACTTTAAAGTCTTTAAATCGTGATCTGAGGACTTTAATAACTCAGTCCTAAGTTAGAGGTTTATTAGAGGAGTGGGTGGGGGAGGTTCTGTGGCCTGCGTTGTGCGGGAGGTCAGACTAGATGATCACATTGGTCCCTTCTGACCTTAGAATCTATTAGTCTATGACCTTGACATAGGTATTTCTTCCCCCCAATGTACTGGGGAGCTCACAATCAATGAAGACACACTTATCCTAGGAGAGGGCGAGTGCAGGCCCTGCCGCTGTCTCTCACAGGCTTTCTTAGCCAAGCGGAGCTGTGTGTTATTGAAGGGTTGCTGGACTACATAGGCTGGTTGGTGGTTGTTGAGTTGTCTAAGGGAGCTGCAGGCTGGTTCACTCACACTGCTTTGTTATTGTAGGGTTACTTGTAAGAGCTGGCTGCCTAACAGATACCTGGGAGTAATTGGCACTGATTGAGTCTGTGTGTGTTGGCAGTAAGCCAGCACTCTGTGGAAAGAAATAGAGGCACTCAGCACAGTGAGAGAGCTGAGAGCATGGAGCTAGCCAGCCTGTCCCTGGCATCTCCCCACAGGAAGCTCCTTCATCCTTCCCATGATGATGAGAACTTGCAGCCAGTATGGAAACAGGAGGAATGAGCGGCCGCCTCAGGGCAGAGAGAGAGGTCCTGGCAAAGGAATGTGTAAACCAGGCATGATGGGGCCACCTACCTCAGCTGTGCTGCTGAGAACTCCCCAGCTCCTGGGCCTTGCTGTCCTGCTCCAGCCACAACTGCTGCCCACATGCCAGCCCTTCCCTGAAATCCTCCATTTTTTCACTTTCCTTGTGTCATCGGCAGGGATTAAAGTAAGGGGGAATGCACCAGAACGCAGTTCCGGGGCCCACAAATTTGAGGGGCCAGAGTTCTGGGGCCCCTAAAAATAGAAAAATCCAGCGGAACGCATGTTCCACCCTGCCCTGGCTGCTGGCAGGTCCTACGCCCCACCGTAGTTAATCACAATACTTATTGTGTTATGCAGTGTTTGCTAGTTTGTGACAATAATTGCTATAGACATAAACGCCATATGAAATTATAAATATTTTTATGGAGTGTTAACCCATGCATGTGGTACTGAGAAGTGGTTGCAAATGCCTACCTGGGCTGGGGCCCGCACATGCATGAAGGAGGCCCAGACAATACGGGAAGGGGGCCGGAGATTAGGAGGGTTCTGGGGCTCATCAAATTATACTTTAACCGCTGGTCATCGGCCCACAGGTCTGGTGCTCTTGAGCAGTTCTGGAACGGTCCCTGGGAGGATCCCTTCAGCGTGTCAACTCCTTAGGGTCACACTGCACTAGAACAGGCCCCTTGGCTTCATCGCCTCCTGACACCCAATCTGGGAGCCATCAGCCCTGCTTCAGGTTGTGAGCTCCCCTCTGTGAGTCGCCCAGGGCAGGACAGCTGGGAAAGACTTGTACACCCAAAGGGAGCAATGCATCCCCAGTTCCTGACTCTGGAGTGACTCTCAGCCAGTGGGGTCAGAGTCCTAGAGATGTCTGGAACCCAGGGTGGTGGAAAGTCCTTTGTTAACATGGAGAACAGTTACCACAAAATCCCATCAGGTCACCACTGAGCTCTCTGGCCCCTCTGCTTCTGCCTCCGGAGCACACACTTAACATGCCCATCTGGCCCCGCCTTGGACCATTGTGTGGTCACACCCAGATGGCTTCATAAGGCAGGTGGCCCTCCACGACTGTATGTTTCTAGGTGCCGACTGGGCAGTTGGAGCAGCCACTGTCTTCTCAGACTCTCCATGAGCCCCAGGCTCTAGGCATCTATCCCACCTGTATCTCTGGGTTGCTGCAAACAATCTTTCCCCTCCCCGACCTAGTTAGCTATGCACCCCATAGGAGAAACTGAGGCACACATGCTATCCATACAGCCTTCAAATACAGCTCCCCAGTCAGGCCTGCCAGAACCACCATTGTCTCCACAGGCCCCAGGTATGGGCCAGGGCACAGCTCCCTCCATCAGCCCCTCCCTAGTGGGTGCAGGTGGGGAGTGGGAGCAGAGATTGTAGCTGGGACTTGTCCCACAGTCAGGGAATTTAGTGGGATTTGTTTTGGGATCCAGTTTCTGATCAGCCCCACTGGAAACCTCCTCAGAGGTGCGATCCGGCTGGTCTGGGCCCATAGCGCAGTGGGGGGCATGGACTCCCTGAGCCATGCAGAGGGAGAATGGATCTGGCTGGGGATTGGGATGGGCTCACAGTGCTCTTCATGGTGACCTAAGAGTAACTGGGGAGAGTCATGCTTTGCAGTGCCAGCTGGCTAGCAAGAGGATTGCACACCTGGCCAGGGGCATAACGGATTTTTTAAAAACTTTTTCTGAAGCATCAAGTACTGGGCCTTGCCAGAGACAAGATACGGGACCGGCAAGACTGAGGCAATGTCACAGGGAGAGACGTGGGAGGACATCAGGCTAGATGGGCCCCTTTGTCTGGTCCAGCATAGCAGGGAAAAAGGGTACTGGGCACTTAGGGCAACTGGTTGGTTCTAGGGCAGAAGCTTCCACATTTGCAGTGGTCTTCCCAAATTCCTTCCTGCATTAGTTTGTCTGCTGAGCTGAACTCCTCTCTTGGAAGAGGGCTTCCCACTATACACAGTAACATTCCCCTTTTCTCTCCCATTATTTCTGGGTGTCCTTAGACTGGTGCTGGAGGAGCAGCTGAAGCTCTGGCTGAGCACTGGCTCTCCGGAGGGACTGCCTCTGGGGGTAGCCATGGCAGGGGAGATGTTAGTGTACTAGGTGACTCTGCCATGCATCATGAAGGGATCACTCTGCCCTAGCTAAAGGGAAGTGGTGCGGTCTAACAGGCCAGAGTCGCAAGGGCCAGACTCAGGCTATTATTACTGATGGATGGGGCAGCAAACCCTGCAGTCTCTGTGGGAGGAGGGGACTGGCCCACGCTCAGCCCCTCCAGCTCATCCCTGCTTCCCCAGCCAATGGATCTGTCCTGTTGGTGGAAGGGGACAAAGCAGGGCTGGCACTCTGCAGGAACCAGACGTGGCTGGAGCTGGGGCCTACAGTTTATTGCTCTTGGTACCAATGAAGGATTGGGAGGGTTCTTGGCCCTGGCAGAGACTTGCTCTCATGCACACAGCAGAGAAAAGGGGGTGGGGGATACGTGACACCCTGACGGAACCTAGAGCGTGACGTCCCTCGTCTGGGGACGGGTATTTGACCCTCCTGGAGTCGCTGCTGACTCTACCCAGCCTGGATTGGAGGAGCCAGGCCTGCTGGAGTGAGACCTGGTGGGTACATAAGAGGAAGGCACGGATATGCCTGGGGCTCTGGGTGTGGGGAAAACGCCTGCTCAGTTCACCCAGGGGAGAAGGAGCCAGTGTCAGGGCAGAGCTTCCCTGCAGAAGAGGGCTTTGGGCCTCTGACCTTCCTGCCAGCGCCCAGTGCCCTGCATCCCAGCCTGTCCTGAACAAGTCGCCCTCTGATTTTTAAGGGATCCGATGGCGGCTGTGCAAAGGGGAGGCAAATCCATGCAGGCACCATCGCCTTCCAGAGGGTTTCAGGGCTGATCCCAGCCCTATGGGAGCTCACCCTGGGGCCTGCCCTGTGGTGCCCTTGATTCCAGCGCCCCACTAAGATCTCTCTGTTTGCTTTGGATTAGCAGGCCAGTGGCACAGCGAAAGAGTGAGAGCTGCTGGGAACCATCAAATCTCGCTGACCGCCATCGGGCACCATGACGACGAACGGCGGCGGTCCCTCAGACAGGTAAAACCAGGGCTCAGCGTGTGTGCACACACTTCCCCGGGAAACATCGCCCTCCAGACTGGAGCTCTGAGCTGCCCCTCCGGGCAGAGCCACAGCTGCTGTAGTGTCTCTAGGACCCCCTCCCTGCCACCTGGCAAGCTCCCCAAGTGACAAGACCGTCAGAAGAGCCCAAGGACTCCCATACGGTACCACGATCGTTGGCAAACCCCTGGAACTCGGAGATGGGATGGTGGAAGCTGTTGCTTGTCCCTGCAGCTGAGTGCTGGGGGAGCAGCGGCCAGTGTCCCATCTGATAGCTCCACGGTGGAGCCCAGCCTATTGCTCATGACGTGACTAAGGCAGCTGGATGAGGTTGGCGGCTTTCCCCTCTGTTGGAGACTCTCCTGCTCTGTTTTTCCATAACAGATAGGCTGCAACATTCCTCACTGTGAGACTTGGCCTCCTCCCACCCGCATCAGGCTGCTGCAGCACGCATCTGGCTGCCGTGGGCCTGTGAGCAGTGAATGCCTGTCCTCACTCCCTCATTCCTAACTTGTTTGGAAATCCCCGCAGGTCCCTAGTGTAGCTGAACCCCTGCACTCCTGTGCTTGATGTCATTAGGAGGACGGATTGCTCCCAGCACTTGCATGAGTCTGCACAATCTCCCCCAGGGGGTTCTACAGCATCAAAAACGACTATTGGCTTTGAGTGCCCCATGCTGGGTGTCTAGGGCCTGATTCTCAGAGGTGCTGAGCACTTGCCACTGCAGCTGAAGCCAGTGGGAGCCCTGGATGCTCAGTACCTCCGTAAAATAAGGCACAACGGAGTCTTGAGTTGAGCATCCAAAATAGGATGTCACACCTGGACACTGAGGCCCAAATCTTTAATCCTTTGCGTATCAGAATCCAGCCCAGCGCCCCAGTGAATGGGGAGCCCTCTGAGAAAGACTTGGGGGTCATGTTGGATTATCAGCTGAACATGAGTTCCCAGTGCTATACTGGGGCCAGAAGGACAGTCTCAGGATGTATAAAGAGGGGGCTCTTGAGTACCAGTAGAGAGGTTATTTTGCCTCTGTATTTGGCAATGGTGCGACTACTTCTGGACTAGGGTGTCTAGTTGTGGTGCCCACTGACAGTTCAAGATGTTGATAGGTTGGAGAGGTTCAAAGAAAAACCACAGGAATGACTAAAGGATTAGAAAAGGCCTTCGTGACAGACACAAGAAGATCAATCTATTTGGCTTAACAAAGGGAAGGTTTAAGGGAGACTTGATTCCAGTTTGTAAGTATCTATGGCTATGTCTACACTGGCAAGTTAGTTCGAATTAAGGATGCTTAATTTGAACTAACTTAAGCCATGTCTACACTAGGCTTTCATTAGTTCGAACTAAGGGCTTCCTTAATTCAAACTAATAAATTTGAATAGGCTATTCGAACTAAGGGTTAGTTCGAGTTAACCAATGTGGCCATGTTAGTTCAAACTAATTGCTTAGTTTGAACTAACCGGCCCATTGAATTCAATGCAATTCACTAATTCGAACTAAGCAAGTGCCATGAATGAATGGCACTTGCTTAGTTTGAACTAAATTTTGCTAGGTCAAATTAAGTTAATCCGAACTAACTAAAATTGGTTCAAATTAGTTAGTTAGAATTAACTAATTCGGACTAATTTTAGTAAGTGTAGACATAGCCTATGTTAGGAACAAGAATAATTGAATAACAAATAAATGAATGATGGGCTCATCACAGAAAGATACAACACGATCCATTGTCTGGAAGTCAAAGCTAGACAAATGCAAACTATAAATAAGACAGAGCTTTTAACACTATGGGTGATTAACCACTGGAACAATTTACCAAATGTCCTGCTGGATTCTCCTCCACTAGCGATATTTAACTCAAGGCTGGATGTTTTTCTAACAGATCTGCTCTGGGAATGATTTGGGGGTGGTTCTGTGGTCTGTGCTTTCCAGGAGGTCAGGTTAGCTGATCACACTGTTCCCATCTGACCTTGGCATCTAGGAATCTGTGACCCCAGACTGGCAGGTGACATTAGGGCTTACCAAGGGCAGATGGTGCTGCAGAGGTGCCCTAAGGCTAGTGTGTGTCTCTGTGTGGTGTGAGGGAACTTGAGCAGCACCAGCCTGCACTGTCCTGAGGTCCAGCACGTATAATTAACATCTGCTTAAGGGAGCCCAGGGCTGGAACAGCAGGGGCCTGCAGGTCAGGAAGGAGCGGGGCTGGGAGAGCAGGGAGAGTGGCAGACAGCCCAGCCTGGCCTTCTCTGAGAAGATCTCTCCTCTGCCCGGCCTGCCCTCCCATTATGAACACTGAACCGGAAGCTAATTCATGACTCAGTGCCTCCTTCCACTCCGCAGTGTTCTGGGTCAAGGGGTGGTCAGGAGATGGGGGCAGTGTCCACAAATTCTCCTACCTCCTGTCCTGTCCCAGCAACACCCTGCTCAGAGACCCCTCTGATTCTCCCACAGGTACAAAGCCGTCTGGCTGATTTTCTTCACGCTCGGCCTGGGGACGCTGCTGCCATGGAATTTTTTCATGACAGCCACACAGGTAAGGACCTCTGTGCTCCATGTGCATTCGACAGGTTACACGTGTGTATGGGGGAAGGGGGGTTTGCAGGTGGCCCATGTTTGCATGGCGGGAGCTTGTGTGAGTCAGGAGGGACCTGTGTGTCGCACGTGCCTGTGCAGTCTGTGTGCACTGGGGGGGTAGGCCACTGGAGTTGGGCGTGCTCATTTTCCTCTTCCCTTTCAGTACTTCACCAATCGCCTTGGAGAACCCCAGAACGCCTCCTCCCTGCCACCCCTCCTTACGCTGAATGGCACAGCCAAGGACTTGAACCCACCCCCCACCTACCTCCAGAGCAAGTTCAACAACTTCATGACACTCTGCGCCATGCTCCCTCTGCTCATCTTCACCTGCCTCAACTCCTTCCTCCACCAGAGGTGAGTCCAGGCCTCTGCCCTCACTCAGTGTCTCCAGACCTCATCCCCGACCCCCCTGGCCAAGAGGAGAGCTCAGTCTCCCATTGGGTCCCCTCCATCTCCCAGAGCCCAGCTGGACCAGTCCCCACCTAACTCCTGGCCTTTGTGACCTGATTCCACTGTGATGCAGGTCTGCCGAGTGGATGCCTTCCCTAATCCCCACAGTCCTTCTGGGGGCCCTCTTCTCATTGAGGGGCTCTTTCTTGCCACCCTGCAGGATCCCTCAGAAAGTCCGCATCCTGGGCAGTCTGGTGGCCATCCTGCTGGTCTTCATGATGACAGCTGCCTTGGTGAAGATCCCCCTGGAGCCACTCCCCTTCTTCATCATCACCATGCTCAAGATCATCCTCATCAATTGTGAGTGCTGCCTTGGGCAGCCCTGGGTCTTACTGGGGTCGGGAAAGCTGGCCCAGAAGGCTGGAAAGAGGCCCACGCCCCGCTCCACCTCTCCCTCCACTGATACCCTGGCCAGTGCCAACCCTGCTGCTACAGGGTCTGGAATCTGGGTCTGAGCTCCTGGCATTGAAGTGTATCCCCCAGCAGGAGGCGCTGTAGGGAGAAGGGCAGGAGCATGGGCCATGGAGTAATGCAGACTTCCAGTTTGTCTCTGGGAGGGGTGGGAGAAGGGCATCGTTCTGTGTCACCCCTATTTGCCTGTCCTCCTTATTGTCCCTCTTTGTCCTTGCAGCCTTCGGTGCCATCCTCCAGGGCAGCCTTTTTGGATTGGCAGGGTTACTGCCTGCCAGCTACACAGCCCCTGTCATGAGCGGGCAGGGCATGGCAGGGACCTTCGCAGCTCTGGCCATGATCTGCGCTATCGCCAGTGAGTACCTCCCAGGTGGCTCCACGTAGAGCTCTCCAGCTGCCTGCGTCCTTTCAGCAGTGGGATCTGTCACAGGATACAGCCTGGGCCTGTGAGCCCCAGGACAGCCTGGACAGTGAAGGAGATGCAGTCTGGCCTTCCCCCAACCCTCCACTGTTCAGAGCCAGTTGCCAGGGCCCCTCCCGGGAAGGGCACACTTTGGGGTCTCTTTGGGAGGGGCCCGAGGATCCTATTGTCAGGGGGACAGTCACTCTGGGGGTGCAGCTCAGGATGTCTCCACAGGCTTCTACAAATATCCTGTCCCGGGAGGGGTATCCTTCTGGCAGAGCTGTGGGCTTGGCGTGGGGAGTGGCAGGGACAGTGTGTCTCACCCCTGTTGGTGCCTTCCTCAGCAACAGCCTCTGCACTTTTCTCACCTCCAGCTTCTCTCCTCTGTGTACCTCAGGTGGCTCCTTGCTGGCAGACAGTGCCTTCGGCTACTTCATCACAGCCTGTGTGGCAATCCTGCTGGCCATTGGCTCCTACATCTTATTGCCTCGCCTGGTAGGGACTCACCCTCATTGCGGGGGGGAAGGGGACCTACCCCAGCAGGGGAAAACCCACACTCAGGAGTGTTACCAAATTTGCCCATAAACTTGGGCTATGCTCATTTATTGGCGTTACTTTCCTTGGGGGTGAGGGAAGGTGATGTACTGCTTGGGTTACGTGTGTTTCTATATGGAGCTTACTTCTCCCTTCTGCAAGTCCCCTCCCAATGGAGCTACCCTTGCAGGACTTAAACTTCCCAAGACTGGGTTTCTAAGTGCATCTGAGAGGACCGGGTCTATCAGCACTCTCAGCTGATCCCTTATATGTCCCTGAACTCAGCAGGCTGGGTCACACAGCACTTCTCTGCTGCCACCCTTATATGCCCCTGGCACCGCACTGGACTAGACTTGAGCCCACGTTTGAGCAGGCTGGGTCAAAACAGCACTTTCAGCTGCCACCCTGGTATGCCACAGGCTCAGCATGTTAGTAACCCCCTTAGTGAGCAGACCTTACAGGATTTTGGGAATCATAGGGATCTTTAGCTAGGTAAAAGAAGCTTTGCTGCAGAGCAATATAGGGAAGCCAAGAACACAAAGGAGAGGGAAAGAGTCTAGCAACCACCTTGAATACAAAAGTTACTTAATTGCCAGGTACATAAAACTTATGAATAGTTATAAAAGGAGAGAAAAATATCCAAACAATTACAATATCAATAACCATACAAAGAGAGAGAAATGATCAAAGAGTTACAATATTACCCAGACAACAGAGTCTTGTGGCACTTTTAAAGACTAACAGATTTATTAATAAGCTCATGCGATTAATAAATCTGTTAGTCTTTAAAAGTGCCACAAGACTCTGTTGTCTTTCTACAATAGACTAACACGGCTACCCCTTTGGAATATTACCCAGTTTCAATTGTAGCATTGGGGAAATCTAGCCCAAGTGGATTACAAAGGTCAAGTTTAGAGAGTTATATTTGGAGTAAGAGGAAAGAGAGAGAAAAAGGGGGGCAGGGAGTTGTCTCACCACTCAGTGCAGCTCAAAGGTACCTAGGAACCAGGCTGTTCAGCTTAGGGTCTGGAGTGCTGGAGACAGGCAGAACCCCCACCAAGATCAGCAAGGAAAAGGGGATGTGCCAGTGGAACTGTTGCAGCTTTTGGGTCCAGGCAGCAGAACAGATCAGCACAACTAGCTTCAGAGCTGGCTTCAGCGTAATTTAGAACTAGCTTCTGATTCAAACTTGGGTAGGGATTTTTGTAGGGAAGAAACAATGGTTCAAGGCAGAACACTAGGGTTGTTTGGGGGTAAATAATGACTTAAGGGAGTATAGCAGAGCTGTTTAGCTTAAGTGGACAATAGGAGCTGATCATTCCTGGCTATGGAGGCATTCCTCTGAGGGAGCTCACAATGCAATCAGGCAGATTCAGTGTGTTGGATATCAATACAAGATCTATTGACTAGAATTGGTCTGATAACTGCTGAGCTCGGTGTGTGCAGACATGAGTTCATTTGTCTCAGGAGCAGAGATCCCCCATCATGCAGTGCTTCCCTGCTTTGCCAATCCCAGAGTTCAGTGCGATTCCTGCCTTGGAGCTTGGTTCTCCATTCAGCATGCTAATTCTGGTTCCATCCTTGATGCAAATGAAGTTTCTGCTGTCCATTCAGTGTGCTAATGGCTCACATCTTCACTGTAGATGAGGCTAGGGGAGTTGCCCTAATTCCATCACCCTTGTTCTAAGGGATTTAGGTGTGTGTCCAACTGCCTTGTCGTTGGTTTTAGTTTCTGGTTCAAGCAGAGGCTTCGGGGGGGGGGGGGGGGGGGGGGAGGGCTGAGTCACAGAGCCAGGATACTGTGCCTGGTTCCAAGAACACAGAGCTAACCAGTAACAGGAGGGGTCTGCTGTGCTCTGACTCACAGGAGCCATTGTGCAAGGCTCATTCCTGGCTTCACCAGTGACATTCCAGTCCCGGCCGTGGGCAGCCCCATCTCCAGGGCCGGATTAACAAAGGGGCTATAGGGGTTTAAGCCCCGGGCTCCAGCCTGAAAGAGGGCTCCAGGATCCAGCCCCTATGGGCCCTGCCAAATCATCCACCCCGCCAAGCCCCCAGCGCCAGGGGGGGACCAGTCCCTGCCCTGCTGGTGCTGAGGGAGGGGGTGCGTTCCTGAGCCAGGGAGGCATTCCCACCCCACCCCTGGGCTGGCCCTATTGGCTCAGCTCCGGCTGAGGGAGGGATAGCTGGGGGGTGGGGCTCATGCACCGTATGGCCCCCAGATCCAGGCCACCCACAGCTGATAGGTCCCCCCCACCTGCTCCCCCAATCCCCTGAGCCGCCGCCCCCCAGGCTCCCACAACCCCTCTCCCCAGGCTCCCCCATTCCTCTGAGCCGCACATCCCCCAGGCTCCCCCCCAGCCCTCCAAGCCGCACCGCCCCAAAATCCCACAGCCCACCCTGCAGTTCCTCTAGCCTACCCAAGCAACACTGACTGCGGCTCCCCAAGGCCTGCTCCACTCACGCTCTCCCCGTACCACTCCAGCCCCCCAAGCAGTGCCAGCCGGGGCCCCTGATCCAGCCCCCCAGCACCAGCTGGCTGGGTGCCCTGGCCCCCAGGCAGGGCACTACTGCAGTGGGAGGGGGGCCAATGGGGTGGGCAGCCCCAGACCGTCCCAGGCCTTGATCCAGCCCTGCCCATCTCCTGGGGCAGAGAGTTCCCCCCTGCCCCACCCTCAAGTGAGCGCTCTGTGGTGGTCTGTCTGCAGGACTTCTTCCGCTACTACTCGCTGAAGGACAAGACAGACTATCGGGTCCACGAGAGGCACGCGGAGCTGGAGACCAAGATCGATCTTATCAAGAAAGGTGAGGAGTGAGGGGAGACTAGACTGCAGCAGGCAAGAGGGGAGGATGAAAGGGTGGGGACTGGGGATGAACCCAGGGAGCTGGCTGGCTCTAGGGAAGCCTGCAGCCCCTCTGCATCCAGAGTCCCCAGAGGAGGAGAAAATGGCAGGTGTGAGCAGTGCCTGGGTCCAGGACTGGGCTCAGGTGTGGAGATGCTGGCTGCAGCTGGGGTTGCCAGCCATCTTGGGGCCTCCCTTCACCCTTCCATCTCTCCCCGCAGACGAGCCCAACACGGCAGACCAGAGGTACACAAATGACACAGCCCCCCAGGTTCCTGGCCAGAAGCCCTCTGTCCTCAGTATCTTTAAGAAGGTATGTGAGGCGGTGACACGCGCTGTCCCTGGGCCAGCTGTCCCCCAGAGTGGGAGATTCCAGAGCTGATCTGTCCCAGCACATTTGGGTAACGGCTCCTGGCTGTGCTTTCACCCACAGATCTGGGTCATGGCTCTGTCCGTCTGCTTCGTCTTCACCATTACCATTGGGCTCTTCCCGGCTGTCACCGCGGATGTGAAGTCCACGATCGCAGGGAGCACCAAGTGGGGTGAGTGATGCTAGCCCTCATGCCGTTCATCACTGTGGGGAGTGAAGTCGGGAGGAGCTGGAAGGGAGCAGGAACTCCATCGCAGAGCTGGGAGATTGTGAGACTCAGTGGATGGGGAGGAACTAGAGGGGGGAGGATCCAGTGACATCTGATGGGAACTAAGAGCTGAATAGGGCCTGCCATGCCCTCTGACAGACTGGGCCGGGTTTCCCTCCCAGGTGTGGGCATGATCCATGGGCAATGGTGCAGCCTCCGTCCTGGCTGCTGGGCTTCAGGAAGAGCTGGGATGATGGAAGAGGGAGGGTGCGACTCTGATCCCCTGGAAGGGGCCGTGTTGTTGAGCAGGTCCTGAGCCCCATGTCCCTGTGCTTTGCACTGTGGGCGGCACCTCATGCAGTAGACTGGCTTCTGTCACTGACCCGTCCTCTCTCTCCAGAGCTGTACTTCATCCCTGTCTCCTGTTTCCTGATGTTTAATGTCTTCGACTGGCTCGGACGGAGTCTCACAGCTGTCGTCTTGTGGGTAAGTGCGGGGTGGAGCAGAACCGATAGGAGCACAGGCAGCCAATCAGAGTCCGCCTCTCACACGCCCCTTAGAATTGCCACTTGCCATTGGGGTTGCCATGCCCGGTCCTGTGTCCTCTGAGACACAAGCGGGTGCTGGTGAGTCTGCACTGAATCTGATCCTGGCTCTGGGAGCTGAGTGATGTCTATTGGGTTTGAACAAGGAGTCCGGACTCCTGGGTTCTGTCCCTGGCTCCTTCCACCTCACTGCATGCCCTAGTGTGAGTCATTTCCCTGTGCTGTGCCTCAGTTTCCTCATCTCTACAACAGGGATCATGCTGCTGACCCCTACCTCCCAGTGGGCTGAGGCTGGAGTCTGACTGTGTGTAAGTGCTAGGAAATGGCAGGGGGTGACTATCATGGAGACGTGGAGGAGGAGGAGAGCTCTGAGTGACTGCAGAGAACTCTTTCCCAGCAGTCTGGCTGGTGGGTCTGGCACACATGACAGGGTTTTGCTGCCCCTTGTATCTGGGTGGGGAAGGAATTTCTCCCCAGGTCAGATTGGCAGAGAGCTGGTGGTTTCTTGTCTTCCTCTGCAGCGTGGGATGCTGATCATTTGCTGGTTTGGTGTAGGGTAAACAGTGAAGTCTTTGTAAGGTGTGATGTACAAATGAAGATGTGAGGACGTCTGGGCCTGTTACAGGGTGGGTGGGTGAGTTCTGACATGCAGGTCAGAGTAGGTGACCACAGCATTCCCTTCTGGCTTTAATGTCTGCGAGCTGGGGCAGCCTGAGGATGGAGCTGACGGGTATGGAACCAGGCTCTTACCAAATTTGCCCATAAACTTGGGCTATGCTCATTTATTAGTGTTACTTTCCCTGGGGGTGGAGGGAGGTGATGTACTGCTTGGGTAACTTGTGTTTCTATATGGAGCTTACTTCTCCCTTCTGCAAGTCCCTTCCCAATGGAGCTACCCTTGCAGGACTTAAACTTCCCAAGACTGGGTTTCTAAGTGCGTCCGAGTGGACCGGGTCTATCAGCACTCTCAGCTGATCCCTTATATGTCCCTGAACTCAGCAGGCTGGGTCAAAAGAGCACTTCTCCGCTGCCACCCTTATATGCCCTGGCACCACACTGGACTAGACTTGAGCCCACGTTTGAGCAGGCTGGGTCAAAACAGCACTTTCAGCTGCCACCCTGATATGCCACAAGTTCAGCACATTAGTAACCCTCTTAGTGAGCAGACCTTACAGGATTTGGGGCATCATAGGGATCTTTAGCTAGGTAAAAGAAGCTTTGCTGCAGAGCAATATAGGGAAGCCAAGAACACAAAGGAGAGGGAAAGAGTCTGGCAACCACCTTGAATACAAAAGTTACTTAATTGCCAGGTACATAAAACTTATGAATAGTTATAAAAGGAAAGGAAAATATCCAAACAATTACAATATCAATAACCATACAAAGAGAGAGAAATGATCAAAGAGTTACAATATTACCCAGTTTCAATTGTAGCATTGGGGAAATCTAGCGCAAGTGGATTACAAAGGTCAAGTTTAGAGAGTTATATTTGGAGTAAGAGGAAAGAGAGAGAAAAAGGGGGGCAGGGAGTTGCCTCACCACTCAGTGCAGCTCAGAGGTACCCAGGAACCAGGCTGTTCAACTTAGGGTTTGGAGTGCTGGAGACAGGCAGAACCCAACCCCCCCTCCCCCCACGATCAGCAAGGAAAAGGTGATGTCCCAGTGGAACTGTTGCAGCTTTTGGGTCCAGGCAGCAGAACTAGCTTCAGAGCTGGCTTCAGAGTAATTTAGAACTAGCTTCTGATTCAGAACTTGGGTAGGGATTTTTGTAGGGAAGAAACAATGGTTCAAGGCAGAACACTAGGGTTGTTTGGGGGTAAATAATGACTTAAGGGAGTATAGCAGAGCTGTTTAGCTTAAGTGGACAATAGGAGCTGATCATTCCTGGCTATGGAGGCATTCCTCTGAGGGAGCTCACAATGCAATCAGGCAGATTCAGTATGTTGGATATCAATACAAGATCTATTGACTAGAATTGGTCTGATTATTTCTGAGCTGGGTGCGTGCAGACATGAGTTCTTTTGTCTCAGGAGCAGAGATCCCCCATCATGCCGTGTTTCCCTGCTTTGCCAATCCCAGAGTTCAGTGCGATTCCTGCCTTGGAGCTTGGTTCTCCATTCAGCATGCTAATTCTGGTTCCATCCTTGATGCAAATGAAGTTTCTGCTGTCCATTCAGTGTGCTAATGGCTCACATCTTCAGTGTAGATGAGGCTAGGGGAGTTGCCCTAATTCCATCACCCTTGTTCCAAGGGGTTTAGGTGTGTGTCCAACTGCCTTGTCGTTGGTTTTAGTTTCTAGTTCAAACAGAGGCTGGGGGGACGGGTGTGGGGGTGAGTCACAGAGCCAGGATGCTGTGCCTGGTTCCAAGAACACAGAGCTAACCAGTAACAGGGTGGGAGGCGTGAGTCCATGGGAGGTCTGGGAGATGGGTAGCCTGGCGCTCACAGAAGGGTGGTCGGAGAGAGGATTCAAGAATAGAAAGCAGCATCTGGCGCATGGGAGCAAGGGCGGGCCCCAGCTGCGTGCAGTTCCAAAGTTCAACCTTCCCGTGTTGTTGTTTTCCTGCCTATGTCGTTTTTGGAAGAACTCGAAGCCCCAGGTGCAGCCTCCTTGTAAACAAACCCACGCTGCAGCCACACAGACCTCTGGCTGGGGCAAAGGAAGAGCAGTGGGGGGAGGGAACTGCAGACTGGGTCGCTTCTCTGCTTGCATCACACTCCGGCAGAGAGTCCAGGGCTGCTTCGCCCTCTGCGCTGCTGGGGCAGGGCTCACAAAGGGCACAAACTTCCATTGTAGCAGTGCCCTTGGCTGCCCCTGCCCTGGCCCCTCTCTGTCTCACCCTCATGCCCACCAAATGCGGTGCTCCGCCACCGTTGAAGCTTTGGAGATGTATGGTGGTCGCTGTGGGGTCTGGCCCTGTCCCAGTAGTGGCAGGGCTCAGAGGCCTTCCATGTGGGCCTCATAGACTGTGACCTGTACTCCCTGTGCCCTATTGCTGCCTAGTACTCCAGGCACCACCAGCAGCAGGGAACAGAGAATGCGGGAGCGGCCCCATGGGGGGCTAAACACCCCAATGTAGCCAGGGGTCAGAGTATTACTATATTCAGGGAGCAGCTGTTTGGAAACAGATCTGCAGGAGTGTGTGTCAGAGACCCTGTACTGCTAACAGGACTGCTGGGAGACTATTTCTCTCCCACACTCTAGGGGGTCTTGAGTACGGGTCGCCCCATGGGTCAGGTTGTGGGTCCAGAGTTTGGTGTGCTGTGACTATTGCTTGTGTGTGATGCTGTGGGTGGAGAGTGGAGCTGGTGAGTCTAGGCCCCATACAAAGTTCCCCCCTTTCTTGTTCAAGCTGTTTGTTTGAATAAACCCTTGACAGCAGGCATAAGACCACAAGGAGCCTGTATCAGGCCAAGCCAGCCGGCCTGGCTGAGCCGGGCTCCTCTGTTGCCAGGAGCTGCCTCTCTGAAACTCTCCCCCAGCAGTGGGGTCACATCTTCTGGCTCCCCTGCCAGACCACATCCCCGCTGGCAGGAGGACCCAGCAGGAGATGGTTCCAAAATAGAAATGTGTGTGGTTTGGTCCAGCTGACCCACCAGGGGCCCTCGGTTCCTTGCTCAGCCAGCAGTACACTGGTTTGCCTGTGGCTGTAGACATGACGAACGACCTATCCCAGACGCATGGCAAACTCTTCAGTGCCCGCGACTGCCCTGGTGCCATGCCAGCCCAACCCAACATGCCCAGCAGGGTCCTGAGCCGAGGCGACAATGGAGGGTCGTGTCAGATATCGGGGGTGAATCCTGGCTCAGTGACCTTGGTGTCCATCCAGGGTGACCCCTTTGCAACCATTCTGGAGTGGCCGTGGTGGAACGGAGAGGAGCAGCTGGGGTGTCACAGTGCACCATGTCCATGGGAGATGGGGACTCCCACTCTGCTGCTTTGCTCAAAGCAAATCTGAGCCTGCCAAAGGGAAGGAACTGGGCAGGGTAGGTCTGAGCCAGAACCAAAATTCTCCGTCAGACTCAGCAGCCAGGGCAAGGCAGGCTGACTAGATAGAAACTCATTGGGCCTCTGCCACCACCACTCGTTGGGTGAGAGGAGCTCAGGGAGCTGAGGAAGGCCAGCCGGCAATGCCTGGGCATTTCCCCTAGCCAGCTGTGTCCTCAGGAGAGGATGTGGGGTTGCATGCGTGTGGGGCTCTCAAAGCTGCATGTTGTTTTCCATCTGTTCTTTATTGGCTCAGCAGAATATTGCTCAGCGTTCTGGCACCTGCTGCCGCCTCACACTCCAGCACGAGTCAGTAGGCTGGAAAAGCCCCAGCCCGGTCCGGGGGAATGGGCCTGAGAGGTCACAGCAGCCAGGAATGAGTCCCAGTGACCTGCCTGCTGACCCCGCTGTCCCCCTGGGGCCTAAGCCAGCAGCTCTGGTGCAGACACTCAGCAATTCCAGCCCTCCTTGCTCACGTTCGGGTCAGGGTGCAGGCATTGCAGGGCAGGAGGCCCTTTCCAGTGTGCGGAAGGCAGCAGCGAGCCCGTCACTCAGCAGTGCCTCCTTTCGGTGGGTAGGCACAGCACAGAGCTGTCAGAGTTGAAGGGGCCTATGCTTGAGTTGAGACAAAAGAAAGCTGCCTCAGCAGCCTCCTTCCCTGTGTGGATTCCCCTCCACCCTCGCCTCTGGTTTGTGGGATGCACTGAAGTGCCTTAAATGCCCCACGCCTACCCGGTTCAGTTCCCCAGTGCCCTGTGGCACACCACCTGCTCATGGTCTGTTTCCCTCTCACCCAGCCTGGGAAGGACAGCCGGCTCCTGCCCATCTTTGTGGCTGCCCGAGTGGTCTTCATCCCCCTCTTCATGCTGTGCAACGTGCAGCCACGAAGCCACATTCCCGTCATCTTCCACCATGATGCCTGGTACATCATCTTCATCATCTTCTTCTCCGTCTCCAATGGCTACCTTGCCAGCCTCTGCATGTGCTTCGGGCCAAAGTGAGTGTGAGCCAGGCTTGGGGAGGGAACCAAGCAGCCTCTTACCACATGCCAGCCCTGGACACTGGCCAATGCGTGATTGATTCTGCCCGTGACCCAGCCCCCTTGTGCAGACCCTGCCTCAAGGGACTGGGGGTTTCCCTGTATAGTGGCTGGTTTCTCAGCTGCCTCAGTGCAGTGGGTCAGACTCTCCCTGTTACTGAAGGGGAAACAGCGGAGGGGAGCGTATTTGCCTCAGGCCACCCAGATGACCTGTCTACCAATCCTGTGCTTCAGCCATGAGTTGTCTGCTTCCTCCAGAGCTGAGCTGAGATTACTGCTGCCAGTTCCAGGCGCCGTCCGCCCACACTGTAGCTCAGTGACCGGCTGGAGCCAGGAGGAGAGCTGGCCCTGCAAAGCACATGGACAGGGACGCATTTTGGCCCCAGTGCAGGGAGCAGTGGGACCTGCTGGGGCTCGGCCAGGAGGCCTGCAGTGTGTCACGGCCGGGGGGAGGCTGGCGCCCGTAGCTGCAGGGTGGCGCTTTGCCTGACGCTCAGCAGCCGCACATTTTTTACGAGCCCATAATTCAAAGCTGGGTGCTCATCCCAGCGGGGCATGGGGATGGGATTACTGCTGGGGAGGAGCCCTGCCAGGAAGAGGAAGAGCCATCCCTACCCCACTCGGTGGCTACCCCCTGCAAGTGCCCTTCCTGCCCCACTTTCCCTCTCCCCATCACTGGCATCTTGTGATTAGAAGGTGCCTCTCCCTGATTGGGCTTTGGTGGTCTGGTTTCCCCAGGTCCGGTTCCACATCCACCGAAAGCTTGACCCCGAGTCAGCATGTGACACGTGGCGTGTGGCACCTCTCCCAACCCCCCATTTCTCACACGGCCTGAAACTAACAGGCTCCTCCTGAGAGGCCCCTCTCAGCACAGATTTCTGCCATGTCCCAGGACAGCCAGCAGATGGAGCACCCCCCACTGTTTGTGCAGGGCCTACATAAACTCTCCCAGAGCTTTTCTCGTGCCTGACAACTGGGCAGTTCAATGAACTCGCTAGCCGAGTGCATGCCCAGCAGAGTAAAAGGAGCACAGGTCCTCCTGGCCCTCCAACATGGGGCGGCTTTGCAGGCTACTCCCCCTCGCATGCCTCTCCTTCCCTACAGAGCCTGGGGCATCAGGCACCTGAGATTTCTCTGTGGTTTAGAACAAGTGGTCTCTAGAGTGGCCATGAGAATAGAGGCGTGAAGTGGGGGAGCCGCGAAGTGTTGGCGTGGAGGGGCACCGATTCCTAGAGGTGGGAGCCAAGGAAGGTGGGGGGCTGGTCCACAATGCCTCTGGGCTGACATGTCTCTCCTTCCCCTTCCGCCCTACAGGAAGGTGCTTAATCATGAAGCTGAGACAGCTGGTGCTATCATGGCCTTTTTTCTCTCGCTGGGCCTGGCGCTGGGAGCCGTGTTCTCCTTCGCCTTCCGGACAGTGATCTGATGGGGCAGCAGCGAGGACACCGAGGCCACACTTGGCTCAGCTCTGCACCCCCTGCCGACTCCTACAGGCTATGTCCACTGCGCTGCTGTGAACTCTCAGTGCCTTAGCAGACATGATGGCCTGTCACCTGGGGAGTGACTCCACCCTGTCCTGAGGAGAGCTTCGGTCTCCAGGGCTGGGCCCCATTGCCCCCTGCACTGCTTGTGAGATGGCTCTAGGACCTGTGTGCCATTATCTCCCCCACCCCACTGTGTGTGCTCCCTGGATTCCACACACACACATCCAGATCTCCCCTTCCCCAATGATGCATGACTCCTTCCCCACACAGAGATGCCACGATCCTGCCTCACATTCACATCACACCTGCCAAGCCTGGGTTTCTTGGCTCAAAGTGAAGAGTGCCTGGGGTCCCTGGCACCTTGGGGTGGCTTCTGACCTGCTCTCCCCATCCTGGCCTCCTCTCTCGGAGTCCCTGGAGTGTTAACCCTTCTCTTCACGCACAAAGGGAAGTGAACAAACCCCACACTCTGCAGGCTGCACTCCTTTACACCTCCCACCCCATCCCTGGAGTGGCAGAGTTGCTCAGTTTTACCCTGCACTGCGGGAGGTAGGGAAGTGTCTTGAGCCCTATAATCCAGATGGGGAAGCAGGTCAGAGATGGAGACAGAGCCCAAGTGGCTAGAGGGCCATCAAATGCCTTAATTACCCAGCCTCCTTCCTCCGCCTGCCATGGCCTGTTCTCTGCTCCTTTCTTCCCTCCAGGTGATTCCCTCGACCCCGTGGCTTTCTCTGCCACATCTTTAAGCTACCCTCCACCAGCTGTGGCTGAGTTCCCCCCAGGGGTCCCTGCCTTCCCCAGCAGGAGGCCCTGCCGAGTGTGATGCACCCATGCTGGCAGTGCGGGGCAGCACAGGGCGTGAGAAGGCCAATGCTGGACAGTGCTGCTCTGTGAGGCCTTTCCTGGCTGACTGCCTCGTGGCACCGGCCAGGCCCGTTTGTCTCTGAATGTATCTGTACAGTTGCCATTTTCTATACAAAGAGTGAATATGCCCCTGCATGTCTGCCCCCGACTTCGGCTCCGCCACGCTGCCACTGGGGGAGGGACACACGAGCACCATACAGGCCTCAGCCGAGGGGTGGGCCTCAGCAGCCCCCAGGGGCTGAGCATGGTTTGGGCCTGGAAGGACTGGTGTGGAGAGGCTCCAGGGACTGCTCTGTCCTCAGCCCCTGCTCGGCCCACTCCTGCTGGCCCCACACCCACTGCGGGATCCCATTGAAGGGGGCTGTCTACAGCTTTGAAGGGGCAGGGCTGTCCCACCATAACCACAGCACTGGGGCACAGGGCCAGCGCTGGGACAGCCAAGAGTACAGCGGTCGCTCCATTGGTAGAGGGGCTGGCTCCGGAAGGCTGGGGGTACTGGGGTCAGGGTACTGGGGTTCAACTGGGCTAACTGGGCTCTGATGCCCTGAGGTGCGGGCTAACGTGGGAATCCAATCCGTCCTGCAAAACTGCTGCCCTGGGTGCTGTATTGGGTGGGCTGGGCCGCCACCTAGTGGGCACAATGATGAATTGCGGAGTTCTGTCTTGTCTGAGCATCCCTGGCCCTTTGCTTCTAGAAGCAGTTCCCCAACCTCGGACAGTGCTGGTTCCCCTGAGCACCGGGCCCTACCCCTGGCACAGACATACACCTGCCAGCCTAACCCACTGGTGACTTTAGCAACCGCCTGTAGCCCACACCCAAGATAGTTGCACCCCTGGCATCGTAGCGAGCTGTGCAGCGCCCTCACAGTTTGCTCTGTAATGCGCTCCTGGCGGATGCGTGCAGTGCAGCTGAAGGTGTGATTGCAGTGGGCGTACCATGCTCATTCGAGCCAGTGCAGCCAACAATCACAGTGCAAACACAGCAGCCTGGTGTGACTCTGTCCCAAGGACCTGGGCAGGCTTGTGTAGCCAGTGCTGCTGCATCTATCGCCTATAATTAGCTGGGCTAAATTCAAGGGAGCTTTTGCACATCTCCCTGAGCTGCAATTGTTCCTCGCAGTGCACTGCAGATGTTAAATGTAGCCTTGGGGTTTGTGGTCCTGTTACCTCAAGATCATGGCGTGCCTGTGGTGAATCATGGTCGTGTCCTGCAGAAAACATCCTGGAATGTGTAGCCTAGATCCACAGATGTGCACATTGCCCTTCCTCCCCTCCCCCCCATTGGTTGGGGCACAGAACTCTGGGGTCGGGACCGGGAAAGTGAGCTGGGGTAGGAGATGACAGCTCTTCCAGCCCCTGGGGTTGAGGGAGGAGCCACATGTCCAGCTGGCATGGGGGCACAGAAAATGACACTCCAAGAGCAATCACATTTTGATTCCTGTGTATGCCCTTGGCCAGTACACTCTATTGGGTTAGATAACAGACATTCATTAGCAATTACCTGCAGGTAAAAGAGGCTCCCATCCACTGATGTAGCTGGAGGCCAGAGCTACACAAAAATAATGCCAACCTAACTACATTGCTCAGGAAGGTGAAAACTGGAGTGCAGACAAACCTATAACCTATATTGCAGGCATCTTGGTCTGTATCCAAAGCACACCTCACAGTCATGAAGCAACGGAGTGGCCCAGAGGATGGCTATGCCCCTGATCTTGTGACTCGGGGTGAGTAACCCCAGTGACATATCGCCTCTGCCCTAGCTGCCCGCTAGAGGAGGCCCAATAGTTACTTCTCATCAGACCTGAGGCCCACCCCCACCATATCTCAACCGTCCCTTGGATCCCAGTGTGCATCTGCACAGCCTCATGCCCATGAGCTGGGGAGAGTCAGGCAGAGCCATGAGCTCATTGTAACAACAGTCACATGGTCCAGTCATCCTACCCATGGCCTGGAGCCCTGGAAAAGCTGCTGTCTGTCTCCTTGTTGTCTGTCTGCCGTCTGTGGAAAGAAAACAAGGAAGGGCCCTGTGTGTGAAAGGCGCCATTGGGGATGGAGGGGGGGGGGGCACGCACACCACAGAGCCAACCCAAGGACTCAGTCATTCCTGGATTTCCTTTCTGGCCCCAGCATCCCACCCACCTGCCCCAGGGATACAGATACCAGACACTGCAACCATGCATTCAGGCTGGAGTGGGACAGCTGGCTGGATGGGCAGAGCAGGGATGCTCAGATCTACTCTCCATGAGGAAGAGGCCATAGGACACATGCTCCTGCATTGGGCCCTAAGGAATGTCCAGCCCAGACTAACAAGGGCTATGCCAGCCCAGGCTTCCTCCAGAACATGTTTGTGGGAGGGGAGCTGAGGAGACCCTGTCCCCAGTGGTGGTGTGGGGAGACTCTCGCCTCCTCTTAGGCATTTGCTATGAGATGCCAAAGAACTTGGGGCCCAAATGAAGCAGATGGCAGTTCACCTGTGGTCTTTTCAAGAAGCAGGGGCTCACCCAAGCAGGATCTGCCCAGCTGCAGACCGGAAACAGAGCAAAAGACAGAGGAAGGCAACTGGGGGTGGGGAAACTGGAACTTGGGGTGCACAGGATCTACCCAGCTAAGCCCTGGTCTCAGCTCCCCGGAGAAGCCATCACCCCAGTGGAGACATTGGCCACAATCCAGGGGTTAGGCTCCCCCAGTTAGCCACAGGTCTGAAGGGTTCCCTCACCCTAATGGGAGGTGCTTCCTTCCCTCCCTAGAAGTCATGGTCCCCACGTTCCCTGAGCTGCCCCCTCTGGGATGGAGACAGAATTGCTCCCAAGAGTCACATGCCCAATCGTGCTGGCAGCAGAGATTCTCCTGAGGGCTGGAGCTTGTGGAGCAGAAGGCTCCAAGTCTTGTCCCTGATGTCCAGGGCAGGTTTTGAGGGGCACCTCAGAGCAGCCCTTGCCAAGTCCTGGAGACCATAGGTTTATTACAGTGGAGACGGTGTTGTGACTGAGGTGGATCACCTGATTTGATCCAGCCAGCATGGACAGGTCCCAAACTGGGTCACAGCATCAATCCCTGCCTGGGCTGATCCAGGGTACAGGATCTGAAATGGCCAGGCTCCACTGGAGAGGTTTGTGCTCCAGCCACAGTGGATGGCTTTACTCAATTGACTGCAAAGAGGAGCTGAGTGTCCCAGAGATCCCCAGCACACTTCCTTGAGCCCTGGGTTCACAGACCCCATTGCAGGCCATTGGATATGTGCTTTCATTGGCCCAAGCACACTACCAGTACCACAGCTGCCCCCCCAAATGCAAATACCCATCATACAGGAGATTGGGCACTAGGGGGTGCCATGGGGAGGGTCCCAAAGTGCCAGCAATTTCACTCAATGAGACTTAATTGACATGATGACAAACTACTCAGGTGTTGCCAAAGTGCAGGTAGATCCTGTGTCTGAGAAGCAGAGATCCCTGCAGCACTGCCAGCCTGGGGGGAGGAAGTTCTGACCCAGAGACAACCCTGCCCAAGCATCTTGAGAGGCCCAAACTGCAGCTGGGACCTGAGGACAGCAGTGAAAAGTCAGGTGGGAACAGAGAATTAGGGTCAGGTAGCTGATAGACATCAGATCTGCCTTCCTCCCTCCCCCCCCCCCCCCTTTATTTCCTCTCCTTTCTCTTGTTTGTTTTGGAAACAGCAGGCAACCGTTAATGAGTGTTTGAAAAACAAACCAAGAGCGGGAACCAGGGAGGGAAAGAGACAGGCAAACATGGAAACAAACTGACCCCTGGATAAATGGAGTGATGTTCAGTGGTTAAAACAGGGGTGACTGGGAGTCAGGACTCCTGGGTTCTGTTCTCATCTGTGCTTATCTAGCATTTTCAGTTAGGAGTTCTTGGCTGATCTACACATGTTGTTGCCACAGATAAACCACGGTCATTAACTCCCTACATGGATGCTCATAAAGCAATATAGGTCCATTGCAGGGTGTTGCACAAAGATGGAGCTCATTAAATCAGTGCAAAATCTGTGCAGACCAGCTCTTGCCATGCTTTACAAAGAGCCACATATTCTCCATTTTACAGCTGGGAACTCTGAGGCCTGGGGGTGGGGAGAAGAAGATGGTCTGAGGGAGTGAGGACATATGCTGAGCTGGCCAGGAATGGAGACCGGGAGGGTGGCTGCTCCTTGGCACCAGTCACTAGCCAACACTCTGCCTCCTCCCCTCTGAGCTGTGTTGTGGCTCCCTGGGACTGGACCCTGGGACTCTTTCGGAATCTGTTAAAGGTCTGTATAGGGGATAAACCTGGGAGGTGTTTCCCCCACTCCACTGTGAACAGCCCCCTCCATGCAGCACCCCTCCTTTGCTGCAAAGAGATTGGGGGCTCAAGAGGGTAGCTGCAGCTTCCCCACTCTCCACCCCAGACACTGGCTGCAGGGCAGCTATGGTGGGTTGGGGGTATCTGGAAAGGGGGAGGGGTGGTAAGGGCAAGAAGGTGAGCCCCTCCCCCTGCGCCAGGGCTCCCCCTTGTGGTGCTGCAGAGGCAGGCGCTGGGTGGGGGCGGGGCAGGCACGGCTGAGATTCCCCAGGGTGGGAGGAGGGGGATGTGGTGCAGTGGGAGGGAGGCCCAGCATGGAAACTACTGGAAGAAAGTTGCAGCACAGCCATTCAAAGTCACCCGTGTCCCTCCACCACCTCTCACAGCAGCTCAGGAAATAGTCCCGCTCCCTCCTCCTCCATCCATGCAGCGACTGCTCCTCCCCGTGTGACCTGCAGCAGCAGCAGCGAGGCACTGTGCAGACCCGGGGCATGAAAGGCGCCGCAGTGCAGGGAGCGCTGCTCTGGCTGGGCTCTGCTCCTGGTCCTGCTGTTAATGCTGTGAGACTTTGGGAGAGCCGCGTCTCTGCTCTGTGCCTCGCTTTCCCACGCCCCAGCCCGGTGCAGAGCTCCCCCCGTAGCACCAAAGCAACCCCCCCAGCAGCCTAGGAAGCATCATCCGGAAGGGACCCTCCTGCAAGCTGCCCCACAGCCCGAGGTGGATCACGGATCTCTCCGCCCCCGCCTGACAGCCTTAGGCAGCACCAGGAAGAGCCGGCTGGGAACCTAGCCTATGGCCTGCCTGCTTTCACCGCCTGCGCGTTTCCTCTTGAATTAAGTGGGAAACGTTCTCTGGGCCCCACACTGAAGGCTGCAGTAGGGGATGGGATCCAAAGGGGTAGCTGCGCTTCTACCGCTAGCGCGTTAGGCTGCTCAAAGCTAGCACAGGTGTGTCCGCCTCTGAGCTGAAATGATACGTGCGGCTAGAAAGTGACAAGCAGAATATCCAGGGTAGCTAAATTGCTGTAACTCACTAGTACTGATTAGACCATCATAAAAACAAATCCCAGGGTGAAAATACTATTTGTCCCAATATAAAGGTGTTATTGGCCTAAAGACTTTTCTGCTGATTTAAATTGGTCCAAAAATAGAGAGCAGCCCAGTCCGCAGGTTAACTACAAATGATTTTCTCACCCCAATACAAACCCTTCGTGGAGATGCATTTATACGAGTTTTGTGTGATGTGGTAAATCACTATGGCTCATCTACCCTTTAAACACTCCAGCCAGGTTCCCCATTGGCGTGAGTGAGCCATGTCAGCTAGGCTGGCAAAATAATTCTATCGCTGTCTAGGCCGGAGGATAGATTGGCTAAAGTAGGTCATTCTGGGGTGTGGATTTTTCACACCCCTGAGTGACATACCTGGGCCAAGCCAACATTTTAGTGTAGACCAGGCCCCAGTTTGAGCATGATTTAAAGTGGTTTAGAAGCATCTGCATTAGGGATTTGTACTGATGTAACTACATCAATGCGGTTACTTGAATTGATGCAAACAGCCCATGCACTAGAGGCGACCTTAGGCTATCTGGGGCCCTAGGCAAAGGCCCATTGCAGGGCCCACTATAGGCCCCCGTGGGCCAAGGCTCCAGCTCCCTGCTGCTGAATCCAGCCCCACCTCCCCATGGTCCCAGCTCCCTGCCTCCAGCACTGCCAGGGGCAGCTCCCCCTCCTGCTGCTGGCCGAGGCAAATGTGGCTTCTGGGGTAAGAGAAGCAGGTGACCACCCCTGCTGTCCACTGAGTTGGGGATGGGGCCCCTCACTGCTCAGGGCCATGGGCTGGGGCCTGCTTCGCCTACCCCAAAAGCCACCTCTGCCATGAGTAGACCATCCCTAAGGCAATGCCTAGGAACTGGGGTGTGGGGGCAATAGGCACTTCCCAGTGTCCTCCTGTTTGCAATCTGCCACTACCGCAATGGATAATTACACTGCTATGCCCAAGAGGAACAAGATAATATTCACCCAGCTTTCCACACACAACTGTGAGCTAGCAAACCTACCCCAAGGCCCAAGCCAAGATCATTCGCACCATGAGAAAGCTTCTTATACTGCTTCCTTTGTTCTAGAAAGCAGGGATGAGTGGGGTGTCTTTGCATGGAACCCCACTTCTAAATTGACAGGGATAAACTATACTACTCTAGGCCCCCTTCTGCTGTTATCACTGTGTCCTCACTCGCAGGATTGTGCTGATTTCTATGATTACAGCAGTACAAAAGCTGTGTAAAGACCGGTCCTGAGTGTGACCCCTCAACACAAGCAGGGCAAGTGCCAGCTTCCACCCCAAAATCACAATGGGGCAATATTGATATGTGGAGTAACTCTATGCCTTTCTCTTCACCATGGAACTCATCATGTAGCAAAGCTTCTGAGAGCTGCAAAGGGCAGGCGAGGGAGCGATCATGGGACATTCTTCTAGTGGGGTCCATCTAAACTCCTTTGGGACAGTTGCCCCAGGATTTCACAGGTGCAGGAGCAAGTTCATGAAGCAAGCTCAGTAGGAGCCTCAAAGCTCCATAGATTTCTAAGTGAAAGGACCACTGTGGTCACTTAGTCTGACCTCCTTCGTAACACAGGCCATAAAACTGCACTAAGTGATTTCTGCATCAGGCCCCTCAGTTCTGGTGGAGCTAGACAGATATTTGAGACTGGCATCCAGTCTGGATGTAGAGACTGCAAATGATGGAGAATCTTGCACATTCCTAGGTAAGATTACCACCCCCCCCCCCTCCAGTGGAAATCATCCCCACTGTTCGAAAAGTGCAACTTATTTCTAGTCTGAATTTGACTCCATTGAGCTTCAGCTCCAACCAATGGCTCTTGCTGTGACTTTTTCTACAAGACTCAAGAGGCAGCTACTATCAGAAACCTCTTCCCCATGTAGGTACTTCTAGACTGGGATCGAGTTCTTTTGCAATCAACCATGTTTTCAAGACCTTGAATCATTCTTCTGAACTCATTCCAATTTGTAAAATCCTTCTCCATTTACAATTACTTTTTGAAAGCCATTACTTAACCACTTTTAATCCATTTAATATGGGCCACATATTATGATTTTGTACAGTTCTACATTTTTTGATGAGAATATCCGGTGGGACTATGTTAAATGCCTTGCAGAAATCTAGTATCTCAACAGTCAAGGAGTCCTGTGGCAATTTTAAAGACTAACAAATTGATTTATCGCATGAGCTTTCGTGGGAGAAAATCCCACTAAATAGTTTCCTTTGTCAGCCAAACTTGTGATCTTCTCCAGTTATACCAAGTTTGTTTGACCACATCTATTTTTCATAAAAACATGTAGTTTGACATTATGTATGCTACCAATTTTAGTTCTTTACTGACTGAATTTCATGCCTACCTTTCTATATTTTGCCTAAAATTGATGACAGATTAGCCAGCCTATAGCTTCCCCAGTATTTCAGCTTACCCTTGTTAAAGGTTGGTAATCAACTTTTCCCCAGTCTTCTTGAAAATGATAGGTAAGGAAGGGTGGGGAAAGGGGAGAAAGCAGAAGAAAGGATGCAGAGGGTACAAGGAGAGAAGATGATAGAAGAGAAACATGGGGAGTGGTACTTTGAGGGGAGTTGCTGAGGAGTTTAGAGGTTCCTAAAGTTTTGAGTTATAAAGGAATTGCGTATTAGTGGGGGCCAAGAATTGAGGGGAGCAGGAGGAATAGGGTATCAGGAGGACTCCTCAAGAGATTTGAGGTATCAGGGGCTGGACTAGCTGGGGGACTCACAAGTAGTGAGTTGTTGGGGGTACAAGAGGATACCTCAGTATTGGGGTGAATGGGAAAGCAGAGAGGGGATACAAGGAGCTTCCCAGGTATTGGGGCAAAGGGGGGACTGGAATATGGGTAGGTAGGGGTGTGTGTGTATGTGTGTGTGTGAGTGAGAGAGAGAGAGAGGCTATGTCTACACTAGAAAAGTTAAGTTGACTTTGTTGTCGACTTTAATAAGGTCGATTTTAAGTCAACTTAAAGTCGATCTTATTAAAGTCGACTTAACAAAGTGGACTAAGTTGACTTATCTTTAAATTGACTTAATCCACTTTGTTAAGTCGACTTAACCACCCTTAAGTACACTTCAGAAAGTCGACTTAAGGGTTACTCCATGTCCACGCCATCCTTAAGTCGACTTAAGGAGTTGTCTTAAGGGTTAAGTCAACTTAATGAGTGGTAGTAACAAAGTCGATGTAAGCTTTCATTAAGTCGACCTAAGGAATTTCTTAAGTTGACTTAATGAAAGCCTAGTGTGGACATGGCTTAATTTAAGTCGATTTAAGCCGCCTTAAATCGACTTAAATTGCCAGCGTATACATAGCCAGAGAGAGGAGCTGAAGTGACCTAATGTACCAGGATGCGCAGCAATCTCAGCCCGGCCCTTTTAAGGCGGAGGGAGCCGGGGGCCGGGCTCAGCCCCTATATAGGGAGGGCTGGGGCGGCCCCACTTTCTCTCTGTCGGCCGCGCTGCCATCACTGTAGTAGGACTAACCGGCTCCCGCCCGATCTCCTGCCGCCCAGCACGGTAAGGGCCGGCCGGCCGGGGCGCAGCGCGGGCTCGGTCCGGAATGCCGGGCGCCGAGCCGGGGCCGCACGTGGCTTTGGTGGGCGCTGCCATGTTGAGCGGGGCCCCTCGGGCGGGGGCTGGAGGCTCCGCGCGGCCTGGCGTGGCCTGGCCTCCGGGGCCGCGGGTGGGTAGCGGGGCCCGCTCGCTCAGTAGGTGCCGCCCGCGGGGAGCGCCGGCCTGCCCGGCCCCAGCGCTGCTCCCTCCTCGTGCGGCCTCGGTGGGGGCAGATCTCCGACTCCGGGGGGATCGGGGCCGGGTGGCAGGTGCTCATTGCTGGCCTGTCTTTCCTCAGATGCCCGAAGAAGTGTCGCAGCATGGGGAGGAGGAAGTGGAGACCTTCGCCTTCCAGGCAGAGATCGCCCAGCTCATGTCCCTGATCATCAACACCTTCTACTCCAACAAGGAGATCTTCCTGCGGGAGATCATCTCCAACGCCTCCGATGTGAGCGCCTGGCCCTGCTGGGCACTGCTGGCATTGCCCGCTCCTATCTCTAGGGCAATCTTTGCTTTCCCCGCCTGCCAGGCCCTTAAGAAAGCCTGGGCCAGTGATGAAAGGCCTGCAGTAATCCATCGAGGCCCTGCCCTCAGGGACTAATTTTAGGGAGCTGTTTCCCTGGCTTTTGCACCAGGATTACCAGTAATGGGAGCTGATTGATGCCAGTCATGCTGGTGGTCACCTGCCCTTAAAAGAGGGTCAGTGATCCCCAAATAACCCCTCTTTCTCTCCCCCTCCCCCCCCAGCTCATGCTAGAGTAGCAGAACAGCACATGTGAGCGTGAGCAGAGCTCTGGTGCCAGCTGCCGGCACCCTACGCTTGTTTCCACTGCCCTTGGGGATGGTGGTGTGGAGTTGGCCTGTTTGATTCCTGGCATTCTCATCCTGTGGTGGGTGAATGAGCCTGGCTCTCCACACTGCATGCTTCTCTGATGGAGTAGTTGCCATGCCTCCCTCAAGCAGGGCATTTTGTTTTGGCCTCTGGAAGGGTTTGAGTGAAGTCAGAGCCCTTGGGAAAGGGGGGGGGGGGGTTGGAGGGGGTGGAGTCTGTGCCATTGTGATGCTGTCTCAAGATTCTACACACCCCTGCACAGATCAGGGAAAGTACAGAATCTAGGGAGCAGGGGGATGCTGGATGGGTATTGCTAGCTATCTCTGCTTTTCCATTATACCTCCACCCCTTATACCTTCCCACCCCCCCCCTCAGGCCCTGGACAAGATCCGTTATGAAAGCCTGACAGATCCTTCAAAGCTGGACAGTGGTAAAGAGCTGAAAATCGACATCATCCCAAATCCGCGGGACCGCACCCTCACCTTGGTGGACACGGGCATCGGGATGACAAAGGCTGACCTCATCAACAATCTGGGCACCATTGCCAAGTCTGGTACCAAAGCCTTCATGGAAGCCCTGCAGGTGAGTGGCTTTCAGCCTGGGCACTAGGGCACATGCACCCCTTGTGGGCCTGGGCATCCACTGGGTGCATGTCCTTCACAGGCCCCTGCAACTTCAGCACTCGCTGCTTGGCTGAGATGACCCCCTTCAGGGCCTGCGTCCCCTCAGGCAGCGGCCCGCTTGGCCATGAGTTTCCTTGGTTCCTTCCACACAGGAAGATGATGGTACCCTTCCCTATCCCTGTCTGTACTTGTGGCTTTATCTTTATCTGGTTTGGCCCAGCTCCCTACCTGTGGTGACACACAGATGTCACCTGTCTCTGGTCTCCTGCCCGTCTCACCCTTTCTCCCCCTTGCAGGCTGGCGCTGACATCTCCATGATTGGGCAGTTTGGTGTGGGCTTCTACTCCGCCTACCTGGTGGCTGAGAAGGTTGTGGTCATCTCCAAACACAATGATGACGAGCAGTATGCCTGGGAGTCGTCGGCTGGGGGCTCCTTCACAATCAAAGCTGATCATGGTATGTGCTATGGAGATAGGGTCTACAGGGAACCGTCCCCACCTTTCCCCCATCCTGTCCGCCATGAATCCCGGGGGGGGGGGGGTCTTTGGGGAGCCAGCCTTGTCCCTCCTACCCTGGGGTCCCCACCCTGGAGGTGGATGCTGACATGGTATGAAGAAGGGGTCGGCAACCCAAAAGATAAGAAAAGCCATTCTTTAAAATTCCTTCAATAACCAAGTGTTTTGAGAGCTGCAATGGGTGTAACCTCTTGGTGGGGGGAGCTGGGCCAAGGTGCCTGCCACAGGGTCCCATGACTTCAGGAGTGGGCCCCCGCAGGGTCCCCAGTGGTGGTGAGGAACCTGGAGCCAGCTGCAGGCCACCCGCAGAGTCCCCCAGTGGCGGGGATGGGGCGAGAGCCACAAGGGGGCAGCCAAAGAGCTGCCTGTGGCTCCGGAGCCGCAGGTTGCAGACCCCTGGTATGGAGGAATGAGGCGTTCAATTTATTTGTGGGCTGCTCTGTCCAGCGCTCGTAGTCACTAAAGCCACTGCGTCTCTTCTCATGTCACAGGTGAGCCCATCGGCCGTGGCACCAAGGTGATCCTTTACTTGAAAGAGGACCAGACCGAGTACCTGGAGGAGCGGCGGGTCAAGGAGGTGGTGAAGAAGCACTCACAGTTCATTGGCTACCCCATCACCCTTTATGTACGTATGTGAGAGAGGGGGGGGATGTGGGTGGGAGTGCTGCAAGAGACAGGCTGAGGCTGGAGAGACATTCCACCTTCCCATCCCCCCATGGGGGTGTGTGTGAGTGTGAGAGAGAGAGTGATGGGCTAGACCAGGGTCTGAGGGCCAGGGCTGTGTACTCATCCTGCTGTTGCAGGAGTCGGCCAGTCAAATTGTACAAGGGTGGGAGCTAGTTCATGTTGCTAGGGGGTGCGGATCGCAGAAGTGGTACACTGGGCAGTCTAACTCGTATCCCTAAAATCAGCAGGCAGTTTGGGCCATTACCTAACCTAAACCACCTGGTGAGGGAGTGGGGTTGGAATCCCAGTGCACTGTCTCCGTTGGAATGGACCTCTATTTCATGAGCTATCGGAGGTCTCATCAGCTGGTGTTATCCATAGATCCTGTATCCTCTTTGTTGGCCCAGCCTCTGGAAGACACCATGATCAAACTTGGAGCAGTGCTTTACCTGCAGTGCATCATTGCTATGTTTAGCCTTTCCATGGCACCCACCAGACCCAAACTCCCATCTCCCTTGGGGCAACAGCGTCTCTGTTGCTGCCCCGATCTCCTGGGCACAGGAGGCCGTGAGTAAGATAGGTGCCTTGGTCTTACCCCTCTTCCTGCAGCTGGAGAAGGAGCGGGAAAAGGAAATCAGTGACGACGAGGCAGAGGAGGAGAAGGAGGAGAAGGAAAATGAGGATGCAGCCCCCAAGGATGAGGAGAAACCCAAGATCGAGGATGTGGGCTCTGATGAGGAGGAGGATGATGGTGATAAGGGGAAGAAGAAGAAGACCAAGAAGATCAAGGAGAAGTACATTGACCAGGAGGAGCTGAACAAGACCAAGCCCATCTGGACCCGCAATCCTGATGACATCACCCAGGAGGAGTATGGAGAGTTCTACAAGAGTCTCACCAATGACTGGGAGGACCACCTGGCAGTCAAGGTGAGTCCAGGGGCTGGACTGGGCACTCTAGTAGAGGCCAAGGGCGCCTTTCCATCCTCGTTTGTGAGTTATTAGTGCACGGGTCCCCAGTCTTCCTCATATAGGTGTGCTCCAGTATAGGGAGTGGGGACACTTCATGGATCATGTGGCGCAGTGAGATGTGACAGCTGCAGCTGGTTCTACTTGGGGAAGGCAATCACCAGGCTGAGCCCATGTGAACTGTTACTGCTGCTCCCGGGGATGGAGCCTCCCATTGGGTGGTGCAGGTTTGCTCACCCTTGGATCAGCGGGATCCTCGCTCCCTGTGCTTCGCTTCATCCAGGTGTGCAGGGTTCTTCTGAGGCCCTGGTGGCCTTGGATCTGGATCAGTCAGTGGAGGAGCAGGTATGGAGCACTGGGGCTGAAGGACAGACAGTGTCCGAGTCTTCCTGTCCAATGCACTGTACTGTTTACTCTGGGGTAGCCATTCAGTCACCCACACAAGGCCCTGCAGGTGCTCCAGCAGCTGGGCCAAAGGGAAGCTCTCTCCCCAGGGTAGGGTTAGAGTAATGATGTCCTGGGAGCTCTGTTCATCTCCTCATCTCTGCGAACCTGCAGCACTTCTCCGTCGAGGGGCAGCTGGAGTTCCGAGCGCTGCTCTTCATCCCACGCCGTGCCCCCTTTGACCTCTTTGAGAACAAGAAGAAGAAGAACAACATCAAGCTGTATGTGAGGCGCGTCTTCATTATGGACAGCTGTGACGAGCTCATCCCAGAGTACCTGAGTAAGAGCCCCCCCTACCCCTTCATGCAGAGCTCATGCTAACGGCTCCCCTGCTTCTGGTATCCCCCCAGATATGCTGGCTACTCCCTCACCATTGCTGCACTTGCTGTGCTGTTCCAGGGAATGCACAGGGGGGAGGTCTCCTGATGGAACCCATAGCTTGGACTTCCTTGGCAGTGGTGCTCCTGTCCGTGGGGTGTGCCTGTGTGCAGTTCCTAGCCTGGTTGTTCTGACCCCAGGCTCCATGGGCCTGGTCTTCTTCCACAGACTTCATCCGGGGTGTGGTGGACTCCGAGGACTTGCCTTTGAACATCTCCCGGGAGATGCTGCAGCAGAGCAAGATCCTCAAGGTGATCCGCAAGAACATTGTCAAGAAGTGCCTGGAGCTCTTCTCAGAGCTGGCTGAAGACAAGGAGAGCTACAAGAAATTCTACGAAGCCTTCTCCAAGAACCTAAAGGTGAGAGCGAGCCAGCCAGCCCAGCACCGGGGGTAGAGGGGCACAGCTCTGCCAGGCCTGCCCGGGGGTCATGTCAGTTGAGGAGCCAGGCCGTGTCTGTGATCTGCTTCAGGACCACGACTTCTCTGGGCTGGGCTTGTGGCTCAAGCTTGCTCTTCCTAGCAGGGCTCTGGAGCAGAGGGGCTGATGCGGCTAACTGTGCCCCAGGGTGCTTGAGTGGGCAGCTGAGCCTCCCTGACTGCATCTGCCCCTAGCCCCAACCCTTAAGCTCTTGAGGGCAGAGGATTGTTAGTGAGCGACCTCCTCTGCCCCCAGCTCGGGATCCATGAGGACTCGACCAATCGGAAGCGCCTATCAGAGCTGCTGCGCTACCACACGTCACAGTCGGGCGATGAGATGGCCTCGCTCTCAGAGTACGTGTCCCGCATGAAGGAGACGCAGAAGAGCATCTACTATATCACAGGTGAGAGCTGCCCACCAGGGGAGCCAGACATCCTTCCCGGCACGTTGCCTGCCTGCAGGGCCTAACTTCTCCCATAGGGAAGAAACCATCCCTCTGAGTGGGGATCTCCTCAGCCTGCTGGGATATGGTGTTGGGTTAGCTTCCCCTGGTGGCCTGTCCTGTCACTCCAAAATGGCTCTCTTCCAGTTTCCGCCTGGCTTCTCAGGTAGCTGATGTGAAATGGGGCATCTCCTGTTAGGCTTCCTGGCTCCAGTACATCCCTTCTATTCAGTGAGGCAGGCAGGCCCCACAGATGGGGCAAGCTGGGCTACATCCTAGAAGACCACGAAGCTGGACGGATTGTATGGAAAGGGGAACCCCCTGCCCAGAAAGTCCAACACAAATGCACTCCCAGCAGCTTGTGATATGCTGCAGTCTAAAATAGGTCTGTTTCCCTGCTTCCCAGAGAGAGGCTCTGTTAATCAGGTGCTACTCTGGGACCCTTGGCTGGGTGGCAGGGTAGGCAAGTTCTGTGGGTCTCGTTTCTCTAAGCCCTGTCCCTGGTGCTGTGGGGCCAATCAGCTTAGAAGAGGGCTTTGGCTGTGACGTGGCCTCTCAGGGTGTTATGCTGAGACCTAGCTGGCTCCATCAGGGGAGTGCTGGAGGACCCCAGAGCACAGCCAGCTCCGAGCCCTGGTGATCCCATGTTTCCACCAACGCAGGTGAGAGCAAAGAGCAAGTGGCCAACTCGGCCTTTGTGGAGCGTGTGCGAAAGCGTGGGTTCGAGGTGGTGTACATGACGGAGCCCATTGACGAGTACTGCGTGCAGCAGCTCAAGGAGTTTGATGGCAAGAGCTTGGTGTCAGTCACCAAGGAGGGGCTGGAGCTGCCCGAGGATGAGGATGAGAAGAAGAAGATGGAGGAAAGCAAGGCCAAGTTCGAGAGCCTCTGCAAGCTCATGAAGGAGATCCTGGATAAGAAGGTTGAAAAGGTGAGGGGGAGGGCAGGATGCCATCCTAGGGCTGAGTCCTGGCTCAGTGGGAAAGGAGAGCTGGGCCCCACTGAATGTGGGTAAGGGTTGTACCCTGGCTCGGTGCATGGCCTTGCCTCCAGCAGAGGGTCAGCTGAAGGACACTACAGGTCCCAGGATGCGCTGTGGAAATGTGTATTGGGCCCTCAGGGGTTGGCTGAGTTGCCTGTGCTGTTCCAGATGGTGGTCCTGACTCCAGCTCTTCTCGCTTCAGGGCTGTCTGTCCTTTGGCTGTGGTCTGGCTAAGTCATAGGGGAGATGCTACGCTGTGGAGAGCATCCGTGTCCTTCCCTGCAGCCTGTGGCCCCTCATTAACCATTCGTGGGTCTCTGGCTGAGGCTAGGGTCCCTGCATCTGCTGTGACCAGCCTCAGTCAGAAGCACACTACACTGCACTGCCTTTCCCTGGCTTGTTTAACCCTCGGCTGCTTCCCCAGGTGACCATCTCGAATCGGCTGGTCTCCTCACCGTGCTGCATTGTCACCAGCACCTACGGCTGGACAGCCAACATGGAGCGCATCATGAAGGCCCAAGCACTGCGTGACAACTCCACCATGGGCTACATGATGGCCAAGAAGCACCTCGAGATCAACCCCGACCACCCCATCGTGGAGACCCTGCGCCAGAAGGCCGAGGCTGATAAGAACGACAAGGCTGTCAAGGATCTGGTGGTGCTACTCTATGAGACGGCCCTGCTCTCCTCTGGCTTCTCCTTGGAAGATCCCCAGACTCACTCCAACCGCATCTACAGGATGATCAAGCTCGGGTTGGGTAAGTGCCCCCCAGGTGATTGGGTATCACAAACTTGGCCTCTGTAGGTAGACTCTGGGGAAGTTGCTTTCTCCAGCCCTTTGATGGCAAAGACCCTGTTCTAGCTTTCAGGGTATGCCACCAAGATGTCGGGCGTGTTAGCCGGTTACGTTGGCCTTTGGCTGCAGCACAGAGCAGGCTTCCTTTGGGATGGAGTGGGAACTCTTGTCCTGCCCCAAGGACACTTGCATCAGCCGCTAGATGGAGTTCTAACCCCTCAGGAAAAGATGAGCCCAAATTCCCAGTTCATGGAAGGAGTGGTCGCCAGGGGAGACTTAGTCTGGCTCACAGGAGGAAGTGGTGTGGAGGGAAGGGCCTGAGATGAAGAGTATCCTGCTCTTGGACTGTAACAGGAGGCTGTGAAATGTGCCTTGTCCTGTGCAAGAGTGCGTAAATCGACGTGCTAAGGCCTGGGCATTAGCTAGCACATGGGAGGTCAGTGGTGGTGCTAGCAGTGTGTGGGAGGAGAACAACTTAGAAAATGGGCTTTTTTTTCTAGTGGAAAACTGACTCTTCGATGAGTAATTGAAAACCCAGAACTTTCCGTGGTTAATTTCTGATTCAGCAATGCCACCCCAGGGCCTCGTGGAGTTTGTAGTTTCAGTGCCTCACGCCCCCACTTCTCTCTTTGGGTCTCCCTGCATCTCCCAGAAGACTACTCCCCCTTTAACTCCCACGGTGCATCATGGGAAATGTAATTCCTTAGTGAGCCTGGCCCATCAAGGAGAATGGGGACAGGAGGCCCCGCGACAGCATGTCTGAATTGGAAGGTCATTTTCAGTTGATGGTTTAGGGACAAGCAGTGCAGGTTTTTCAGGGGAAAGCAAACCTGCTGTGGCACAAATAAAGAAGCATTGAGGGAAAACTGGGGTTTTTTTGCTTCAGCTTGATTTTGCTGGCAGTGTTTTGCCCTGCCCTCTGTGGGGGCTGTGGGCTGGCAGCATATTGTGGGCTAACTGCCCCTTTGCTGAGAAGTAGAAGCCTGTTCCTCTTGCGGATCCCCTGGAGCTCCCCTCATGCTGCAGTGCTGTGTGAGATCCTGGAGTGGCCCTCAGTGACCAGTCTGTATGTCTCCTCCCCAGGTATCGATGAGGATGAGGTGACTCCAGAGGAGCCTAGCGCTGCTGTCCCAGATGAGATCCCCCCACTGGAGGGAGAAGATGATGCATCCCGCATGGAGGAGGTGGACTAAAGGGGGCCCATCTCCCTCCCATCTTCGTTCCCTGCATCATCTCTGCTCAGAAGGAAAGGGGTCTGGCCTCAGCAGCTGCTATGGACTCCTTGACTCCCCTGATATCATCCCCCCCCCCACTCCTCTTGTTTCCCACGGTCAGTAGTGGGTGGGGTTGCAGGGTTCTAGGCCTGTCAAGTCCATCTGTCTGTTTATTTGTGTTGCAGCAGCTATTTGGGGGTGGGGGGTGACTTTCCCTAGGGGGTGTTTTGCGCTGCTGCTGCCCCTACCCTGCCACAGCTGCGGGGAGCACTGAACTTGAGCATCCCTGCCCCCTAGCACAGCATGGAGCCCAGCCCCCACCCCTGGCTGCTGCCTGCATCCCAGGGTAGGATGTTGTATTTTGTCAGTTTGGGCTTTTTTGTTCTACTGGAGATTAAAGTATCAACTAGAGAATGTGGTTTCTCGGCAGGGCTGCCATGTCCGTGCTAGCGTCACGAGAGGGAGATGGAGCGCGGGGCCCAGTGTTTCCCCGTGGGTCTGGGTTCCGTTTGGGGTTGGGCTGGGAGTCCCTGCAGCAGGGGGTGAGGGCCAGGTGTCGGGGAGACTGAGGCTGCTGCAGCACCAGGCATGGAGTTCTGTGTCCTGCATTGTGAAGGGGGTCAAATGGCCCCTTCTGCCCTTGCTGTCTGAGTCTCGGGAGAGCAGTGCTCTGTGGGGCTGGGCAGGGGCTGAGTGTTGCATGCAAAATGCTGCTGTGTGCTGCTTGGACCAGTTGCAGTCTCAAGCACTCAGCTCCTGGTGGGGTGGGGGCAGTTTAATGAAAGGCCGTGCTTGGGAAGCACCTGCTTGAATTTCAGGCTGTGTGCCCCATGTGGGACCTGGGCTTGTCTCTCCTGTAAGGAGAAGGCAGGGCCAGCTGGGTAACCCCTTTTTTTTTTTTTTTTTCCTACACTGGACCTAACCCCAATACTCCTGCTCCGTTGCTTACCCTTCACCTCCCACATAGAGGGCACCCCGCTTTGATGGAGGCTTGTTGAAGAGCTGGGCTAGCTCACCTGTTTCCCTCAGTGGAGGCTTTTCAGCAGAGGGGGTGGGGTAGTTGCCCATCTGCAAATGCTGTGGGAGGCCAGGGCATAGATAGGGCCAGCAGGAGTCAAGCCTCATCTCAGCAATGGACTTCTGCCCCAAAGCCTTAAGGCACCTCTGCCTTCGCTCATGAGCTTTCTGCGAGTCCAACTCCAGGTTGCACAACCCTAATCCAGTGCACAAGTGGTGATCCCTTTACTATTACTCGAGTTCAGGGGCATCCTGGGCCAACTAGGATCCCCTGAGGTGGGGGCTGGGTCTCAACCCCTGGATGTAGCTGCTACGTGCTGTGGGGGTGCAGCCTGAATACCATCCGTTCAAGACCCCCTCCTGGTTTCTCCAGGGCTACCTTTGTGGCTCAGCTGATCTTGGTCCTGGAACACACCCAGCTGGTAGAAGTGACTTCCTGACCTCTGCAGGAGATGGAGTGGAGCCAGTATGGGAAGAGTTCACCTTCCCTTCCAGCACTCTTGGCCCAGAGCTGTGTCTTCCAGCTTGGTCCTATAGAAGCAGGAGAGCTGTAGGGCAGAGCAGGACCCCTGTGCATCTCTTAACGGGGGTAGACTAGAAGTGGCACATGCCCCCAGCCCTTGCTGGAGCTGGTAGACAGCTGGGAGACATAAATCTAGGGGCTGTATGTAGGTGCTGCAGATCATCTTGTGGGGGTTAGTCGGTTGCAGCCTGGGTAGTTGCATCGTGGGCCTCGGTAGACGGACCAGAGCACGCTCAGGCTGTTCTTTTCTAATGTCAGTGGGGCAATCTGAGAGCCAGGACCCAAATGCAGAGGGATCAGCCTTTAGGTGCAAAGCTAGCCTAGTGGAGGGTGCTGGCGTTGGCTGAGCCTTGCTGGGCTCTAGCCTGCTCTCTTGTGCTGGGGGAAGGAGGGAGAACATAACCTGTGGGGCAAAGCACTCATTGCATATGGGGAGCTGTTGGCTCAGCCCCTTTCTGTGGAAGCTGGAGATTGCTCCATTTTGTGCCAGCAGGGCAGAGGGGGTGGCTCCTGGGTGTGGCCAATAGAGCCTTGGCCCCAGATGCCCTCATGGGCAGGGCTGCTAGAGTGTAAGTGCACTGAGGATACTGGAGGGTGAGGGTGTGACACCTTCCTCCTATGACTTCCTAAGGCTCCACAAGCAACTGCAGTCAGCTACTGCCACCGCACCAGGCCCTCAACCCCTTCAACCCTTCCTTTCCAACCCTCCCCCCCATACCCAGCCATGCTGCTCCTCACCAACCCTCCCACCCAGCCAGCCCCACTTAACTAACCCATTCTCTGCACGGGGAGGGAACGGTTTTTGCAGTAGGAGGCTGGGACTAGAAGGCCGGAAGTTGCCTTTCCCGTTTCCGTGGCTGTTCGTTCGCTGCGTTCTATTACACAGCTGGCCTCGTGTCACAACCAGCCCCACCACCGACCTCTGCACAGCAGGGATTGCTCCACAGTTGGCTCAGGGTTGGACGCAGCACCTGGTTTGTGCTGCTGCCTCCCACCCCTCCAGTGCCTGCTCTCAGCTGCTCGGGGGAGCAGTGACCAGCTCTCACCAGGGAGCAGAGGGAGGGTGTCACCACCAGCTCCCTCCAGTCTCCTCAGTGCCCATGAGGAGGGCAATTTGCCACTGCCAGGAGCCACCATCTCTGCCCTGCTGGCACAAAATGGAGCAATCTCCATCTTCCACATAACGGGGTTGAGCCTACAGCTCCCAGCATGCACTGGGTGCTATGCCCCAGCAATTACAGCCTGCATGCTCTGGGGCTGTATTGGATGCTGGGAGTTGTAGTCTGCTTTTGCTTGCATGGAAGGCCAGAGCGGTGGAGCACATTCAAGTATTGCCATCCTTGTGCAACAGCCCCAGCAGCTGCAGCCGATTTTTCAGTCAAAAATAGTTTCTTGTGCAAAAAGAGGCCTAGTGCAGACACAAATATCACCTTCCCACCAAAACATTCTGGGGGGGGGGGGGGGAAATCCCCCTTTTAGGGCAAAATGGAGAGAAAAAGTAAGAACTGGGGCAGGGTGAGGGAAACTACCCATGGATCTGGAATGCACCTAGCAGTTGGGGGGGGAGGGGCTTTTAAACCTGCACTGTGACCCTCTGTTCCACTCCAGTGACTCTCCCAGTCCCTTTCCTACAGCTGTGTGCATGTGTTGGGGGGGTGGCGGAGAGGCGAGGCAGAGTAGGGCAACAGCTGTGACCAGACCCAACCCGGAGCAGCTTTAGGCCTGCAAGCTATGCAGTGAAGGGATCAGGTAACTGGCCTGGAATCCCTCAGGTGCAGGATCCGCCCCCACGCTGGACAGGCCTAGACCAGCTGCTGGGAGGGTCCCCCTGCTGGCCCCCCCACCAGAACCCCAACATCCATGTCTCGTCTTCACACCTTTCCAACCTGCCCTCCCATGACCCCACTCAGCCATGCTCCTCACCAACCTTTTCACCCCAGCCAGCCAGCCCCACTTCCAGCCACTAACCCATTCTCTGCACTGACCACTGCCCTGCAGTTGCCCAGCACCTGGGACAGTGCATGGACCTGGAGATAGGGCTTCGTGGCCAGAAGGCCTGCTCAATGCTGCGTCCCCTCCCAGCCCCTGAGAAACACCATTTTAAAGTGAAGACTGGTGGCTGCTCTTGAAGGCGATTTAAGATGGTAGCAAAGCACTGGAATGGGTTACGTGGGAGGTGAGGGAATCTCCATCCTTAGAGGTTTTAAAAGTCCTGGCTGGGATGATTTAATAGGGTTAGTCCTGCTTTGAGCAGGGGGTTGGACTAGATACCTCCTGAGGTCCTTCCCAACTCTAATCTGTGATTCATTACCACTATTTTAGGGACATGCGCTATGTAGTTCAATGGTTCTCAACCTTTTGCAGCTTGCAACAGATGCGACCCCTTACAGGACACCCACTCCCCGCTGGCTCTGTGACACACTTACCCCTGTGGCCCGCCACAGTGGATGAGAAGCATTGCTCTAGTTCACAGGCCTGCAACACATGGCAAAGAAGCTGATGAAGCTAACGGTATTTTGACACTGGATTTCTGTCTCTGACAAAGGCCAGTGCCAGATGCTTCAGTGGAAAGGATAGAAAACCACAAGGATGGACAATGTGCCCACCGGGGAAGTTTCTTCCTACACTCCATCAGGCCATGGCTGGCGCACACACTAAAGCAGGAGCATTTATAACCCTTCTATTTTTAACCACCAGTCTGAATGGCATTCTCATGATCTATACAAATGACTGCTCCTTTTGGGAATTCTGCTCTTCATCTCAAGGGTATCTTGTGGCAGTGAGTTCCACAGATCACCAGTGCACTACATGAGAAAGCATTTCCTCCCATCAGTTTTGAAGTTGGCATCTTTCCATGTCATAGAGTAGCCCCTGGCTCTGGTACGGTGACAAAGGCTGAAAAGCAAAGCCCCCCACCTACCTGCTACAGACCATCTCTTCCCCCATCAAACAGCCCCACTCTCCTCCCACAGAAGGCTCTCCCAATGTCTGCTCATTCTTGTCCCCTCTCGTGCAGCATGATCCTTTCTTTTGGAGAGCAGGTGACCAGAAGTGCACTCAGCACTGGATGTGAAGCACAACCGAGCACTGGGTTGAACGATGATAGCTTAGCAGGGAGCTAATTCTCCAGTTTCCCAACCTGCTGGCTCCTAACTAACTGCTCCCTGCCGTGGGACGAGGAGTCCTGTTTCACACACTCCTACTCTAGGATGGAGGTTCTGAAGCTGGGGTTCAGCACAGGTGACAGCAGGGTGAAGGATGAATTCCCTTAAGGCCCTGTTATGGCAGTGGGGCTCTGAGAGGCAGGCACTCAGCGGGGCTTAGAGCAGCTCCTGCCCAGCTATGGAAGGCAGAGCCAGCTGAGGCCACGGCAGAACCCACAGGAGGACTGGCTAGAGCCTACTGCCAAAGGAACAGGTGCCCATAAACAAGCCATGTTTACCCAGCCAGAGAGACAAAGGCATGGTCAAGCCTGCAAGGCAGACTTGGGCATGGAGGGCTAAGAGCTGTCTCTCTTCTCCGCCCCCGCCCAACTCCCTGCACCAGGAACACAAATAGGGACGGTGCAAGGAGCATCCTCCGCAGAGGGTCTAAGGCCCTAGACTACATCTCCTGGGAGCTGGGTTCAATGCCAGTGTGCACTCCACCAGCCTCAGGCAACTCCCTGCGCCTGTTCCCCATCTGTACGGGGCTAATAACCCTACCCTGCCTCCCAAGGGGGTGTGACAACAAAGCCAATGTTTGTGCCACTCAGCCACGGTGCCATTGGAGTACCTATCCAGAGAGCTCCCTGGAGGGTGTGGCTTTTCCCCTCCCCCAAGTGCATTCAGATGGCAACATTTCGCCCCGGGGGGCATGGTGTGCAGCAGCTTTTTCATTTAATAAAATAAATTGCATTTTAAAAGTACCCAAACCATTTTCCTAGCAGCTGGGTGGTTAGGTCTGCTCGCAGGTTCCCCAGGCTCCCCGGCTCCTTGCATCTGGTTTGAGTGCAGCCACTTGTAGGGAAAAGGAACCTGGTCTGGGTTTGGTCCCTCAGGGACCGCTGCGCACTGCACAGTCTGAGCCAGGCTGCTGGCAGGAAAAGGAGAAACAAAGAGGGCTACCTCAGAAAGGGGATATTTGTGCTTTTCTAAACCACATGAACCAAGTACAAATCTCCAAGGCCCCAGAGCAGAAAGCTCCCGAAGGGAATCCTGGGAGTTGCAGTTCAAACCTATGGCAGGAGGAAATGTAAATGAGACATGAAAAGCAGCACAGGAGAACATGATGGCCTCCGCAAATGTCATGGGGCCTGCCTGCGTCTCAGCCAGAAGGGCCAGGCCAGGAGACCCAAGTGGAAAAGGCTCACAAGCAGGAACAGCAGAGTGGACTGACCTTCCAAGCCAGTCCAGACAAGGCACCTGCCACAGATCCAGCCTGTTACATAGCAGCTCTTTTCCCAGCTAGTCCAGGATGGCTAGGGAGGCCACACACCCCTGCCCTGCTCCCTAGAGCACCTCCTACTGAGAGAGGCTAGAGTAGCTGGGAGCTCCCCACACAGCCAGTATTACTACCCCACCTGCTGCAGCGGCAGGCTGAGACTGGAGCTTTGCTCACAATCAAAGAGACTTTTAAAGAAAAATTGAAGCTAGTGTTTCCTTGCCATTCCCGTATTGGCAGCTCTGTAGTGAGGAGAGATCCAGGGAGTGCAGTGAGAGATGAGAAAGTGCCAGGGAATAAAGCTCCCTCGTTCATAAATAATCTTCAACAGAAGCCACGAGTAGCGAAGGGATCTCGAGCAGGAGTTCGCCCCCCCCCCTGCACTCCTGGGAGCTAGACCTCCCCCTGCTTCCTTCTTGGGGCCATCTCAGGAAACTCTGACCTTTTAAGGCAACTGGAGAAAAGTGCAGGGGCGGCCTGGAAAGCACCTTACTTTCTCCAAGCCCACTCCTTCAGGGAAAGCAGTTGGCAAAGGGAGTCATTGTTTCTCCCCCACGCCTCAGTGGGCTCATGAAGAGAAGAGAAATAAAGCAAGTGCCCTGTAGTAGGAGAGGGGACAAGGGGCACAGTCTGTCCCACGGCCATTAAACCTTCTGAACTGGGCCCTCGCCAGTGGGCGGCTTCTTGCTGTGCTTCTTCATGCGACCCCGGGCATAGACGCGCAGGAAGAGTGCCACAAAGACCACGGCCACGCCCAGCCCACCCACCACAGTGATGGCGTGCCCGTAGATGAGGCAGGACAGCAGGATGGCGAACGCCTGGCGCAGCGTCATGATGATGGTGAAGACGGCTGCCCCGAACTGACTGATGGTGTAGAAGATGAAGAGCTGGCCAAAGGCGGAGCAGATGGACAGCAGGACGGCGTGGGCTGCAAATTCAGAGTGGCGTGCCATGAATTGGGCAGACTCCACCAGGGCACCCTGCTCCAGCAGCGAGCCCATCGTGAAGAGGCAGGAGAAGACGTTCACCCCAAACATCATCTGCACCGGAGACATCTTGTAGGTGAAGAGGGCGTCCTGCCAGTTGGAGGTGAAGCTGTCGAAGACGATGTAGCCGGCTAGAAGGACCACGCCTGAGAAGGTGGTGACAGTGGAGAGGTGCTTGTCAGGGGCACTGGAGAGCAGAAACATGCTCACGCCCACCGAGATTAGCACCGCCGTCAGGTATTCCCAGTACTCGTAGCTCTTGCGTGACACCAGCTTGCCCATCAGCATGACTGGGATCACCTTGGAGGCCTTGGCCAGCACCTGGGTGGGGAAGCTGATGTACTTGAGGGCCTCGTATTGACACCAGCTGCTGAGGATGTTGGAGAGTGAGGCGAAGGAGTACTTGTACATGGGGGCGCCGTGGCGTGGCTGCTTGCTCAGAGCACAGTACAGGCCGGCTACAGTGAAGGCCAGGATCCGGTTCATGAAGACTAGGAACTGGGAGTCCTTAAACTTCTCGCCGGGATCTGCCTCGGTGGCACCATATGTCCGAGTCATGACACGCTCCTGGAGGACCCCCCACGTCAGGTAGGAAGCCTGCAAGACATGAGGAGCAGGGGGTGAGGGAGGAGCAGGGGTGGCAGCCAGCAGTAGAACAGGCCTTCCATTTGCACCCATAGACTCTCAGAAACTCATAGTCTCTAAGCTCCGACAGGACCAATAGGATCATCTAGTCTGATTTCCTGCACAAGGCAGGCCACAGAATAATAAACCTCTAACCTAGGACTGAGTTATTAAAGTCCACAAATCATACTCTAAATACAGAGAATCCACCAGCAAGTGAGTCATGCCCATGCAACAGAGGAAGGTGAAAAACCCTCAGAGCCCTTACCAATCTGCCCTGGGGGAAAACTCCTTCCTGACCCCAAATATGGCGATCAGTTAAAACCCTGAGCATGTGGGCAAGACTCACCAGCCAGTCACCCAAGAAAGAAATCTCTGTAATAACTCAAAACCCAGCCACCAAACGTCCCTCCCAGGCCATTGGCATATCCACCACCAGTAGTCAAAGATCAGTCAACTGCCAACCAGGCTGTCCCATTATTATACAATCCCCTTCATAAATTTATCAAGCTCGGTTTTGAAACCAACGAGGTTTTTTGCCTCCACTGCTCCCTTTGGAAGGCTGTTCCCTAACTTTATGCACCTGGCCAGGCCTACCCTGCATGCCCAGTGCACCCAGGAAGGAGATGGTCCCTGCCAACCACTTCACCCAGCAGGGGATCAGTGAACAGTTCTGCCCAGCCACTTCATCCTCACACCCACTGGCGCAAAGAGCCAGGAGAGGAGGCAGCATGGCTCCTGTCCAGCCCTGTTGTTAAACAAAGATATGGAAAGCGCTCTTCTCCCAATAAAAAACATGTCCCCCTCTCAAGTTTACAGCCACAAATTCAAACACCACAGGAGATGACAAAGCAGTTAGTCAACCGCATTAACTCTGCCCTTTACACTTTATGGGAGACACTTTACAAGACAAACAGTTCTATATTAAGTTGCCTGTTTAACCAGAAAAGCAGGAATAGAAAACAGGACAAAGATGTGAGCAAGACCTTGGTGCCAGCGGAACCTTCACATGGCAGTTCCTGCCCTTCCACTCTGTAGCCTTCACGGTGCATTAACAGTTTTTTGCATCTAGTTTCCCGGGTCACTTCTTAAATCAAAACCAATTCTAATTTCAAACCCAGCAAAGGAAACTGCCCGCCATGAGGACACCTAGGCTATGTCTACACTTGTAAATTTAAGTCAACTTTAGCTAAGTCAACTTAGCATGTCCACACCTAAATTTAAAGTCAACTTTGGGGGGAACTTACAAAGTCGACCTAGAGCGTCCACACTGGCACCAGGATCTACACTGGCCTAAGTCGACTTTAAAAAGTCGACTTTAGGCTTAAGTCGAACTAAAATGAGGTTTTATAAAGTCGACTTAATTTTCCTTAAGTTGACTTAAGCAACTTGCAGGGTAAATTAAGTCGACTTAAGCAAGCTTAAGTTGACTTAATTTACAAGTGTAGACGCAGCCCTAGGTACTTGCATGGTACTGCTGCCATAGCACTGTAATGGAGATATTCTCCGACCTCCTACTGTACAGCAGGGAAACTGACATTCAGAGTGTGGTCTGCCTGGCAGAAGGTGTTCTTATTAATGTTGTTATGCATCTGACACGGATGTCTGTTTGGCTCTGTGTGTGAGTCTCTCTATGCATGTTTCCTCAGGATTACCCCTGGCTCAGATCTTTAAGTGGGGACTCCGTTAGCCCATTGATCTGGAGCCTGGCTTGGATTTCTAAGCAGGAACTGACTTAGCCTGGTGATCCTAAGCCGAGGTGCTCCTTTGGTTAACGCTTTGGGTTACCGTTGGCTTAAATCTCTAGTGAGAACTTAGTTCAGTGATTTGGAGCCTAGGCGTACCCTGTGTGCAAGAGGTAAATTGCAATTGCACTCACAATCGAAGAAACCAACACAACCACAGATCCTTGTAGAAACGAAGGTGCCAGGCTAGGCTTTATTGCAACATAGCACAATGGTAAGCAATCTATCTCAACTGACGTACAGGCAGCATCTGTGCTCTCAGTCCAACGGAACAGCTCAGCTGATGGCCCCCTGCCACCCCCTTTGGCTGCACAAAATCTGGTCTCCAGGACTCCTACTTTTATACCCTGCTCGGACCTACTGACTCAGCCCCCTTTGGGGTCCAAGTTCACCTTGATTGGTCCACATACTCCTTTTTTGATGTCACCCATTATTTTGATAGGTCCACACATCACTGGACATCTCCATTCATCAAGGCGTCATTCTACGGTTTATTTCATTACGTCTTATTTTCTTGGCGCTAGGCTGACCCGACACCTCCCACCTTTTCAGGTACCTTTCCACTCTTACTGTAGCTGCAGCTGACTTCTTGCCAATTTCTGGGAGATCAGGCTTCTTTAGCCTGACTCCTGCCAACTTGACCATTTATCCAACTCAGGCCTACTGTTTTGATTTGTTTCGCTAGGCCTTAGGCCTCACTCCTGACCATTTCTGCTCGTCTCTTCTATTTTATCCTTTTACTTTCTCCTACAAAGAGCAATAAATCACCCAGCGAATCTGCGACATAGCTAGGAATTGAATGCTGATCTCCTGAGTCCCTGTCCAGTGCCTTCCCCACAAGGCCGGCCTTCTCCTAATTGTTCAGGCTGCATTTGGGGCATTTTTCTTGTAGCTGTGACTTAGAGAAACAGGATCAAAGTTTCCTCTTTACCTCAGCTGAATTCAAACACCGGAGAGATTTTTTTTTTTTTCTGTTTCCTAGTAAAATCTACCTCTGATCAGAGCCTGAACTCAGGACATTCCAGACCCAGAGGTGAAAACATGGGGTTAAACTGCATCCTGCTCTGAAGCACAGGGTGGCCAGTACAACAGCTGCTTCAAAAACCAGTTAGGCAGAGGAGACAGACAATAGCTTTCAGAACACCAGACTCTGCCTGAATGGCTCTCCAAGGCACTTAAAGGGCTACACTGCAACCAGCCTGGAGCACTCAAGAAAGGAATGGGTTGGTGCTGCCCACAGAGACTACACATCCCAGCATGCAATGCTGCAGGCAAAACTCCATGAGAACACTTGGTGATGGCCCCAAGAGGCTGGTTCCTACCAACTGGTAGGCTGTCAGATCATCCCTCCCATGGCGGGATGGCCGTGGACACGTTGGGGCCCTACCTGGAGACCCGCGGCACAGATGAACAGCTTGAGGACCTGCCAAGCTGTCGAGGCCTCCATGGTCTCGTTCCGGGCCGCCAGGGAGATGTCATCTGGGTGCGTGGACTTGGCCTCGCTACCAAAGACGCAGGACTTGATGACAGGGAAGCAAATTCCACGGCCTGGAGGGGTGAGAGAACCCAGTTAGCTTAGGAGAGAGGCCTTCTTCCCACTCAATGCCTTCTGCCAGTGCTAACCCACCCACCCACCTGTCTGGGCTGCAGCAAGGTAGAGCCTGTGGCCTTTCGTTGGCTCTATCTAGAAAGCCTCTACAATTGGCTTACTCAAGCCCTGCCCAGCCACATCCTCCCAGCCCCCTTTGCCAAAGGGGCCCTTCCCAGCTATAAACAGGAGGCAGGTTGGCTCCCAGGGCTGAGAGCTCGCCTATTTGCAGATCTGAGAGGCTGGGCACATTACCCACAGTGTCCTGGGTTAGTTGCCTCTAACACATTCCAGACTATCTAACCGGAAACGGCCGTAGCAGTCACAGCTGAGATAAAGCAGTAGAGCTGAGCTAGTTGAGTTTGGCTGGCTTTGAAACAGTGAGAGAGCTCTGCAAGGGGAACAGCAGAGGGGTAGAGGAGACTGGCACTGAGGAGCCCGGGCTAGACAGGAGGGAGGGGGGCAGAGGTTGGAATTGAGGTGCATTGGCTCCTTCTTACCTGTCTCCAGGTAATTCTTTCTCTTGAAGTATTGGATGAGCAGAAACCCTGGCACCACAATGCTTGCATAGCCCGCAGCATTGATGAAGAACCGGAAGAGCCAAATGTCTCCCCACGAGTCCTGCAGTGCAGCTGATGCCTCCTCACCGGTGGCCACAGTGGACAGAACAGCCAGCACGACAGCCAGGCACACCCTGCAGACAGGGAGATTCATGCGGTGAACTGTGAGGAACACCATTGGCCCTGTCGGCAGCACCAGGGATGTGCCACAGCACACAGTGCCGGGGCAGATTTTGCCCACAGCTCAGGAGTCATTGAGCACAACAACAAACACAGAGAGCAACACGTTCCTATGACTCCGTACAGGGTTTGAGAACAACGGTCTTCCCGCCATGTCGGACTCCTGTCCGTCCCACCCACCAGCAAGTTGGGAGTGTAAGATTTCTCTCCCCTCCTTTGTGAGCTATCCAGGTCCACCTGCAACATGTGACACTTTGTTCAACAGTTCAGACCAAAGGAAACACTGGCATAAGTTACCTGGGAATAAGAGAAAACTGCACGGGGGGGTTGAAATGTATCCTGGCCAAATTCCACCCTGCCTCCCCTATATGCCTCCACAACCAGTTTCAGTGGGGCACAGGAGTCTTTTCCCCTCCCCGTCCTGTGGTGCTGGGAGAGTCAAACAGCTTCTGTGTCCTCCCCCAGTGATGGCTACGTTCCAGGGGGTTGAAGCTCTCAGATGGGTGCGAGATAGAGCTAATGACATGACTTTACACACACACATGCTCCAAATGCTTTTCCTCTTTGGGGATCTCGAGGGCAGGCGTTTAATTTTCTGCCAAACTTTTCAAGCCACAAAGGGGAAGCAGCAGCTCCTGTTTCGGCACCTTCCTGCAGAGCTAACGGCAGATGTGGTTCGGGATAGATGATGGTGACTGGCCCAAGTGTGAGCTCCTCCCACACATATCCCACTGTAGCAGAAGAGTCGCGGGGGGAGGTGGGAACGTGGAGAAGAGAACTTTGGGGGTCTCAGAGGAGCGGCAATGTCCTCACTACGTGAACATGGGACACTCAGAGTTTGGAACATGCAAGGGCATTCACTAGTGCTGAGAAGAAATCACCATGACTCACCCTCAAAGCCAGAGTTGGTGTCTGGGCTCAGGAGGGAAGGAACTTTCCCATAGGCATATGGGGTGGGAGTGTACAACATTCAAACCACACCAGATTAGCCACTGATCTGCCACCATTAACACAGCAGGGATCCATTACCCACCCGGGATAGGCCCAGTATCAAGACCTCCAAGTCATAGGCTGGAACAGTCTTACATTAAAAGAACAGGACACGTGCAAGGTATTGCTCAGGTCAGCAGATATTGGGGATGCTACTGCTCTGAAACAACAATGTTCTACACCCCACTCGTGGCAATTAGTCTGGGTCAGAGCTGCCTACTATGTCAGATCTGAGCATTGGGGGGTCAAGATGCCAGAGTCCTATTCCTGGCAACCACTGACTCACTCTCTGGTTCTGGACAAGTCCCATCCCCAGCTGGTGCCTCAGTTTCCCTGGTTGTAAAAGAGGATGACAGGATCCTCCCACTGGGGCTGTAAGGCTGAATTAATATCTCATGTGCTGCAAGATTCTCTCATGGAAGGGGCCAGAGAAGGGCAAAGGGTTCATTATGACAAAGGTGCGTTGATGGCCTTCTAGGGAGCCTGCCTTATCAGGGCTATGGGGAGCCCAGAAATAAATTTAATCCTGAGCAGCCCAGAGGCTATATCATTAACAGGGCATTAAAGACAGGAAAGACATTAGCCTTTGACATCCCACTGCCTACAACACCCCCCTTCTCCCTCAGGAAAGGCCTGGGGGTACAAACTATAAGCACCTTGTCAAGACAGAAAATTTCCTCCCACACCTTACTGACAACCCAGAAATTCCCAACCTAGAGAGACTGCTCCACTCTGAGGTCAATTTTGCCTCCTGGATCATGTGCTTTAGCATGATCTGCAATAGCTGGTTGCTGCCGCAGAACGGGGACGGTTCAGCTACCATGGTTTCCCTAAGGAAAAGGGGACTGAGAACATTTCTGTGCAGGCTGGGCTCTCGCTAGTGATATTTGAGGCATCAGTGACTTAACACTTTCGCACAGAAATACCCCCTCTGCTCCCCTTGGTGGCATCTCCTGGGGTGAAACAACATACAGATTCATCCCTGACTTATCTGAATTGCCCTCATTCAGAATTAAACCCTCATTGATTGTGTTGGTGCTTGGGACCTTGGGCGCTGGGCTGGGGGGAACAGGACAAGTGCCCCCTGCTTCACGGAGGTTAGATATAAATTAGATGCAAGTGCAGTAGTGGCACTGGGCTAGTAAACATGCGTATCCCTCTCCCCACCTGATGCTTGGCTAGGCGGCTGTGCACAAGACTGGAGGAGAGGTGGGCTGGGGAGAGAGCAAAGGTCAGCCCCCATCATTGATAATCCCTAGAGCTGGAGAGATTTCAGAGACGGCCAGAATGGCAAAGGGTTTGGTTATTAGATGGTGTTCACTAATGCTCCCTGGCCCCTTCTGAGCCACTGTGGGAGGAACAACGGCTCTGGTGTCCCAGGCCCAGCTAAGGGGAGGGTGCAGCTGGACAATGACTCACTCTATCCATTCAGCTCACAGGCCTCGCCAGACTGTTCCATGCACCAGGTCCCTCCTCTCTGCAACAGGGCGGCTAGTGTTGCAGGTACCACCCAGCCGCCTCCTTGCTGGCAGCTTGGCAGCCTTTGCCAGGGATGAAAGGAGCTTTCATAGGCTTTGGCCTCAAAGTGAGCAGGGAACTGGGAGGACAAACTCAGCTGCCGTTCCTCTTCCCAGAGAAGGGACAATGCTCTGAGACACAATCCCAGCACCTGGCGGCGGGGGGCAGAGACCCTGACCTGCCCCTACTCCTGGAGTTTCTAATTTAGCCTTGCAGGAATTTGGGCCCTGGGAATCAGGAAAGACCCCTCTGTTCAGAGTAAGACCCCACCTAATCTAGCTCAGTTCCAAGACCACAAGGAAGGGGATGGAGGAACCCCCAGAAAAAACAAATCTCCCCAGCCCATGGGCTCCTCACACAACCTGCAGCCCCCACCCTGCTATTCCAGCCCTGCATTCCCTCCACCCAGTTCTGCCAGCATCCCATAATTCACAGCCCCCTGCTAAACCAGTCCTGGGCTCCTCACACCCAGCTCTGCCAATACCCCTCACTCCCAAGCACTGACAACTGCTGGTGCCTTTTATGAGGCCAAAGCAGTCCCCAGTCCCAGTTGCAGTGAGTTTTCTTCAATTCCCCAAGGAGTCGGAGATCACACGACCGTCCATGTTCCCCTGCCCAGCAGGAGCAGGACTTCTCATCCCATCGAAGGGATGACCCAGGTCCCCTGGACTCCTACTGCAGACTGGCCTCCGCAGTCCCTGATCTGCCAGGAGCATGGAGGGAGGGCCAGGGGGCATGTAACCCAAGGCCACCACAAGTCTCTGTCAGTAGCCTTCAGGGCCACGGTAACTGGCAGACCAGATCTCGCTCCAGATGCAGAGTGTTATCAGCAGAACAAAGGTGTGAAAATCACTCCATCAACAAGGGAAGGGCTTGGATCCAGGTGGGCTTGGGCGTCTCTGGCCCGTAAGGAGGCCACCTGATCTGGGGGGAGCATTTCGTGCTTCAAAGATTTGAGGGTTTTTTTTCCTGGGCTCCCCCAAAACTAAGGATTGGCGCCAAATTCCCAGCGTCCTGCCTTTCGGATTCCTCTGCTCGGGCCACGCTGTCGGGGAGCTCGCTCCGCAGGGGTCTCCAAGCGAGCTCGGCGCCCCACGAAGAGCCAGGCACACGCTCCTGATCCCGGTGCCCGAGCACCCGACAACCTGGCGCCGCAGGGCGCTTCCGACAAGGGCGGCCCTGCTGCCCCACTCCAGGGACGGAGCTGGGAGAGCCCTGGCCAGGCCAGGGGAAAGCGTGGCGGCCCTAACAGCTGTGAGTGGCGGCCAAGGGCAGGGCACTCTAGCCCCAGGCAGCCCCATCTAGTCCCGCCGGCGGAGCCGGGCTCCAGGACTCCCTGAATGACCCCAGCCCCGCTGCACCCCTGCCCTAGCAGCCACAGCTCTCCTGGGCCGCATCCCACCCTACAAAGCCCCCGGGTCCCGCACCCGAGGCCGTGTCCACCGCGCCCCCTTTCCCGGGAGCGCAGGCTGGCCGCGATCAGCACCGACCGGCCGGACCCAAGCCCCGAACCCGCCCCCACCTGCGGCTCATGCTGTCTGCTGGGCCGGTGCGCGCGCCCATAAGCTGCTCCCGCTGCGGCTCTGTCCGTCCAGTCCGGCAGCAGCGGCGCGCGGGGCGGCCCGGCCAAGCGCGCAGCCCAGACGCGCCGCTCCCGTCCCCACAGCGCCGCCCGGCGGCCGGGAGGGGCTGGAGAGCAGGAGCGCGAGCCAGCGGGGAGTGAGTGACCTGCCCCGTGCCCCGGCCATCCCCCGCGTGCGAAGGGGGAACTGACGGCCGCGGGGCCGAGGGAAGGGGCAGCAGGGGCTGTGGGTTAGGAGTGACGGAGGGGAATTGGCTGGGGGCAGCAGGGGGCTGCAGGTCAGGATCGGGGCCGGTGCATCCGTGGGGCAGCAGGTGAGGATTGGGGGCGGCACTGGGCACAGTAGGGCAGCAGATCAGGGTTGGGACAGCAGTCAGGGGGGCACAGTGGGGCAGCAGGCCAGGACTGAGGGGCAGCAGCAGACGGGGCAGAGAGGTGTTGTAAGGGGGCTTGCAATGGGTCCTCAGAAAGGCCATGTATTCCTAGCAGGCCGTGAGTGCACAGCACAGACACAGCTAGCATGGCCGACCTGTCTCCCTCTCCGTCCTGGCTTCATGAGCAAGAACAGCCTCCTGCTGCCTCCCAGCACGTGAAGTGGCTCCTTCACCCGGCCCCGGGCCGGACGTTTGGTTCTGCAGGCCCCTGGGGGGGGGGCGGACCTGCTGGTGTAGTGCCAGCAGTCTCTGTCACTGAAGGCCCTTTTGAGTGCATGAGCAGACGGCTGCAGACAGGCCGAGTGTCTGCCACCCCCTTCACTAGCTTTGGCAGCCAGAGAGACCCACAGGAGCAGCGACAGCCCCAAGCTCTCCCCAGTACCATCCCCATAGTGCTGAGGCATGCAGGAAGCATGGGGTAAAGTTCCTTCAGGCAATGCCTCCTGCTGGGATGACCAGATAGCAAGTGTGAAAAATCTGGATGGGGTGGGGGAATAGGCACTATTATAAAAAAAAGCCTTGAATAATAGGGACATCTGATCTCCCTACCTCCTACACCAACCCTGTGCTGGGGTTCAGGCTCCAGTGCTCACTACAGCTCAGCAGGGGAGCAGTCTGTGATGGGGAACCATGACTGGGGCAGGGAACAGTTCTTGGCTCAGTCACACTCCTTTCACCAGAGAGCTGGGCTGCAGGTGACCCTCAGAATGGAGGTATCTCTCCTTTTCCCTGGAGATGGGGCAGCCCTCCCCCAAGAAGGCATGTGGAGCACTGCCCTGGGCACAGCATGGCATGGGGCCAACCTTGGCCCAGTAGCCTGGGGCAGCAGCCCAGGGCCAACAAAACTCATCTGGGGTATGGCCACACACTGGAGGATTGGCTTTAGAGAGGCTTTCTGATTCTTCCCAGCACATGCCTGTGGCTCCCGGCAGATCCCACTGGGATCACTCTCAAACTGGGGAAGGAGGGAACTGAAGGGCAGACATCCAGTCTGTTAGGGAACAAAGCAGGGTTTTCAGGAGATTGTAACCCATCACTTGTTCCCTTCTCATCCCAGGGCAGAGTGTCCCCATTCACACAATTGCTCTGCCAATGCAGCTAAGTGTTGTCTACTCAGCCAGGCCTCCCCCATGCTAGAGAGGGGAGGTCAGTCTCTGTGGTACTCAGTTGCTGGCTTCACTGGCTGCTGACTGCCAAAGGAGCCAGTCAGTCCCCCTGGGGATAGGAAACTCTTGGAGCAGGACCCTAAACAGCACCAGATCCTGTCTTGGTTTTGAGCCTGTGGCTGAGAGGTGAAATGTTCCATAGAAGAAAAAACCCTTTGCTCTTTCCTAGGCCAATTAAAGGATTCCAATGTGCTTTACCCACTATGCTTCAAGTCAGGGAGGGTGTCTGTCACTCATTCTCCCAATGTTACACAGTAGGAAGTTGGGGCACAGAGAAGGAAGTTACTCACCTAGGAACATAGTGAAGTGTTAGCTGAGATAACTCAGGGATAGAAGCCTGAAGACCTGACTGCCAGTCTCTTCCCCTGGCCACCAGAACATAAGAATGGCCATTCTGGCTCAGACCCACGGTCCATTATCCTGTCTTCCAACCATGGCTGCTGCCAGATACTTCAAAGGGAAGAAATAGAAGTCAACCATCAAGTGATCCATCCAGTCAACCAGTCCCACTTCTGGCGGAGCATGGGGTTGTGTCTGGGATTAATTTAGCTGTTGATGGATCTATTCTGCATGAATTTATCTCATTCTTTTTTGAATCTAGTTGTGCTTTTGGCCTTCATAACACCCCCTGACAAGAAGTTCCATAGGTTGACTGTGGATTGTGTGCAGAAGTATTTCCTTATATTTGTTTTAAACCTGCTGCCTGTTTCATTTCCGTGGATGACCCTGGGTTCTCGTATTACGAGAAGAGGTAAATAACACTTCCTTATTATTATACACCACTCATGATTTTATAGCCTTTTTCATATCTCTTCCTGTCATCTCTTTTCCAAGCTGAAAAGTCCATGTATTTTTAATTTCTCCTCTGCTGGAAGTTGGTCTATACCACTAATAATCTTTGTTGCATTTTTCTGTACCTTTTTAATTTCTAATGTATATTTTTTGAGATGGAGCCACTAGAGCCACACACAGTATTCCAGATGTTGGTATAGCATGAATTTATGTAGAAGCATTATGATGTTTTCTGATTTATTATCCCTTTCCTGAATGGTTCCTAACAGTCTGCTAGCTTTTTTGATGTCCGCTGCACACTGAGCAGTTTTCAGAGAACCATCCATGAGTCCAATATTTCTTTCTTGAGTGGAGAGAGCTAATTTAGAGCCCATCATTTTGTATGTAGTTAGGCTCATGTTTTCCAGTGTGCGTCACTTTGCATGTATCAATGTTGAATTTCATTGGCCATTTATTGCCCAGTCCCTCAGCTATGTGAGGAAACCAGCCCACATGCCCCTCCCATGGTTGGGAAGAGGGTCAAGAAGCATTGACAGCTAAGCCAATGCTCTCACCACTTCAGTCTGATTCACACAGGCTCCTGCAAAAAGTGGTTTGGAATGAACCCAGTGCGACTCAACCAATGACTGGGTGCAGAGGGGAAGGTCCACTTTGTTCGCCTTTGGGATGAAGACTGAGTAGCCAAGGGGCCTGGCGGGAAGTATTCACCCGGCATGTTGGTGGTCAGGCTCCACCAACACTCACAGGGCACAAGAACTTCCCGAGCAACAGCTCCAGCACCAGCTTCCAGAGCACCGCCTTGGGGGACTGAGCAGTGGCCCCTACCCTGGGCAGGCTGCTCCCTCCACACAGAGCCATGCAAGTCATTCCCAGGGTTGGGGCAGAAGTGGCTTTTGGGGTAGGCAAAGCAGGTGCACGCCTAGGGCCCTAAGCAGTAAGGGGCCCCGTTGCCTGCTTTACCTACCCCAAAAGCGGTGTCTGCCTCATTTGGCAGCAAGAGGAGGAGCCGGCCCCGAGTCGGGAGCAGGGAGGTGGGACTGTGGTGGAGGTCAAGGCTGTGAGAAGGGACTGGGGCCCTGGGGAGGGGGGCAGGGCAGTGGGGAGATAGGGCTGGGGCTACAGGGAGGGGACAGTGGAGGGGAGCTGAGGCAGGAGGTCGTGGGGGCCTATGGGGGCCCCTGCAATGGGACTTCACCTAGGGCTCCGATTGCCTAAGGCCACCTCTAGGTTGGGGGGGTGAGATTGGGTTGGGGGGGTGAGCACAGAGATTGTCTGTCAGTGGGTTGATCCTTTTATTCTGTAAATAACCCTAGCCACAGGTAACAGGTCCATCACTCAGTGCTTCCCTAGCGCAGGCCCCGAGCTTTCTCAGTCACAGGCACCACCAGGGCAGTCAGCACTGAGCTATATAGCCACGCAAGGAGCTCTGGGAAAACAGCACAGCAGGCGGAGCTGCAATACCACCAGCAGTCACAAGGTGGCACCACAGACGCGTCTCTGAGATGCTGCTGCTTTTAAAGGGCCCCACATTTGAAAACCAATCTCTCGAGTTCTGCTCACATCCCCTCTTCACACTCTTCTATTCCCGGGCTCACCTTCACGGGCCACGGCTCCTGCTACCAGAGGCAGCTTTTGGGGTAGGCGAAGCAGGCGCCCGCCTAGGGCCCCAAGCCGTAAGGGGCCCCTTCACCACCGCAAAAGCTGTGTCTGCCTTCCACCCTGCAGGACACATGGTAGAGAGCCAGGATTCAGGGCCCCCAGTGGGGCACCAGGCCCATGGGGGCGTTTTAGGGTTTGCAGGGGGGGGGACAGCCATGGGGACCTGGGGCTGGCTGTGAGGGGGAGTATTTTGGGGGCCCTGGCGGGGTGCTGGGCCCCCAGAGAGGCTGGGGCCAGCAGCAGGGATCCTATAGAGGGCCCTGCAATGGGCCTTTGTCTAGGGCCCGATAGCCTAAAGCCACCTCTGCCTGCTACTCCACTCATAGGCCTCTCCTGGGCAGACCCTGCTAATCACTTCCATGGCCCGAGTTTGAGTAGCAGCAGATTTATTACCACTAGATTCAGGCTAAGACCCATTAAACTCCACTCATTTGTGACTGCAGGTGGGGGTGTGACTAAGTGATAAAACGCAGGAAAGAGAGAAACAGTCAGTGATTTGGAGCAGCCCAGAGGACCTGCAGAGGCTGTACACCAAAGCTCACCAAATACTTGGTAAGTGATTTTGCAGCTTTTCCTGGAAAACTCCATTGCAGCTGCCCTTCCAAGAAATGGGGAGGAAGGAGCAGGCACTCCAGAGCACTGCAACCGATTGCGCCATCCAGGATTTGCCACACACGATAACAGCCGTGCTGAGGCAGCGAGTTGAGAATGTCTGCAGCCTAGATGGGATCATGGGCACCGAAGTTTGCAAACCAATTCCCATGACTTCCCCACCTGCTGGCTCCCAAGCCCTACACTCCCCATACACTTGCCACAGGCAGGCAGCCCATGGCAGAGGGTGTGGGGGAGAAGGAAGAGAAGAAACACAGTTGTCAGACAGGGGAAGTGAATAATCATCAGGGGAAGAACCCTTGTCTCCTCCTTCCAGCTCTTCCACTGGAGAATTTCCAGGCCTTTTATTGATGATAATGGACTAATTCCTCACACACATAGGCAGGCCACCCTGGCAGGTACATCAGTGTTGTTATACCCTTTTCAGAGGGGAAACTGAGGCCCAGGGAGGGGAAAGTCACATTGTCCAAGTGAGGCAGCCAGTCAGTAGCAGGGCTGGGGATAAAACCCCAGGTTTCCCAGCCCCTCCTTCCTTTGAGAGTCCAGCTTTGAGTGCAGTTGGCAGGGAGCAGCATTAGATAAGGTGGGCTCTGGCAGGGAGGGGCTTCCCTTCAGACGGGGAATCCCTGGGTGGGTGCAGGGGATGGGATTTCCTTGGAAAAAGGCAGATGGGTCCTGCACTGGATTCTGTGCCCCTCCCCAGAAGGGGGCCTTTACCTCCCCCCTCCATCCTGCCTGCAGGAAGGTTCCTGGTCATCTATATGTCCTAGCTCCTCCCTGGTTGGGTGCACAGGAGGGACTGGCTGTAGGAGGAGGCGATTCTGCTCCTTCAAGTGGCCTGAAGTTAGAGCACATGGCCCCCAGCAATGACTGGGGGAAGCACAAAGCCCAGAGCTTGGGCACAGAAAACAAGTTTATTATATTGGAAATTAAAGTCAGTCTCCTGGGAAGGGCAGCAGAAGCCCCAGCAAGTGCTCCAGCAGCATCTCAGGTCATGGGGAGGGGCAGCACCCCCATCTGCACAATCTGGGTCCTGGAGATGCCCCTCCCAGCCACTCCCCCCTGCAGTCTGAGACCGAGCCCTGCTGGCTGCTTCCATCACAGGCAGGGCAAAGATCATAGCAGCAGCCCAGAGGCACCAGCTGAGGGTCCCATGCGGTGCTCAGGGCCACCTTTCTCCAACCGCCTCCCGTGCAGGCAAGTGCGTCCGGGCAGAGAGCTGGAGGCCATGGAGACTGCTACCAGGAGAAGGATTTCCTGAGCTGGCTCCGTTCCCGCTGGCTGTAGTGCCAGGGCTGGGTGGGTGGCATCCCATCGGGTGTGGGGAGCTGGTGCGCTGGGGCAGCCCCCTCAGTCCGAGTCTAGTCGCTCAGTCGGAGCACACCAAGGGCTTTCCTGATATCTTCAAGTCATCGAAAGGCAGGAGGGCGAGGAGCTGCCAAGGCAAAGGGCAGGGAGAGATGAAGGTTAGAGTCAGCTTAACGCCTAATTGAGAGGACTCACGTTGCCTACCTAGACCCACATCACCCAGAGGGATCCCCTTAGATAGGGCAGTGCCCCCATCTCCAGCACTCCTGTCCCAGGGCCATGGGCGCCTCCCTGGATACCCCACCACACGTTTCCCTGCAGGTGAGGGCCCTGAGGGACTCACATCATCATTGCCATCGGCCAAGTCCTGGGCGGTCTCATCTTCCATGTTCCTCAGCAGGGCGTCCGCCCCAGAGTGGTACAGCATGGCTGCCATGCCAGCGTCCTTCCGACCCACAGCCAGGTGCAGCGGGGTGCAGGCATTGTACATTAGGGCATCCACGTGGGCCCCCTTGCTCAGCAGGTACTGAACAGCCTTGCGGTCACGGTTCTCCACGGCCAGGTGCAGAGGCGTCTTCCCGCTTGTGCCATCCTGCAACCACGAGCGCATGGGGTGTTAGAGCCAGCCCTGAGGCACCCCCCCCACAGCTGCCAGTGACAGGATGGACACATTACTGCCATCTGCGCACCCACCCAATGAGGCACCCAGCCTGTGTTACAATGGGCATCTGGCAGCCCCCTGAAGGGGACCTGCTTGCCCTTCCCGCTTCCAGGCAGGTCTGGAGAGGCTGTTTCTGCTCAGGGGAGCAATGGCATGGAGCTGGACGCTACTGCTGGTGTCTGGTGCCTGCCAGGGCACATGCCCCATCAAAACTGCTGCTGCCTTGACAGCCAGAACTGGCATCAGGTCTGCCACAAACAGTATAGCTGGCAGCACCCAGGCCAGCTGGCCTCACCCCCCAGCCCATGTCCTACCTGGACATTAATGTCAGCTCCATTACGCAACAGCAACCCCATCAGTCGGAGGTTCCCCTTCAAGGTGCTGATGTGCAGACAAGCGAAGCCTGGAGAGGAGACAGACCAGGAGGGAGCTATTATTATTGTCCTGGAGTGCCTTGGAGCCTGGAGATGAACCAGGGCCCCTAGCACAAATAAAAACAAAGATGGTCTCTGCCCAGAGCATCTCAGCAGCCATCACACCACTACTTTGTAGCCACAGGTTCGGGCACCACAGCTAGCAGCCCGCCTTGCTCCTCTCACCTTGCCAGTTCTGGAGCTGCAGGTCCTGCAGGCTCTCCAGAGGCTCCGGACTCTCCCTGGAAGCTGGCTCCTTCAGCAGCTCCGTGGCACACTGCAGATTCTGCTGCTCGCAGGCCACGTGCAGCGGCGTGTTGCCATTGCGGTCCTGCAGGTCTGGGTTGACCCCTTTCTGGATCAGGGCCCTCACCACGTTGGGCTGCTCCAGGTACACGGCCAGGTGAAGTGGAGTCTGTGGGCAGCAAGATGGGAAGGGGTCAGGGTGGCTTCGGGAGGGCACAGGGGCCCCTGGCAATGGTACAAGTCACCAACCCCACAGTGGAAACACTACAGTCCTCGACCTGGATCCAGCCAGATCCACCCCCAGGGTGCTCAGGATGGCTTGGGGTTGCTGCTGACTATGCAGCTGCACACAGTGCCTACCTGAGCGGCTGTGGCCTGTGGCACCCCAACTGGATGGCTGACCTGGAGGTGAAAGTGTCACAGCTCCCCAGGGGGCCTAGGCTTTGGGGGCATGAGGAACAAGGCCTGGGCCTGGGTGTGTGTGGGGGTGGGTGGGAGGGAATAGTGGTGCTGGACAGACCCATCTGCCAGTCTGTTCCAGAAGGCTGGGGTGGGATGAATGACCCAGACTGGAGCACCCTCGCCCCAAGTACACACCTGGAACAAGTCGTTCTGGATCTCCAGCACTTCCCTGGACAAGTGGGTGATGCAGCAGAGTGCCAAGGCCTGCACACTATGGATGATTGCCAGGTGCAGCAGCCTGTGCGGAGAAGAGATGGGTCAGTGCTGCGGTTCCCCTTGGGCCAGCCTGTCCCTCTGCCCCACAGAGACCCAAATGCTTCCAACCCCTCCTCCCCCCACCTTGGAGCTGGGTGAGGAGCCTCACAGTGTCCATGCCACATAAGCCTGGCACTCCCTGACCCTCCCCACCATCCCCGACTCCTGGTGTTGTACAGAAGGGGACAGGGTGACTCCGTGTCAGCACAGCGCACTTAGAGAACAGGTGCAGTGATGGCGGGTCACTGGCTGCACCCACTCCCCAAGCAAGTGGGAAAAGCTGTGGGATCCAGCTAGGGGTGGTTCCAAGGCACGGAGTGGGGAGCTTCCTTTCTGCAGGGGTTTTTCCATGTGGACCCTAACCCACTCTTTGCTGCCCCCAAGACTTCCCCACTTGAGCTCAGGAACACACCAGGGCCCAGCACCCACTGCAGTCAGCTGGTGTCTCACGGGGACATTCTAGACGAAAACAGAGTGGGCCCTGCGAAGAAGCAGCCTGGGACAGATCTGGGTTTGCAGCAGATCATGGGCAGTTGAGACTCATTCATCCTAGGAGTCCATAAAGTGCCACAGCCAATAGAGGTCCCAACCCCTGCCAGCTCAGCAGCTAGCCGAGAGGTGGCAAAGGATGCCAGAGTGAATCCCACGTGCTATTAGCAGCGGGACGGGAACCTGATGTGTCCCCTCAGAGTCTTCACGCTCCTGTCTGAGCCCTAGACCCAGTATCCCATGCTAGATGCTCAGAAGCAAGAAGGGTAGAGTTGTTCCTGCCAGGATCCAGTCCCAAGGCAGGACTCCATCCCCCAGCCCCAGGGAGATGTTAGAGCCATGGAACCACATCCTAGCACTGGCCACCAGCTGCTAGGGGAATTCCACTCCCTCCCCTTCCTGTAGTCAAAGCACTTCTGCTTTCCTGGCTCAAGGGCAGGCAGCAGGGCCGTGGGACAGGGCGGAGGAAGAGATCTAAATGAGCCAAAGACCACTGCAGCACCCAGAGCTGGATTCTGGCACTTACGCCCTCCTCCACTAAGAGAGAGACTCTACCCCAGGGTCTGGAGGAGGAGAGAGAAACCAGAACTGAACTCCCAGATCCCCCTGCAATGGGAGCATCCATGGTGGGTTGGGAGAGCGGCTGACCAGATGGGACTCTCTCTCCCAGGACTCAGCTCTCCTGCCATTGTCTGCTAGAGCCAGCCACCGCAGCCAGGCCTAATTCTCAGCCCCCACAGAAGCCTGCACACCTGGGGCCCAAGGAAGGTTGGAGTCCAGGGCCCCAGACACCAAGAGACACGTGCGAGAGCCCATGAGCCACGCTCGTGCGAGTTTCACAGTGGCTCGTGCGAGTTTCACAGTGGTCTGTGTTACACTGTGAGAAGTCAGAACAAGAGTGAGTGAGACCTGAAGGGAATTTCCAGCCCTGCACAGTAAGCCTGTCATTGCTCCAGTGCCAAAAGCCACCCCCAAGCAGTGCCATGCAACCCCTCCCAAGCTCCTTCTCCAGCCAGACGTGGCTCCGTCACGTTGGTGTCAGCAACTCCACGACCTCTAAAGATAGAAACAGCAACAGCGCTCTGCTTTCAAGGGCCCCCTCCCCTCCCAGCCGGCCGAGCAGAGAGCCGGGTTAGCATGCGGTGTGTGTGAGGGGGCGGCTGCCTGTGTCCTACAGGCTAAGTTTTGCATTTGGGTGTGATCGCAGGGAGTGCCATGATCTCCTATCTCTGGGAGAGCTCTGCCTCCCCCTTGGGTGGGCCCAGTGGTGCGGGGACGGTGAGGGCCAACCTCAGGGAAGGCTCTGAACACCAGGACAGGATCCTTCAGCTGGACTCTGCCCTCACTGCCAAGCAGAGCACCAGGCTGATGCAATCATGGGGATGGTGGCTTTGCTATGAACCAGGGAGCAGCCCGCTCTCAGGGCACGGGGTGTATGCCTGAAGGGAAGGGGCGAGTCTCACTGGAAAGGGCCCAGTCCTCTGGCTGGCTGCAGATGGGAGTGAGACAGGTTGCCACTGAGGAGCCCCAAGTCACAGGGGGAAAGTACAGAGGAGGCAAGTTTTTCCATGTGCTGCCAGCAGTGGTCCACCTCTCCTGGGCTCAGCTTTCACCAGCTGCTCATTGTCCAGGTTCCACCATGGGCCAGGCATGGAGAAGGCTGGGAGAAGCTGCTGTTCCTGGGTGAGATAATAGGTGCCACTCACTTACGGGTGTTGCCTCAACCCATCTCCTAGCAGCAGCTCCCTCTGACGGCTGCTGTGGGGTGAGGGCTGGCATCCCGGGGCAGATGGAGGGACAGGCGTCTTGACTAGCATGTTGCGCCTGGCTGCCTACGTGGCTGGTAGCTTCTCAAAGGGGGGTGGAGGGAGGAAGAGAGGGACTAGTTCACTGCTGGGGGAGGGGTGTCTGGGCCTCCAGTGTGGGTGACGGTCTGGAGGAGTTTTACACGGGGTGACTTTCTTTGCTGCCTTCTTTGGAGCAATCCCGCAGACATATCCCCACTGCGCTGCTGAGCTGGGACAGGAGCTTGGGTCTGGCAGCTGCCCGTAGCCAGGGGACCCCAAACAGGTCTCCTTCAGGCAGACAGAGCAGCAAAGAGAACCAAACCCCTTTCTGCCCAGCCATCTGTGCCTTCCTTACTGCACAGCCCTGGGGGAAGCCCCAGGTCACATGGACACGGGGAATTCCCCTGCTCTGCAGGAGGGAGTGGCCACCCACAGTTTGAGCAACAAATACAGGGGGGTGAAGGGGGCCTGCACCAGAGCTCCCAGCGTGGGGGGATAGCAACTGACAGCTGGTGGGGAGCATTCAGGCAGGAAAATACTTCCTGGCCCAGCCTCTGATTATCAGGGGGAAAGGAAAGAAGCACTGGGGGGGGAGGGAGCTGAGGGGGTTGCTGGTCAGGACAGAGGGACATTGGTGGAACTATGTACCACTCCTCTGACAGGACTGTAAAGGCACCTGTGCCCCATTTGCCCAGCAATCACACCATTACCAACACGTCTGGGGGAAACGCACCGGGAGGTTTCCAGGCTAACCTTGGAGCCGATGAGGTCCCGGATGGCTCCTGCATCTGGGCCTCCCTCCCTATTAACCAGGGACAGTCCCTGTTTCCATAAGCCGGCTCCCACCCCGTCCCTCCCAGTCCCCATGCATTCAGTAGGACTGTAGGCGTGTCCCTGCTCCTCAGCAGGTATGCTAGATAAGCCAACTCCGCAGCAGATGGGACTTTCCAGGGCAATTCTGAGTGAACTTTAAACCTTTGCTGCTTTCACTTTTCAGAGCCAAACAAGTCCCAGGAGACTGAGGCGAGGCTGGGCGTGAAAGTACATGGAACCCTCTCTAATTCCTACCGAGCCAGTTCCCCCCCAGGAATCCCCCACCTCCCCAAGACATGTTCCAAGTCATACCCACAACTGGTAGATGGGGAAAGGTGGAACAGTCACACGCTCCAGGCTGAAAACCCCAGTCTGTCAATCCGCCCCCAGCTCTTGGCAGAAAGAGCTGGGTGGAGGTGGATACGCCGCGTGACCTTGGCTGGGTGAGAGAACTCAGCGTCCTGGCCTGCGAAATGGCGGGAATAAAACTGTCCCACCTTTAAAGCCCTGTAAGATTTGAGACGTAAAGGCACTTGGACATACAGTGGCTCACTGCTGTTGCTGAATCAGTGTCTGGGCCTTTCACTGAGAAGCCAGAGCTTGGTTGAAAGTAATTCTCCCCCTGCTCCCTCCATCCCCGTTGGGTCTCTCGCCCTCTCACTGCCACATTCGTTCTCCCTTTATCACACGGCAGCCACCAGGGCCTGACCAGGGCTTCCTGAAATGGGACCATTGGGAGCTCTGAGCCTAAGTTCTTGAAGTGCAAAAGCAGAGCGGAAGGACGAGCCAGCGGCCTGTGAAGACGGTTCCTTGGCCCCACTACTGAATGAGGTGTCTCAATGATGCAAGGAAAGGCTGGGTTATCTTGTGCCAAACCCTGGAACCCCTGGACCCTGAAAAGCATGAGACACAGAGGTTCCAGCCTTGCTTACTTCTTCCTAGGCCTCATGATTGCCACGGGTGACTGTACACCTCCAAGACTACCACTGGCCCAGCCCGCTGCCTGGGCCCACATCCAAAAGGACAACACTGAATTCAGACTTGAGAAAGAGCTCTGTGCGGCTGAAAAGCATGTCTCTCTTCCCAACAGAAATTGGCCCAATAAAAGCTATTACTATGTCTCTCTAATTGTAAGTGTTGGAACTAGGGGTGCGGTAGCCTGCATTGGTTTCCATCATATACAAGGTTTACAGTTTGGTTCAATGGTTCTCAGCACCCCCATGATAAAATACGTTCCAGCTCCACGTCTCTCCAGGGACCACACGGTCCCCACTGCAATTAATATAAAGAAGGCTTCATTGCAAAGCCATTGAGGTTGCTGCACACGCACATGATCTAAGCAAGGAAATGGGAAGGGAAACTACCTAGCAAAATCTACCCTCTATTCCTTCACCCGCAGGCATGCACCTTCCTATTGCCATAGCTACCATACACCACAGCCTTAACTCTGCCCCTCTTTCATCCTGCCACCAGCTGACGCTCCCCCCAGTGTAGCAGGCAGTTGCACTGGGACAGGGGAGCTTGGGAAAGGTGTGTGTGCAGGAGAGCAGTTAAAGGAGGTGATGGAACTGAAGGACGATGGTAATGTGGCCCTGTGAATGTCATTCAGTTAGCATTCAGACCTGTCACCAGGGGCAAGGTGATCAGCCTCCATTTTCTCTCACACCTTTTGTCTCCCTGGTCTACTTAAAGTGTCTGCTCTTCAGGGCAGGAACTGTCTCCTTCTCTGTGTTTCTTGGGGCCCCATTGTGTTAGGCACAATCTCAGCTGGGGCCTCTACGTTCTATCGTAGTATAAACAATAACAGTGAATGAACTAGTTAGATGGGCAAATTAAAAATGTGAATGCAAACTTACATTCATCACTGTCCTCTGCTTCATGGAATCCAGACCACTCAGCTGTGGGATTTGAACCCATGAACAGCTAATGGAGATTATTTTATTCCTTAACTGGGAAAGACCTAGCTGGAGCAGGAGGGTCTTTTCCTGAGAATCTCCCTATGGGCTCAACATGCAGCATAACCACTGATGTGACATCTTGGATGATCCTTGGTTAATGACAACACAGCCTAACTCTACACGGCACTTTGGATGGTTCTACGTCCTGATCCAAGCAGCTCACGTACTTGAAAGAGGGAAAAGCCAACAAATGGATGACTGGAACTGAATCCATGATAAGCAAAGGAAGGTGGCTGACTCGGGAATTATGGCTTCTTCTTACCCCTGGGGTAAGCGGGCAAGAAAGCTTTAGCATCACTACAGATTCATTGCAGTTAGATGGGGGACTGGGATCCTGTGTCTGTTCCCAGGTCTGCCAGTGACTTGACGGCAGACATTGGGCAGATACTTAGTCTTTGTGCCTCAGACTCTCCTATGAGAAATGGGGTTGGTAATACAGATCCGGGGCTGGGAAGCTTCATTTATTCCCATTCATAAAGGGCTTTGACATCCCCAGTCAGGTGGCATTATCCTGCAGTCCATAAGCCACTCAGCGACAAGCATCCAGAACAAGGGATCAGACATCTGACATGATTTGTTCTGTCTCCACCCCCTGCTCACAGGTAGAGACTAATTCACACACTGTGCCCTGCTCTCTCCGCAGAGGCGTGGGAAATCATACAAACAACAGTGCATGCAGTAAACACTTGGTTGTTGTTGGGAGGAAAGGGAACCAGCAGCAGGAAGAGTTGGAAAACAGGCAAACATTCCTGATGAAAGCAGCAGGGGAATTCCAGTTATCCTGTTCTCCCATTCTAGTTGTTTATCTTACCCTGCTAACCCCTTCCTCAGAGAACTGACAGCAGGACCTTCACCACACAACTCCGCCAATGCGGCACACACTTGACCCACGGCACCTCTGCTGCCGCAGTCCTGATCTCCCCACAAACAGGGACAGAACACCTTGCACCTCACTTCTGACCCACCCCACTATTCCAGCCCTGCACTCCCCACACACATTTCTGTCAACGTCCTTCAGTACTGCAGGAGGTGGTGAGAAAGAAGACTAGCATGAGGTGATGGCGAGTGGGAAGTTTTTTGCTAGAGGCAGGACATGAAAAATCCACTTATCTGGGCAAGTGGGAATCTATTCTGGCTAAGCGGCTCAATCTCTGAGGTCTTGAGTCTTAAAAGAACACTGCGCTAGCTTTCATGGCTATGAAATGCGAGCTAAGTGTGACCTATGCACTGATGTCTGCCTGAGTCTGCAGACAGACAGCACCAGTGGTGCTGCCGATGTTGGGGCAGAGGCATTGTCACCCTCACACATGCAGCGGAAGGGGACAAACCATGCCAGCATAAGACTCTTCAGATGTGAGTGGGCCCTGCAGGAAAAGCCAGGTACTACAGGGTCCTCTGCTCTGTTTTCAGGTCTGATCCAGGAGAAGAAGAGACTCAGCCCCATCTCTTGTGCTGTCCCAGCAGAGGACTCTGTGGAGTCAGCATGAACTGATTTAATGAGTCAGGTGATGCTACCAGTACACCTCTTATGTGGGGGGGGAGGCGTCAGCAATTGGTTTTTGGTGGGGTTGCCAGGCACAGGTTTGATGACGACAGCACTGCAGAATTCAGCCCATTGGAGACCGATGTCTTCAGACCTTATGTACTTTGGGTACCTGACCACCAGGCAGGAGGAACTGGGACTCAGAGCACTGGTGTATTTCAGCCTGGCTCACAGACTTAGGTCAGGGCGGGGGGCTAGATTCAGCCTGGGGCAGTAGGTTGGTGTGTCCTGTAGGGTCGTGCACACCGCGAAGCGTGTCGCAACCCGCAAAAGGTTGAGAATCACTGCTCTAGCCGTTTGGCTTGCCATTGGGAAAAGCCTCTCTGACTTGAGACACTCCAGGAAGGAGGAGGAAAGCCAGGTAGGGACATGGATGCAAGAAGCATCTTTATGGCCCTGTGGTGGGTGGTAGAATCCCTTCGCTCAGCCATCCCAAACCCCACACAGGGGCAGGCTTTTAAAGACCATTAAAGTCAATGGAAGGGGGCGCTCCCCATAATAACGGCAGAGAAAAGGAATGAAAAATGAGCGCAAAGGGGTCAGACTGGGTTAACTGTGCTTCTGTTGGATAGTACCTTACTCCATGGGCAGCCCCACTAAAATCAACGGGTGACTCATCGTGAGACACTACCCCACACAGAGCTGGCCGAATGTGGCCCAGAGACATTAGAGATAGAAAAGCCCCAGTTAATCCCATCCAGGATTGTTCCCTGACGCAGCTTTACTAGCATTTTGTTGGTTTTAAGCCTAGAGATGAGAGCGTCCCTTCAGAAAGAAGAGAACCTGGCATCCTGCATCTACTGCCTGCACCCCAGGACCACATGAATGTGCAGTCTAGTGATTCCCTGGCGCATGAGTTAGCTGGGCATGTGATTAGCTTCATATAAAGGCTCTGGCATCTCTAGCTCCAGGCAGCTTGAAATGAGAGGAAGTTACGTTCACAACACCAAACCCCACCTGCAGAAGACAGTCCACATTCCGGCTGACCAGCCAGGGACTCAGCTGTCAGAATCAGAGATGGTAGAGGTGGCGGTGGAAAGCTCTCTTTGACCCTCCAGTCCACCCCACAAAGGCAAGTGAAAGACTGGCCCCCAATGTTTATTTACTAGTTCAACCCTGAGCAATGAAGCTTCCACTACTTCACTTGGGAGCTGATCACAGCCTAATACATTTCAATGTCTCGAAGCTTTTCTGAGATTCTGCTTTTAAATCTCCATTTGCTCAACTCCATGCCATTCCCTCCTGGCCAGCAACATCCTGCAGAGAATGGCAGATGTACACACCTTTCCCATGTCATCCCAAAGCCAGGCTTTTTAAAATCTTTCCCCATAACTTAAGCCCCTGATCCTTTTTGACTTGCCCTTCTTTTGAACTCCCTCTAGCTTGCCCACAGTTCTCCCAACATCAATGACTCTTTTTCCTCTTTTGCACTCATCCCGTGGTGTAAAACTGATTGGCATATTCAGCAGTATGAACCACATTCCTGAATGGCTGCATAGAAGGGAGGACTCTGAATGTGCACAGTCTTAGCTGAGCCGCCCCAGGAACACTGCTTCAGGACAGCACAAGGTGAGGGCAGGTTTGCCTTCAGTCACCATGGGGAGCTTCTGACCTTGCCTGCATTGCTGAGAGTCTGTGTGAGGCCTCCAGCCCAGTGATTACTGAACGAAGTGCTACAGGCTCCAGGCAAAGCAAAGGTCCAGCAGCTATAAACCTCCAGTTACCACCACCTACAGAGGAGACTAAAACTGCATCTCCGCCGGGACAGGAGCTGGATTAACTCCCCCTGATCCTTAGTTATCAACCCACAGTCCTTGAGTCACCGGCACGTGATTTCCCATCAGCAGGCCCGGCACTAACCACACTCCTGGGGAGGGAGGAAGTGAGGGTTCCCCTCCTCCTCTAGGCACCACATACAGACTTCGGTGCTATCAAAATAGCTCTGGCCCTGTTTCCCTCTGAAAGAACCACTGAGACCATTTCTCAGACCCCTGAGCTTTGACAAGGTGAGGGGGCTGCTGCCGGTGAGCTCTAGGGGAGGGTCCCTACGAGGGAGTGGGGCATGGCTACTTGGGGCAATGCAGAGCACTGCATGCTGGGATATGTAGTCTCCTTCTCCAAAGGCAGTGGGAGATGTCTAATTATAAACCCATCGGTACGGGTGCCAGATTATCGGAGGGATTTTAGGGGCTGGAGCACGGAGCCCCCTTTTTGGCTGGGACCCAGGGCTTAAGCCCCTACGATAATCCAGCCTCGGGTGCTGGAGGTATAGAGCTCTGCCTCGGGGAACTCCAGCGGCCACGCTTTCGCTGCCCCTGATTAGTAGCCCAAGATGGTGAGAACAAGAAATCTTTGATATGGAACACATGAGGGAAAGTTCAGGCATAACCTCTCCATGCCAGTGAGAGGACCCACTTCATCTCTACAGGGGTGGAGGAGGCAGGCAGCCAGGATCACCATGTCAGTTTTGCCCAGAGCTGGAATGTGAATGAAAATCCTATGATCCCATCCTCCAGCAAAAGTAACAATGGGCAGTCTGCCTCACCCCTTTCTGCTGCTCTTTGCTGTGTGGATGAGAAAGGCAGGGAGTTTCCCCAGTTCACTCCCTAAACAGAGGATGAGTTCATTGGAGCCCAGGACACAAATACAGCAGCATTTTGTAGCCTGCTCAGAGCCAGCCAGGCTGGAAAACCCCCCTCCAACTCCCACCGAGAGAGAGTCCACTGGGATCTAATTTAGCAGAGACAGACAATCAGTTTAAGAAGAGAAGCCCAAATTTGCCAGGCAGAATGTAATGCTGGCATGCATGACGTAGTCCGCCATTGGAGTGTGATGTCACAGCTAACATCCATCCGTCCAGACCTGTAGCCCCCTTCCAGCTCACCCACCCAGTTCTGCCAAGCCGTCTCAATCCTGACCCAAACTCCTCCTTGTTATTCCTCAGTCCTGACTGCAGTACCTCCTACTAGTCCAGTCCTTGGACAGCCATGCCCCACAACTTTGCTGACTGTTCACTCCTAACCTGCAGCATTCCTGCCCTACCAATATGCCTCCCACCTAACCTAAAACCCTCCTACTCCTCTCTGGTCCTGGCCTCTCCAGACCAGAAGCTACCAATTAGGCAGTAAAACAAACAAAGAGTCCTGTGGCACTTATAAAGACTAACAAATTTATTCATCGCATGAGCTTTCGTGGGAGAAAATTCCACTTCGTCATTCACTTTGAAGAAGGCAGTAATTTCTGCAATCAATCGAACGTCCACCAGGGATTAGGTAGAAGCCAAACTCATTTCCCTTGTGATCAAACCCACTTCTCCTCTATGCAGGCTGGCTAATACACTAACTCCTCCTTCATCATCAGGACCCCGTCATTTTCAGAATAGAGCTGGCTCAGCATCCCCAATGTACATCAATTACACCCACCCCGTGAAAGCAGGTTGTCACGAGAGGCTCCTGATGGGATTTCAAGGGGCTGGGAACAAGCTCGTCTCTGTCTCCTTTCAGAGCTTTCACCACAAGTGTCAGACAAGTGACGACAGAGCTCCCGGTGACACAGAACCTCAAGCACGACCATCGGAAACTGCACTGCAGGTTAGAAGGAAAGCATGTTGGGGGGCCAGGAAAGGCACTGGGCACTGGGCACAGCACAGGCTAACACCACCAAGTTGTGGGTGCTCTGCCCAATCAGGATCAGGGCCTGAATCAGCACACACAGCTGAGAGAACAGGAACTACGAGCTCAAAGCCCAGGACTTTTATGTTTTCATAATCAGAAAGGTTACGAGGAAGTGATATTGCCCAACCAACGTACTGAGAAATAATCAGCCTGAGGTTCTAATAGTGGCGCAGGCTCTACCTCATAAGATGAATTCAAGCAAGGCATGTGGGGAGACAATGCAATTCTCCCCTTGCTGCGTCTGGGCAATCTAGGATCAGAAACGGGAGGCCTATTCGGTCATCCCTATAACAACAAAAATTAACTCTGGGCCCTCACTGGCCTCTTTCATTCATTTAGCCTTGCAAATATGATTAGCCTCACTTACACACTGGAAAACTGAGAAAGCACTAGGAAGTGCATGTGCACCCCCACTGACTTCAGTTGGAATTGGGAGTGCTCAGTACTCCTGAAAACATCATGCCCAGGAGTACCAGGAATAGAACGCAGGAGTCTGGCCTCAATACTCTAACCACTAGAGAACACTTCCTCCCAAAGAGTTAGGGATCTAACCCAGGAGTTCACACTCAGTCCCACTTCTCTAAGCATTAAGTCACACAAGCCTCTCAGCATAAGTAGCAGACATTTTTCCTCTCACTCTTCGAAGATTTCCTGTTTTAAACTGCTCTGTAAATGAGAGACACCGCTTGAACAGTGGCAACCATTTGGAGAGCTCTGTAAAGCTGCCTCCTGGAAGGAGAGAGCGACAAGTGCCAGCAGGGGTTAATTGCTTCTCCAGTGAGGGGGAGGCTTATGACAGGGTCTGGTCATGCCAGTGTGACAAGGGTTCAGTCACCCTTGGAGATAGAGCTGAATAAAACAACAGAAGCCTCTCTGACTGACTCCATCTCCTAGCCACAGGGTGGAAGGGAAAATGAAGATCTCCTGGTACACCATAAAGTCACAGAATTTAGGGCTTCTCCAGATGAGGAAATCTTCCATTGGCCTAGAGCTGTATGCACCACGGATTAGGTCAACCTAACGCTGGTGCTCAGGGCGCGAAATTTCTCACAGCCATGCTTGACACCGAAGTCTGACTTTTAAATGTAGACTAGGCCTTAGAGAGAGGTACTAGGACCTAAAGCCATAACAAGGGAGCATACAAGGGATGCAAAGTTAGGCCACTGTTTCTTTAGGGCCACAAAAATCCCTTAGGAACCGAATCAGCTTCAGCCACAGAACCTCCAAAGCAGACAGGTTAGCTGCATAAGACATTTTAGGTCCAGGAATGAGAGCCGCATGTTGTGCAGTAACCAGCTCAACCACGTTCCCCCAGCAGCACAGAGAGAACTGAAGGGTTTCGTAATCAGGTCTTCTCCTAAATAAAGGATTTGGTCATGTGGCTACAGCCTAAAGCATCCTATGCAGCTAAGCCATCTCCTTTGCTGCCAGAGCATTGGGCTTTGAATTTTCACAGGTGAAAAGAACAGATTTTTGCACATGGAGTCTGTCTCCCATTTTCCTGCTAGGCACAAAACAAGAAGAAACTCCACTTCTTCAGTTCCGTGTGTGTGTCTGTATCTTTCTGACCATGCATCCTATCCACCCCCTACCTCTGTCTGCATGCCCCATTGCTCAGAGCTGAGGGAAAAAGGGGTTTCTACAATTGCTTTTTCTCTCTGCTTTTTCCATTTGATTTGGTCTAATCTTAGATTAATTGTTAAATACCCTGCCCATTTCACTAGGGCTGAGAGCCTGGTGCGACTCTGGAGAAAAGGAAAGGACCGCTCTTGGAGATGGGACATGGGAATCTTTTACTGACAGTGCCCCAGTTACAACCTGGCTCCAAGTTTGGTGGGGGACTGGCTATCTTTAGAGCTCAGCAGCTCCTTCTGTTTGTGGCATCAGCTTCAATCAGCCCCAGGTGCAAGGGTCGGGCCGCTAGGGAATGGGACAGGTGTCAATGTGACTGCAGAACGGCAATAGCTGGAAATCATTTGTATTTACTGGCTGTCGGTGGCCCTGTGTGAGGGACAAGGGTCCCCCTCAGGGGTAACTGGCTCCCCTCTACCAGAAACTCCCCCCACCTGCGGTGTCCCTCCAGGACCTGGGGGCAGAAGCCGTAGCCACAGGGTCACTCACGTGTCTCCATCCTCCGAGATGTAGGTGAGAGCCTCCAGCTGCTGCGGGCTGAGCCCCTCCAGGGCTTCTGCCTCCTCCTCCTCCTCGGGGAGCTGCCCCAGCGCGGCCAGGGGCTCGGTGAGGGAGGCCGAGCCGTAGCTGGAGTCGATCCTCTCCTCCGCTTCCAGGACATCGGCCCCCTCTTTGCCCAGCGAGCCGGGGTCCTTCTCCCGCGGCGCGTCCCCGAGGCTGGGCGGGCCGGACAGGGAGCGGATGGAGGGGACGGAGTAGATGCCCGAGTCGCACTGCCCCTCATCCAGCTCCGCGCCCTCCAGCTGCGCCTCCTTCCCAAGCTCCGCGCCCCGTGTCCCGGACATGGTGCGAGCCCAGCGGGTGTGGGGGGCCGGCCTCGGGCAGGCCGCGGGTCGGATCCGCAGCGGGAAAGGGGGCGCTCAGAGGCCTGACCGGGGAGCGAAGGGGGGCCACAGCGGGGACATGCCCGGCCGGCGAGCCACACGCAGACGGAGCCGGCGGGCCGAGAGCGCAGCGCGGACACAGCTCAGCCCAGCCCCGCCTCCCGGCCCGGCCCCTCCAGGCAGCCACGCGGGATTCCCCAGCCAGCCGCAGTCCGCCCCCTGGTGCCTGCCACCCCTCTGCGTCTGACCCGAGCCGGAGCTGAGCAGAGCGCCCCTCCCTCGAGCCGCCAGCGGCAGAGCCTTGTTGTCCAATAGGCACCGTGCCTAGGGCCTACGAAAAGTTTTTGACCATTTTTTTTATTTGTATGATAAAAACTGTAACCAAGATCTCTTCTTGACTAAATCCAGAGAGAGAGAGCAAGGCTAGACACAGTGTATACACAAAGGGGCAGAGTCATGTCAATGCCAATCTTTTTCTCCATAAAGTGGAAGAAATGAAAGGTGGCAGTATGCACTCCTGACCAACATATCATCATGTCGCACATACTGTTTTGCTACTAGCCGAAAAAAATGATTCAAGATCATTTTGATCACCCATCTACCCACAGAAATGGAAACACCCATAAAAATGCATCCACCAAATGGTCTATGAAACAGAAGTGCCTAGGGCGTACAAGGACCTTAATCCAGCCCTGGCCAGCATGGTGCAGAAGCCCTGAGCTCTCCCTGCGCTGCTCCCCCCCTGCACCCACTGCCAGGGGCCAAGAGGCTGGTGTTCTTTGTCCTCTCCAGCTGGCAGGGCTGTTCCCAGCCGAAAATTACCATGGCCCGCCCATGGGGAGATCTTGAAAACCCTGGGTTTGTGCAGTCTGGAGGAGGGAAGACTGAGGGAGGGATGGCACAGCGCCGGTTTTCAAGGACATAAAAGCTGGTTACAAGGGGGAGGGAGGAAAAATGGGCTTAATCTCCAAGGCAAGGTGAAGAAGCAAGGGGCTTAAACTGCAGCAAGGGCGGTTTAGGTTGGACATTAGGAAAAGCTTCCTGTCAGGGTAGTTAAGCACCAGAATAAATTGCTAAGGAGGGTTGTGGGTTCTGAGTCACTGATGATTTTTAAGAGCAGGTTAGACAAACACCTGTCAAGGATGAGCAGAGAGCCCCAAACTGTGGGAGGGGGGCCAGCCCCGACAGGGCGGGATGAAGAGCAAGCGCCACCCAGACCTGATCTTGTCCCAAGTTCTGCTCCGGCGGGTTTCCCTGCTCCAGTCATGGCCCCTGGCTGCAGCCTTAGTTCTTGGCCCACCAGCGCCTTGCCTGGGCCCCCAATGGCAGCCTCTCTGGTCACGGTCTTGGCCCCCAGTGCTCAGCCACAGCCCTGGCTCCTGGCCTTCACTGCTCAGCTCGGCCCCTGGCTGTGGTACCCCCAGTCGTGACTAGCTCAACCTCTACCATCCAGCCATGGCCCCACTCCTAACCTCAGCCCCTGCAGTCCCAGCTGTGGCCCCTGATCAGAGCCTCACTCCCAGCCCCAGGCCCCCAGTTGTGGGGGTGGAGACAAGGATAAACAGGGATAAGTAGGGGCACAATTCATAAAGTTTGGGGCCCACTGGTCTAGACTAGTGGTTCTCAACCACTGTGCAACACAATAGTGTGTCTGAGGAGCAGGGACGTCTGTTGCTGGGAGCCACCCGGAGCCGGAGCATGGCAGCATCTTCTTGGCAGCTTCAGTTTGCCACGGCAGGATTTTGTTCAGCAGTGGGGGGGTTTCTTCAGCAGCAAGAGGCTTTTGTTTAGCTGCGAGGGGGTGGGGGAAAGGAGATATTGCAGTGGTGGGGGCACTGTGTAGCACATGGTTGTGCAAGCCACCAACTGTGTCATGACACAATAAACCTTGAGAACTGCTGTCCTGCCGTATGCGCAGGGGACTGGACGAGATGACTTTGCGAGGTCCCTTCCAGGCCTATCATTTTAAGATTAAAATTGGGGGGGCAGGGGACATGATGCATCCTTTGTGAATCCTGGTCAGTGTCTGTGACTGGCTTGGCACATGGCTGGCTCTACCTCTGGGCAGCATAGCTTGGCACAAAGCCCCTTAAAGGCGAAGGGCACAATCATCAACACTTTTAAAGCTTCAGCTTGCACCCTTTTTTTCCTGCTTCTCCGTGGCTGACTAGTCTGTGTGTGTGAGACTGGCTGAGGCTACGGGTGAGAGACAATCTGGGTGCGTGTGGAAAAGCTGTTCAGTGGGCCGGAGATGTTACCTGTTTTCCTGCTGTGGGTTATGTTTCTTAATGTGTTCTAGGCCTGCCTCCTCCCTCTGCTGGTGATTTTGGGTTCTTTAAATAACCAAAACATCTGCAGCAGAAGTGAGCAGGGATCTTGCTAGGTTAGGCTGTGTGGGTGACATGGCTGGTAGATGCTAGCATGTGCAGAAAATTACACTGAATAAGCAGCTTGCCAATGACAAGGACAGGAGTAACCGAGATTTGCTTTACACACATGCCCATTTCAACCAATTTAGTGCTATAGAACTATGCTAACCTCTCTCTCTCTCTCTCTCTCTCTCTCTCTCTCTCTCTGTGTGTGTAATGGGACACGTCAGGCTACATCACACATAGCTTTGCCTATAGTCTCTGTGTAGCTATAGTTACTCTCATCTACAGATATAGAGGTTCAAGCCCAGGGAGGTGAAGTAACAGAACTCATTAGTGACAGAGTTGGAAAGAGAGTGGGAGAGTCTTGTGCCTGGGAGTGGGAGCTATATGCACTGTATAACACTGCCTCTCAATGGTGTACATCATTTTAGGTATGTAAGAGCTCTCCAAGGTCCATCGCCTAGACGCAGGTTTCTAACCATTAGAGGAGTAAAGTTCTGGAATAGCCTTCCAAGGGGAGTTGTGGGGGCAAAAACCATAACTGCTTTCAAAACTGAGCTTGATAAATTTATGGAGGGGATGGTATGATTACCCTATTTTGGAAATTGACTGATATTTGGCTACATGTGGTGGATACACAAGTGGCCTAAGAGGAAAGAGTACATGGGGTGGGTTCTGAGTTATTACAGAGAATTGTTTCTTGGGTAACTGGCTGTTGAGACTTGCCCACGTGCTCAGGGTTTAACTGATTGCCATATTTGGGGTCAGGAAGGAATTTTCTCCCAGGGCTGATTGGCCTGGGCTCTGGGTTTTTTTTTGCCTTCCTCTGTAGCGCAGGGCATGGCTCACCTACTGGTGAATTCTCTGTATCTTAAAGTCCTTAAATCATGATTTAAGGAGGTAAATAACTCAGTCATAGGTTGGTGGCCGATTGCTGGAGTGGGTGAGTGAGGTCTTGAGGCCTGCATTTTGCAGGAGGTCAGACTAGAAGATCGTACTGATCCCTTCTGACCTTAAAGTCTATGAGTCTTTCCCGCACATCATGGCCATTACAAGATTATTTTCTACTGTGGATTTGTCCAGATTTTGTCAGGTTAAATTTTCATTGCCCCAAACAATGGAGCTTCGGCTCCTTGGAAGGAGGAGGTAGGTTTCATCACTAAGACAGTTCCCTGGAGATTCAGCCCGCTTTGTTTTTCTCAGTTACACCCATAACTCCTAGTTCTTCTCTCTTGGAGACCCCAATGCATCTCCTTCCTTCCCATAGGCAGCTAATTCCAAAAGGAAGGCATGCACCCTGCCTGGAAAGGAGGAAATAATGACAGCACGGGAAGTCACTGGGGGAGCTCTGTGCAAGTCTAATTTACCGCAGAAGCACTTAGGCCCAGATCCTCAAAGGTATTTAGGTTCCTCACTTCCATCAATCAGTCAGTGAGAGCCAATGGAAGGTCTGGGCCTTGGACAGGATGGTGAGGGGTGCTAGGGATAGCCTAGATCAGATTGCTCATAAAGCTGTAGCAACTTCCCCCTCCAGTGCTGCAGCTGTTGCTTTGGGCTGAGTTCTTGCCTACAGCCTGGATCTTTAGTCCTCAGGGAGGAGCATCCCATGGAGAATTTTCTCTCCATCACATCCAGTAGCATAGCAGTCACTGATTCAGCTGGTTCCAGACCTGATGGCAGAGAAAGAATAGGAAATTATGGGCTCCTTAAGAGCATGCTGTGTCCTCCCATGATCTGATGCTGTAACTGGGAATTCCTACCTTCCTCTGGTCACATGTCTGCATTCCAGAGGATGGCTTCATTCACTGAGCACAAAGTGAGCTTCTCGAGAAGCTTTTGAGGAATCTGATGCATGAGTCAATAAGACAGGCCAGTAAATGCACAAGGGTGACTCCCTTTTCCTTCCTCCCCAAAATGCAGGGCCGATCCAACCATATAGGTGAATTAGGCGGTCGCCTAGGGCACCAGGCTTTAAAGGGGCACCAAATTAGATGGAAGAGAATTTTTTACATATGATATCTCTTATAACATGTGGGGGAAAGGGCATCAAAATCATAGTTCACCTAGAACACCAAAGACCCTTGGGCCAGCCCTGCCAAAATGTATACTCTAATAGCTTTTCTGGGGGTCGTTCCCATTGGCTCTAGTCACCTCTGCCCTTGCTTTGTTCATCTGTAGCGTATTGTGTTCTGGCCCACTCTGGTGGATGTCACCATATTGCTGGAACCTACTGTTCTGTGGTAGAGACTGATCCCTCCCTGCACCCTGCCCATAGGTGCAGCAATGAGCGCTGAGTGTCTGGGATGTATGCATGTGATATTTGTCATGAGGAACTCACCCATAGCTATCAAAGCATGTCTTACAAAGCCAACCCAATCCTGGACTGATTTATTAGTGCTGGTGAGAGTGGCTGGATAGACAGCCCTGAAAACTGATGGCATCTGTCTATTCATAAAAAGATACAGCCTGGATGTACGTAATCCCCACTAAGCATAGATACCCTGCAGGAATGCACTTCATCCCGCAGGTGTTCCATTCTTGACCTGGAGGGAGCCCTCCTAGTATGTGTGGAGAGTTAATCTTTTTGACCTCTCTGCTCCCTGGCGTCTCTGCCATTTAGAGGCAAAGTTAATAGTGGGTTTGCCAAGTTGACACTTTTCCACCAGAAACTGAGCTGAGGTCCACGTTTTACCACGCAGCCACTGGAGATAACATTCCTCTGGTGCTTCTCGAGCGAGTGACCTCAGAGCCTTCCCACGACCAATCCATTATTGAGTCAGTCAGCATTTTGACTTTTGGCTCTTATTGTGGTTGATCCGCTGCTGCAGCTCTGTTTCTGGTTGACTGTTGTGTCAAATATACCCCCTTGTCCCACCCCCGTCCTGTATAACAAGGTATGGGCTGTCAAACCCACACAGTTTGATCAGTCTCAGCCACGCACATGGCTGTCTCAGTAGCTTTTCATTCTGCAGAAGTCACAGGTTGGTGTCAGCCCCGGCTGACCATGACAAGAAAGGTGACATGATGTAAAATCTTAGGCCGTGTCTTTTTGGCTAAGTTTAACTGTTGTTCTTGGGCTCAGCAGCAGCAGCCATATCAGGAGAAGCAGCAGTATAAAATCTATACTTCTGATTATTTTGTCTTTATGGAACCCACTTTTCTGTTGTGTATCGAAATGATTTTTTTCTCCTTTTTGGATTGTTTCTGTTTGCTGCATAACTAAGATAGCTAAGTGTGATCAGCTAAGGTGGTCAGATATGACTGATTAAAGAATTATTTTGCAATAGGTTAGGATTGGTCAGAGAATTATTTTGTAATATGATTTGTTAAGGTATAGTTAAAAAGGACTCAGGTTTCACTACAAAACTGGGGTCCAAGAGGGAGATCAGCAGAAAGAAGAAAAGGGAACAAGAAGAGTAAGAAGGAAAGACTTGAAGAAAGAAGAATCCACCTCCAAAGACACCTCCCAAGATCAGAGCTCCTGGAATCCTCTCCATCACCGTGATGTGCAGCAACCAGAATCCAGATGAGACTACCCTTGCCTACTAGCCACAGGGAAAGTGCACCTGCCTGACCAGGATTGGTGAGCATACCATCGTACACGTAACATGAGTACTGTGTTTTGTAATTATTAATAAACAGAGGTTAAGATTATTACTGTGTAAGTCTCTCTCACTGATAAAAGATCCTGCTACCCACAGTAGAATATGGCTGGAGCCCTACAAATTTGGGAAAGGTTGTGAATACTTAAATTAACCAGGTTAGTGTCACCCAGAGCCCAATGGGCTGGGAATGGGTGACCCTGTGCTCTAAGAATGTGAATTGAGTAAAGGTAGGTGTCTTTCTCCTGGATCTCTACAGATTGGGAAAAGGTGGGGTGCCCTAATGCATGGGTAAGAATGAGGTGCCTCAGTCCAGTTTCAGATAAGGTATTCACACCATAGATCCCACCACCACAACTAGTTGGTGCCTCTGTTGGAGGATTCGCAGTCGGGCCAGGAATTGAATGGGCAATAGAGACACAAATTCTCCTCCCTTTCTCCAGGTCATGCAGCAGCACAACACAACCCACCCACATGGCTCCAGATAATCTAGCTCCGTCCACCAGTGCTAATTTCTCTGCATGCTACTGAACAGCCCCACACAGTGCCTGATTTGGTAAAAAGGGCCAATTAACCTTGTGAATGGATGGATGAATCCCAACTGGAGAAAACACTTAAAGGGGGGACATGGCCACAGAGAAAGTGGTGTAAGCATGGAGAGTCTGCATTGGATACAGACTCTGGCTAACGCCTGAGAGTGGTGAGATAGCCTAGGGAGCAGAGGAAGCTCCGCTGGTAACCCCGAAGGTGGGCTAGAAGATAGGAAAGAAAGGTAGTAAGGAATCCAGCGAAACAGCAGGTCAGAGCTTGCGGAGAAGTGGATCCTCGGCATAGCGTCTGTGGCCTGGAATCTGGAGTAGAGACGGGTCTGGGTTCCCCTACCAGACACTGGGGTAGTGCTGCAGATTGGGCAGAGGTGCAAAAGATGGCTTGAGATTGTTTATCCAGCAGAATTTTAATATTGTCCCAGGAGGGGAAAACTGTAGTGATGTAGCCAGAGGCTGAAGCCACCAAGAGGAATTAACTTGACTCCAGAGACAGAGAGAGAGAAAGCAAAGGAGCGGGTAGGTATCTGGCTGGATCCTGGATGAGTCACAAGGCAGCTGCACAGCACGGAGTAGTGAACCCCCTGACAAGCCCCCAATCTCACACCAAGTTACTCGTATTGATCACAGTGACCTCTGTCAGGATCAGGGACCCATTGGGCTGGGTCCGTACAAACACAGAATGCACCTGAGAACTTTCATTCTAGGGCTGAACCAGCATTTTTTAGCTCTTCACACTAATCTTTTCCTAACTCAGCTACTTCTCTTCTTTTAGCTCTGGTGCTACCAGACCTCCCTGGGCTTAGAGGGCCCTGCCAAGGAAAGGAAGACTAATGCCTCTTTGGAACTGGTTCCCCCAGTGGCCATAAGGGGATCTCCCACCCTGACTTGTACAAAGCTGGGATTTCTCCTGAACAGGGCTAGGACCCAAGACCAGAGAGTGAAGGCTCTGAGTGTGGAATGTTGCCCACATCCCTCTGCACTGTCCTGCTCACCCTGCTAGGCTCAGGAATCATTCATGGCCCCAGGGAAGGACTGGCCAGGAGGGAGAGTGGAAATTCAGCTGGGAGTTGTGAGGGTGGAGGCCGAGAGCAGCCAAAAATGTGTTTGATCTGAGGGTCTCACAACAATTTGTATTGCCCAGCATCAGGATTCTTCTAGAAAAAAGACAGAACACGTGAATCTCTGCTGGTGCCTTTTTTGTTCTGGCTGTTGAGGTTCAGTGGCATTCAAAGACTGGGAGGGTTCTGTCACCACCTGCATTCTGGGTCCTTTTCTGCTGTGCAGCTATTGGCCAAAGAGTTCTGACACCTGTAGCCAGCCCACAAGCACAAGGTCTTGCTCTGGTTTTCACCAGTCTAGTTAATCTTTGCAGGGTTACACCAGGAGCCTTCCAGTCATGGCTCTCTGACACCATCCTTCCCGAGTCCTTAATGACCAGACGCGGACTGTTCCCTCGGGTTCATCACCCTTGGAGGCACAAAACCAGCCCCCCCATTACCAGCATTCTTTGGCACCCGTACTACACACCAAAGTCCTGCAATAAGTTTATTTAACAGAATAGCAGAGATCAAAGATGGAATAGTGAGGGAGAGCAAACGTACCAGCTACACAGAAGATAAATATAAAGAGACAACCTCAGGCCTTAGTAGATGAAATCCCTCTTCTAATGAAAGTTCCCTATTAAATTTTGTTCATTTCCAGTGTACCCACCTCCACCTCCTTCCTCAAGATTGTCCCCCAAATTCTGATGTTTAAACCCTTTCCATTTTAAAAGGCTCTGCAGGTTTTTTCCCTCGTCAGCCACTATAGATATTAAATGTGGGGAAAAACTCCCTCTTTCCTATATTCTGAAGACCGGGATTTTCTTTTCAGTGTCAAGCTGTTCCCATTTGCTTTGATGGTTTCTCATTGCTTTTTTCCTGGGCTGGCCAGGACCTTGGTGCTGGAAGTCAGTCTCAGCTGGTTGTGTAGGTAACCCGTCCTTGTTTGATTGCTTAACTGCCCTCTTGCAAGGTGATGCTGAAGTCACGTGACAGCTAAAATTACAGGTGTAGAGACACAGAGACAGATAAAACCATAACCCGTGTATGTCTCCTAATGAATACTAAATTCAGTGCATTACAAGCTTCCATAAAAAATCTTATTCAAGAAACCCTTACAGCAAAATGACATAGTATGCAGCCAGTTGGTTTAGCTTCCTATTCTGTTCTCCCTTCTCATGTCCCTCTCCCTGTTTCCACAGAGCGAGTATAGTTTATTGGTTACAGCAGGAGGCTGGGAATCTGGAGCGCTGGCTTGCTTTTCTGGTTTTGTCACTGATATGATCTTGGGCAAATTCCTTCCCTTTTCTGTGCCTCAGTTTCCCCTGCTGTAAGAGTGGTCTAATGCTCTCTTCCCTGTTCCCTTCTGAAGGGGGCTGTGAGGGTCCATCATTAATGGGTGTAAAATGTTTTGAGAGCCTTGAGTGAAGGTCTCTAAAAAAGAGTGAAAGGGGGAAATGACAAAGTCACTCAGAGTGCGTCTACACTTACAAATTAAGTCGACTTAAGGAGGCTTAAGTCGACTTAATTTACTCCAGGTCTACACGGGGCTTTCCTTAATTCAGCTTAAGCTGCTCCTTAAATTGAATTAAGGAAAAGTTAGTTCAAATTAACACCTGGTTTTAATATGAACTAGTGCTTAAGTCGACTTTATTAAGTCGACTTAAGCCAGTGGAGACGCGGAGTAGTGCCTAGGTGGACCTTTTTAAGTCGACTTAAAACGTTAAGTCGACTTAATAAGATCGAAAAAGGGCCACGTCTACACTTGAAAAGTTAAGTCCACTTCTGTTAAGTTGAGTTCATAAGGTTCAGTTTAAGTCGACTTAAAGTCAACCTTATTAAATCGACTTTATAAAGTTGACTTAACTTTTCAAGTGTAGACATAGCCTCAGTGAGTCAGGTATAGAACTCAAGAATTCTGGTCCTTAAGTCCTTATTGTAACTACTACAGTCCAATATCGGGGCACTGTCAAGATCAATAATCATATATTTAAAGTGTGGCTTTTGTGTAGGTTATTTCTTTAGAGTGTGCAGATGGAAAGCATTTTAATCATGAATATTGCTCACCTCTCTAGCTGGTTAGTTGCTTTTTGCCCTTCACTAAGCTCTTTAGATGGGTCAGTTTCACTTGCTTGTCCTAGTCAGTTTGATTTTAAGTCTTCAGGCTAACATGCATTTGGGTTTCCAGCAGAAAGTTTCAATCCAGATCAAGCAATATTTGTTAAAAAAAAAATCAGGGAAATAATTCAATTCATATTTGTTTGTGTAGATTAAAAAACCCAAACCCCAAATCCTAGTTCTGGAATCCAGGCCATATAACAGCCAGATCCCGGTACAAATTACACCGCTGGTGGTTTCATTCCATCCAGGACAGACACAGAAAATTCCCCTTTGTTGCCCCTAGGGGTCGGTATCAATACACATTGCTGCTCTCTAGCCTGTATTTGTGGCACATGACTCCTTGGTTTTGCTGAAATAGACTAACCCGACTACCCCTCTGGAACTTGTGATGAGTTTGTTATGCCAGAAACATGCTAGAAACTTTGACTATCTTCCCAACTCAGAGAGGAGATTTCACAACCCAACTGGCTGCTCAGCCCAGCACTAAGAGTAGATCCAGTTCCTATCAAAAGGGCCCAGAAGAAAACCAAAGGCTGGCCTTCTATCCTGGCTCACCAATGCTGTCTCTTGCTCCCTGGTTCCCTGGGGTGGATCACAAATATCTGCCACTGCCCCATAGGTTCTTGGTGAAACTTTGTGTCCACAGAGTCACATCCAGCCCAGAGCCTGGATTCATCCACCCCACTCAGCATTCCATAAACCCTGTTGCTATAATTATGTACTGGTTCTGTGATAAAATGTTCAATACATGGGGCACTACTGGATCCAGGGACTGGCAACAGACCATGGAGCCTTTTAGTACTGGGAATGACCACCGACTCGTCAGATGGCTTTGCTGGATCTCAGTCCAGGTCCCAGAGGACGGGCATCCATGTCACAACAGCCATTATCACCACTGGCACTAAGTGGTCCTCTGGTTCTGAGTAGATGGGCTACGGACTGAGTTCTGCTCTCATGGCAAGCCAGATGCAGAGGGGCAAGGGGAGTGGTGATGATGGTAAAGGGCAAGGGAGCTCACACCCAGCCTGTAGCTGATCTGTAGACAAATGGAAGCCTTCAATAATCAGATCTGTTAATCCTGCATCTTTAACTAGCTATGGATTGGCCTGAAAGAAGACTGTGAGAAAGAAGAAATGGAGCAATAGATGGTAGCTCCTGTGAGATCGCTGCAACATTCTTTGGCTGAGGGGTGGTCGTGGCTGCCTCCTAGCTAGCCTGCCCCTTAGATCAGAAATAAACCCAGAGAAGGAGGGTGGTTCTCCTACTCTACAAGGGAATACAAGCACACGGGGCTATTGGCTCAGGAGGAATGTATTTGAAATGCATCTTCCCGGGAGGTGAATCAGAGGTGCATATTGCTTGAACTGAGCAATATCATAGGGCCTCAAATCCAGTCTCCGCAGGGTGCTGAGAAAACATTCTGGTGGGTGCTTAAGCTGCCTTACGCATAAGACTCACTCTGCCTTAATCCACTGCGGTCCTCGCCTGTTCTATTATCTCAGCTTCATGACAGAATTCCTCCCATGCTCAGGGCCTACACCAGGGGTTCTCAACCCCTTTAGTGTTGAGACACAGCTGACTGACATTTATTATCTATTAAACAGAGCTTGTCCAGCAGGGGAAGCACCATGCTGGCAGGGCTAAGAGGTAGATTTGACAATGACGCTGGAGAACAGAGGATAGAATAAGGTGTGTCAAGGCTCCCCACCTATCTGCACTCTGGTCTGAGACAGCACTTTGCCCTGCACCTGTCACCAGCTCTTGGGATTGGGAGTCATCTCCCCAGAGCTGCCAGTAAGAAGGAAGGATTGGCCCATCTTCGGCCTTGACGTGTTGGCTTCTTGCTACTCCCTAGTCCACACACATAGAAGGAGAGAAAACCCAGAGCCTGGCCAGCCCAGCTCCTTTCAGATCAATCCCCTGGGTGAGGTAGCTGTTTCAGAAGTCAGGGACTGATATCAGCATGAGCACACAGGCAGATGTCCAAGATCGCCACCCGCCAGCTCTGCTGATGCCCCTCACTCTTGATCTGCAGCTCTGTTAGACACTCCCCCCCAGCTCTGCTGTGCCCGCACCCCTGACCTGCACCTCCTGCTGTTCCAGGCCTTGCTCTTGTCTGAGCTCACTGGTAGTACCTCCTCTTCCCAGCCCTAATATAAGGGTAGCTATCAACTCAGTTCAGCGACAACCTAGACGAGTGTTACCAGAGTGTGTCCCGTTACTGGTATGAGGTTGATTGTGCCAACACATCTGTTTAGCCTCTGAGCTGCCAGTGTGAATCAGCAGCTGCCTGAACTCTTCTCTCATTACACCAGTGTACATTGGGAATAAGCTGGATTCAGTCCACAGAGGAGCATAAGTGAATCCGGCCTGAGCTGTTAACAGAAGTCCAATCAGACTCAGGCAGAGTTGAGCACTTGCATAATTAATAACAGAGCCAGGCCTTCTCTCCTGCAAAATCCGCCTCTTTATTGCCCACTAAACCTCATAGATACTAGCTCTAATGGGACCATAACTAGCCCCATGCCCAGCCCCCATCCCATTGCATAGAATCATCTTCTGTTTCTGGATTAATGTCCAAGCAGCTCAGCATTGGGGGTTAGAAAAGGATTAAGCGACATAGGGAAAATGGGAAGAGCTGGCTTTGGGCTGCAGGGATGAGCAGGTGGGAGTGAGCAAGTGGCCTCCTGTTGAAGTATTCAGCTGAGGAGTGGGAGAGTGGAGCTGTGTGAAGGGGAGAGGGCTCTATCCAGGGAAGAGAGGACTGGGTCCGGCGCTCCATGATTAAATGATGAGCTGCTCCACGTTGCCCAGGTAACCAGCTGCATCTGGTGCTGATCACATATAACATGTCTTCTGCATTCGGTGTCTATTCCCCAGGATGTTCTCCCTGCTCCTCACATGGATGGGTGCAACAGCAGAACAAAAATGCAGGTAGATTGAGGCCAGTCACTGCGTGGGCTCTATCCCCTTCCACACCATTGGCCTGTCTCTTCTACTGGCCTGGCCAGCTTTTTCCTTTGGGAGAACAAGATCAGTGGGGGACACTTCACCATGGCTCCTGCTGGCCCAGCCACGAGAGGTGACCCCAGCTCAGGATGGTTCCAGCAGCCCATGGGGAGGCAAGTCCCGGTGAAGACTTCTTCTGATCAGCTTGCCGTAGGGGAGATAATTTGCACTCAATTCTGGCTCAGAGGTGACTCCCAGACTAAGGGCAGCTCAGCTCCTATCCCTGGGGCGCTTGCCTCCTTCTGCTTCCCCAATTCATTCCCATCAAGGGATGCTGTGTCCAGTGGCAGGGCTTAATTTGTGCCAGGGCTTGCCTGATAGGACTGAGCCCCGGCCTCTCTGGGCTTGGCAGTTCATAGCCCTGGCCCCTCTGGCCTTGCCTTGTCAGTTAGGAAAGTTAAATATTGCATGAGCCCCAGCAGCACCTCTTTCATTCCAAATGAAATGCTGCCCAGTGGTACTGCCAGAGACGAGGAGGAGGAGGTATTTGTCTCATTCCGGGCATGTGTGGGAGGCGCTGTAACTCCAGAAGCTGCACTACTTATGAGAGAAGTTTCTTATTAACAGTCAAAAGGCAACCTGAGGCTGTGACTCACACCTGTGAATCAGGGCGGGGGAGTTGTGTGAAGGCACCAGGGGGCCCTGTGAGATGCAGGCTGCAGCAAGGAGGGATCATAAGTGACTTTAGTATAATCTGAGTTGCAAAGGGGTAGCCATGTTAGTCTAGGTCAGCAAACAAACAAGGAGTCCTGCAGCACTTTTAAAGACTAAAACATTTCTTTATCGCATGAGCTTTCGTGAGAGAAAATCCCACTTCGTCAGACATTTCGAAGCGCCGGACAAAGTGGGATTTTCTCCCACGAAAGCACATGCGATAAATAAATGTGTTAGTCTTTAAAAGTGCCACAGGACTCCTTGTTTGTTTTGCTGAGCTAGAGAGGAGCACTGGAGCTGGGGAAATGTGTGCAGCGATGACAATTTAGGCTCTCATGTGGCCCATTCGAGAGCAAGCAGACTGTCCCTATTGCACCATATTGGCAAGCAAAGGATCCAAGTAGGAATCAAAGGGTTTCCAGCCACCAGCATTTCCTATATGCTATATGTGCCCGACAGCATGAGCCAAGGAACTGATTGTGCAACAAATGCCACCAGTGCCCGGGTGCACCTGGTTAGAGCAACCATGTGCAAATGGCTTCAGAGCAGCCAGTGAGCAATGGCAAAGGATAGCCTATAAACTGGGTACCATAGCATGACACAGTGTCCTTGCGCAGAAAATACAATACATTTTCAGCACAGAAATGGCAGAGAAATCAAATGCAAAGCTTGTTTCATATCCAGGACACAACACACCAACAAAAGGCAAGAAAATCTCACCCCACACCCCAATTTAAAATACAGCCTCACCCAGCACATTGCCCAATGCAGATTTACCTCTTGGGTAGGAATTACAAACCTGCCTAGCCTTAAAGTGGCTTAAAAAGCTGTTTGCAATAAATACTACAGCTGTGGGCATGGAGTCCCTGATTGGTCTCTGGCCTGTCACCTGATGGCCTTTTACACCACTGAAAAGTCAGTGGAGAGCACTACCATTCTGATCTGACAGCATTTTACATCTGTTCTCCAGGGGTATAAATGACTGTGCAGGTGTAAAAGACTCCCACTGCCACCTAATCCCATTGCTCCAGCAGGGAGTCTGGAGGAGATGATCACACAGACACAATAAGAAGGGACCACCTTCATTCCGTCTGTCAGGTCTTCTTAAAAGCTCCCTCACCTGACCCCAAGCTAGAGAAAGTTGCACCCATTTTACTACACCTGCTATCAAAACTCTGCCTGTTCTTGAACCTGGTTCCCTGGACTAGCACCCTGTTTCTGTCTCTAAATCCTCGAGAAAGGCCATGGATAGTAGATGCCACTGCTTCTTGTCTCCTGGGTGTGATGCCCTCAAGAGAGGCTGTATGGTCTAGTGGTTAGGACAGGGATTGGCCATTAGGACTCCTGAGTGCTCTCCTTGGCTCTGCTACTGACTCAGTGTGAAGCCCTGGACAAGTCACTTCCTCTCTCTGGCTATGTCGACACGAGAAAAAGTTAGTTAAGACTTTGTTAAGTCGACTTAAAGTGGTGTCCATGGACGTGGATTTAGTCCACTTTGTTATGTCCACCTAACTGCCCTTAGGTCAACTTAATAAAGTGGACTTAAGCGTCCACACTGGGCTTAGGTCGACCTAACAGGCGGTTCTTATTAAGTCGACCTAAGCTTTCATTAGGTTGACTTAAGGATTTTCTAATGAAAGCCTGGTGTGGACGGGGACTAAGTTAGGTCAACTTAAGCCTGCTTAAGTCGACCTAACTTGCAAGTGTAGACAGAGCCTCCATGCCTCAGGTTCTCACACGTAGTTATCCCTGGCAAATATGACAGCACCACAGCCACTAACAACAGACTATGTGAAAGTCTAGGAGTCTTCATAACCAAGAGCAATGTGCAGATTGTATGGAATTCCTGCATGCCAGGGCCACTACGATGCAAGGAAGTGCCAGCTGAGTCCCTGAATGCCCCTGGGCACAGGAAAGTGATCAAATTTCCAGGTGGGAGGGAGGACTGAGCAGACCTTTCCCAGCCAGAACTTGAGGATCATAAGTTCCCAGCCAGGGGCCCACTGAGGCAGGGCCAGGCCTGTGCCCCCAGCTGGGGAGGAGCCAGGACAGGCTTTGATTGAGTGAATTGTGTTTGGAGCAATGAGGAGGAATTGAAGCCCTGGCCAGGGCCAAGAGCCTAGTGTGGAGGCTTCTCCTCCAGTCCTGCAGGCAGCAGAGCAGCGTGGTGTGGGTTCGGCAGCAGCGAGGAGTGGGCAGGTCCCAGGTGGGTGGCAGAGAAGCATGGGCCAGGGGGAGAAATAGGGGGTGGACAGGCTCCTTTTGGGAGGAGCTGGGCATGCCTGCCAAACTCTGGGGGGAGTTTGCCCCCTCTGCTGGGTAGGTCCCTGTGACTGGAGAGGGGCTGCCTGGAGCTGCGGGGGGCTGGATAGGTGTTCCCGGCTGGGTAGAGGGGGCAGCCCTGGCTGTGGGGTTGGTGTGATGGAGCCAGGGGGTGGCTGGGCCCAGAGCTGCAAGAGGGGATGGTGACGGTGGGGGTGGGTATGTCTGGGGGGCAGAGCCAGGCTCTGGTGGGGCAGGAATGACTGGCACTGGGAGCAGGGGTGCAATGGTTTGGGACTGTTTGGGGCTGAGGCCCTAGGTGGGGGCATTGGGTGCCTCTGGGGATCAGCCCAGAAGGGCTCTGGTATAAGAGAAAGGGCTGAATTCATAATTTAATTTTTTCCTGTTCCTGGGTCTGTGCAAAGAAATTAGGTTTTGTCTGGGTGATAGCTGGGAGTTGGCACCACAGGCTCAGGGAGGGGGAAATTTGTACAGAGAACTGACTCAGCTTAGTCCCTTATGCCGTAAATAGTCAATGGTACAGGGAGAGAAATGGCAGATTAATTCCCACCAGAGAGGGTTCTGCTCCTTCCCTAGCTAAGTGGGTCCTCACAGTCCCAGTAGGAGGCAAGACCAAACCTGCCGAGCAATTCTTGGGTACAAGCTGTTTCCTCAAAGATAACTGCAAACGTGACTTGTTTGCAGATAAACCACGGCTTTCTCCTTGGGCTTCACCTATGCCCTGCTGGCTGCTTCTGCACCTTGTACACCCCACCTTTGTATGGCACAAGAGAAAGGGTTTAACCTTTCAGCCACCTCATCTGCCGTTTCTGCAAAGGGACACAGGGAGTAATCTTGGCCAGCAGAGTCAAAACCACTGAGAAGGAACATTTCACATGATCTTAGAACAAAGAATGCTGACAGTGTAGCTAAGTCTTACTAACTAGAAGTTCCAGCAAGAAAAAAAAATCAGCCCCCAGACTGTGTTTGGTGGAGGGGGGGATTCTCATTTTAAATGTCCTTGATCATTTTGATGGCAAAATGTTTGTACAAGACCTAGGAACAGACAGCACACTTGAAGGTAAAGAAGTCTGAGAGGGCCGGGACCAGGGTGGAGATTTTCCCAGCTCCCACTGCTATGACGTCCCCTAAGTTATTGGCAAAGCCCCCTGGGGGTCTTTAGGCAAAGCCCCAGATCTGGTCTTTCACCTACAAAATCCCCACAGACCCTAGCACCACCCCCATCCCAGCTGGGACCCTGTGTAGGCACAGCTTTTGAGGAGCTCCCAAGCTATTCACCTACGTGTTTATGCAAGAACAGCTGCCAGTTTCCTCCAGTGGTATATATTGCACACTGTAGCATCAGAGACAAGGGTTTGATTTCCTTGCGAGTCTACTGCAATTTAGGAACACACAAAACTTGATGCCCCTCTGAACCTGGTTTGGTGGTATCTTCCTGTTCTGGGCCCTGGCCAGGGTTCCACTTGCTCCCCCAACTGCTCACACACCTAGCTCCAGATGTCACCAGCCCCAGCTCTGCTTGGCTCAGCTCTCTAGGATGCTCCTCAGGTTCTGCTGCTGTGGGTCTACACAGCACAGATTAGATTAGATTAGCTCAGATCAGCTGCCTGGGCTTCTTCTCCAATCTCCTGCACCCAGCTCTAACCCAGACCCAGACCCACTCACCTTGACGCTCTGCTGCCCCTCAGCTCCTGCTGCTGTGGGTCTGCTCAGCTCCCAATCCCTGGCCTGGCTTCTAGCTGCTTGCCTCTCTGGCCTTAGCTCTGCTACACTCTGCCCAGGACACAGGTGGGCAGCTCCAGGTCAGAGGGAGGATGGGACCCATCTTGGCCTCCTAGCTCTCCCATTGGCCTGTCCACCCTGTCAGTCATGCTGACCTGAGCATTGGCTTTTCCCCGCTGCCCTGGGGGCTTTCTGTCTCAGGTCCTCATTGACTATCCCTGCCCTTTGGTGTGAGAGATTTTTTTTTCTCAGTGTGTGAGAGACGCCAGCCAAAAAGCCCCACTGAGTTTTTTCAGCAAGGAACAAATGGTCCCTTGTACATGGACTTCAGATGATGTCAAGCCTGGGCAGTGTGCTTATTGACCAGTTTCTCTGACCTTAGCAATAGAGCTGTGATGGCCGAGTGGTTAAGGCGTTGGACTCGAAATCCAGTGGGGTTCCCCTGCGCAGGTTCAAATCCTGCTCACAGCGGCTCTGGCTTTTATCCCCACTCCCAATGCATCTCTGCAACCTGCAGAGATGCTGTCAATTCACTCACTGTCCCAAGTGGTGAACTGTACACTCCACCTTTCCTAGAGATGCCAGGCACATAACCTCACATTGGGTCCCTCTGCTTCCGGACTCTCTGGTGCTGAGCCCTAACACTACCTGCTGCTCCTCTCCAGTATGTGAAAGGACATGAGGCAGTGCAGGAAGGTCTCTGGGGAAGAAAGAGTGTCTGAGACATCAGAGTGCTGGAAAACCACCGGGCTGCCCCCAATTGAAGGGCCTGTTCCAGCCCTGAGTGAGAGCAAGTGCCCCAGATTGCAGCCTGAAAATAGGAATGTGAAACTAACTCCTGTTCTCCCTGCATCAGAGCTGGGACTGGAATCACCCCCATTTGCCAGAGGGCACACGGGCATCATGCCATAGCACTGCGCAGTCATTCATGGCACGAGCACTTCTAGGTGTGTGCTAAGCTGGGTTATTTACAGCATCACTGCAGATGTGCAGCATGTCCAACTGAGCTGGGAAACCAGCCTTGTGAACAGGCAGCTCAGGGTCTGTCTCAATTCGCTGTCCAGCCCACCTTGCTGTTTATACTGACAAACACTGGGTTTGTTACAAGCAGGGCTTTTTTTCTGTTAGCACACACCAGTACCGGCAGCACCTATTTTTCCCTGGCTGGCCTGCTGGGGGCCGGGATCAGGAGGAGAAAGGAGACCCGCTCCTTTTCCCTCTGATCCTGGCCCCAAGCTGGGCAGCGGGGCCAGCCAGCAGCAGGAGTGGCGCGCTCCTGGGGGGCCTGGTCCTTTCCTCTGCTGACCCCATCCCCCAGGAGCATGCTGCTCCTGTCCCCTGCTGGCCCCACTGCCCAACTGGGGGGAGTGGGGTGTGACAGGCTGCTCCCCAAATCCAGTCTGGTGTGCTGCTATGACCATTTGAACCCCACTCCTGAACCCCAATTCACCCCGCTCTGCTGGGTGACCGCTCACTCCTGAGTCAGTCCACACCAGCCACCAGCGTGTAATTGGTCCCAGGCAGTGGGTGTAAATCCACTAGCCACACAGGCTTTGGTCCCCAAGCGAGCACACCCAGCTCCAGACACTACCCTGGGAGCCACTGCCTTACAGGGATTGGGACCCACTCCCAATCACCTTAGTCTCAAATCCGTCCACTTAACAAAGAAGTGGATTGTGCCCAGTCTTCCATATCCACACCCTCTAAAGACCACACAGCTTTAGATAAAACAAATACTAGTTTATTGATCAGAGTCTGATTTCAAGTGAGAACATGGCCAATCAAGGCAGAACCATACTATAAATGAGTCAGGAGTGACACTATCAAATAAAAAGTATAAACCGCATGCTAATCTAACATCTCTACCTAAACTGACCTCAGAGTCCAAGATTATGCACATGGTGTTCGGCTGTTTGATGTTTTACAGCCATTCTCTGCCTGTTCTCAGGCAGGGCCCCGATCTTGCTTGAAGTTGATTGCAAGATGGTGTCTTCCCCGGCCAAAAGCCTGCAGCTTCTCCCTTCTCACAGTCTCTGTGTCTTTGTTTTAACAAACTGCTGACAGCCCCTCCCCTCACTGTCCTGTTATGTGATTCTCTTCACTTCTACCTGAGCCAGGGAGGGCATTTGCATCCCCTCTGACAGGTAAATCTCCAGCCACTGTGCTACAGATAGTCCTGAGAGTCTGAACCCTGTATCATGCTTCACATCTGTACATACATGTTGCTGTAGGAAACATGTCCCCATGGCAACCACGTGGAACACGTTCTGAGCATTCACAAAGGAACCTGGTATAGTGTAATTGGCATCCAATCCCACAATTACACTGCAAAACTGAACAGAAAAGTTATACAGGTCATGCCCTAGAGCTGCACGGACGTGCATCCCGTCACGCGGGGTCATCAGGGGAAAGGAGTGGGTCACCTTTCCCCTGCTGACACTGCCCCCCCCCCCCC
>ML685790.1:1368503-1386382 GCA_007922175.1 Pelusios castaneus | reverse complement strand
TGTGTGTGTGTGTGTGTGTGTGTGTGTGTGTGTGTGTGTGTGTGTGTGTGTGTATGAGAGAACGTGTGTGTGTGTGCTTGTGCGCATGTAAATACTTGGTCCTGAAACTTTCCAGCGTGTCCTCCCTCGAAGTGGCAGAAGTTGGGCAGCAGAGAATCTCCCCAGTCTGCTATGGAACCAATCTGGGCCCCACTATCAGTTCTGCTTTCTTTCATCCCTTCCCCTGAAACAGGCACACACAACCATTACCAATATTTCACAGCTGGGTACAGACGCTAAGACTCACTGCATCTTGTCTCTGCATCTCCACTATCAGGAGGAAAAGAGGCCAGGTGGGGCCTGAAGGGAGGCAAAAGAAGACAAATGGGCCCAGACAGGAATAACAGATTTTCTTTTTCTTCTTAGAATTCATCAAAATCTTAAAAAGCTCCAGCAGGGGCAGATCAACCCACCAGCACTCAGGCTATGTCTACACTTGGAAAGTTAGGTCAACTTTATGAAGTCGACTTAATAAGGTCGAAGTTAAGTCGACTTAAAGTGGACCTTATTAAGTCGACTTAACAAAAATCGACAACTTTTCAAGTGTAGACGTGGCCCCTTTTTGGCCTTATTAAGTCAACTTAACATTTTAAGTCGACTTAAAAAGGTCCACCTAGGCACTACTCCGCGTCTCTACTGGCTTAAGTCAACTTAATAAAGTTGACTTAAGCGCTAGTTCAAATTAAAACGAGGTGTTATTAATTCGAACTAAGCTTTCCTTAATTCGAATTAAGGAGCAGCTTAAGTTGAATTAAGGAAAGCCCAGTGTAGATGCAGAGTATTTTAAGTCGACTTAATTTCTAAGTGTAGGCGCACCCTCAGTGAGCTGCACTAGATAATTCTGCCCCACAGAGAATGATAGCTACTATGCTCCTCTGCCTCCCCAGTGGGTGTTTTAACACCTGAAAGGAGAGTTTGGGCAGCAAGACAGAGGGGAACCTGGGACGCCAGGCTCAGTGGATCAAAGATCAAAATATGGGCAGAAATGTAGACTCCGCTTGAGGGATCCTGGCATAGGTCAGTGCACAGTGAGGGAGTCTGGTGGGGAAGAAAGGATTGTAGATTTGTGGATTCTCTGATGAGCAGGTAATAAGTGAAAAGGATGTCTTCTGACCCCTCCCCTCTTCAATATCCCCTGGGCTGGAATTCTATATTCCATACAGCAAAATGTGTACATGAAGCTCTTTGACTATGAAAACCAGTGCTCCAGGTGAGAATTGAACTCACAACCTCAGCATGTCATTACCAAGCACTGCCATATAAGTACTGCGCACTAACCAATTGTGCTACTGGAGCAACTTACATGATGTTTTTCCATATAGATGACCAGGTATAATATTACCCTATTATATTTTTATTATATAATTACATGTAGGGTGAGTTATATCAATTGTTTTGAATGGGCCTCTTCCACTCTGATTTATTTCATCACAGGACCTGATCAAACCAGCTACTCTGTCAAGGGCTCATTCACCTGCTCATCCACCAAAGTGATGCCTGCTATCATGTGCCAGAAGTGAACCACTACCTTATACATTGGCCAAACTGGACAGTCTCTGCGCAAAAGAATAAAAGGACACAAGTCACGTAGCAGGAATGGTAACATTCAAAAAACAGCAGGGGAGTAAGTACCTCACTCTCCTCGGCATTCTGTAACAGACATGAAAGCTACCATACTTCAGAAAAAAAACTTCAAAACCAGACATCAGTGTGAAACTGCAGAGCTGGAATTCATATGCAAACTTGACACTGTCTGCTTGGGTCTGAATAGGGATTTAGAATGGCTAATTCACTACAAAAGGTAATTTCCCCTCTTTTAACATTCTTACCGTCTCGTCTACGGTTCCTAAACGCCCACATCCAGGCCGCTTAAATCAAAACAAATTGTTTGGTTTGCTGAAATTGACTATCCATCTGGAACTGTTTGAATTGACCTTGTAACTCAGCCTTCTCTGCATGTACATAGATACCTACCCCACAGCTGTTTCCGTTTCATTCACCTGATGAAGTGCACTTATACCCACGAAAGCACATGTGATAAATAAATGTATTAGTCTTTAAAAGTGCCACAGGATTCCTTTTTTGTTTTAAAGATTAGAGATTGTTTTATGTCTTATGAAAGAAAAGAGGAAACATTTTAAAAAGAGAAAAAGCTGAGTTTGAAATAAAGACAGACTGTGTCATCTTTACCAAAATGTTCTACTGATCCCAAAGGGTCAGCCCCATTACCAGATCAATATTAGTTCAGATCTAACCCAAAATACCACGCTGCCAGCCAATCCTTTAGTATCTAAAGCTAAAGATTTATTATAAAAGAAACAAAGAAGAAGAGAGATGTTAAATGGCTAAGCAATCAGATACATAGAAGTGACTTCAAACGCCATATATATCATATTTTTAGCAGTATTGGAGTTTGCAGGCTTATACAGTTCCTCTGAAGATATCCAGTACTTGGATGGGTCTCAGTGCTTTGTTTCACAGCTCCAGATGATCCAGAGATAAAAAGCCAGAATTAAGACAAAATGGAGAAGCTGTGTTTTATAGTTTTGGCCAAGTAGCTTGTAAATTCTGTGTTTTAAACACAAGCTCATGGCACATGGACAAGGGAAAGCTCGTAGAATTCCTGTCCACAGGCATGTCCCTGCACATCAGATGACTCGTAGGTGTATTCCCTGTCTTCTCTCCTTGAGCTCATTGGATATCCGATGGCCCTTAATCAGCAGGACCGGATCAAAGTGGAGCTTTAGAGGGTGCAGCCAGCCTAAGGGGGGGGAAGGGGGAGCCTGCCAAAATCCAGCACCAGCCAAGCAGCATGCTGGCACTACCCAGCATTGATCTGCCCGCCTTGTCCTTGGCCTGGCTGGTCTGCTCCAGTGGGGCAGGAGTGCCATGGACTGTGGATTCTGGCCCAAGCGCCCTCCCAGTGGCTGGCTGGGCCACAGGCCTGCCCCCTGCACAGAACCTCTAGACCATGGACCCCACACTCCCCCAGCACCAGCCATGCCACAGGCCGTGGGCCCCCACACCCTAGCGCCAGCTGGGCTGCAGGTCCCCCTGCAACTCTGGTTGGACCACAGACCCTGGACCCCACCCCCCAGCACCGGGCTGCCCTGCCCCCCGGCTGGACATCATCACGGGAGGGAGGGGACACAGGTGGGCACAAGAGTCCCCCAGGGCCTTGATCCAGCCCTGTTAATCAGTCTGGAAAATGCAAAGATAATCTGTTGGGGGCGTCACGCAGTAGCATGCACAAGTTTTTGGCTACAGCTGTATCACACAACCATAATTTACAACACAAACAATATTCTCATACTTAGCAAATTCTAACATTTCCAGTGGTACCTGACATGGCAGATCTTACATGTATTATTGTAATTTCACAGCATTGAGCTCCATAATACTACAAGGGTCACCCCACTCCAGGCAGTGTCCCATTGCACGGCAGCAAGTCTTTTCTAGCAGTTAAATACATCATGGAAAATAGGGAAGAGCTGCCTTGTCCAGGCCAAAGGATGCACAGTGTCACTGTGGTGGCCCATCCTGGGAGGGGGGAATAAAGCCCCTCTGTCCCCCACACTCTACTTTTGCAAACAGTGCAGAAATTCATCCCATGTGAGGTAACTGGTTTCCCTTTACCTCTCCAGAAATGAAAGTTACTCACCTTCGGTGCAGTAAACAAGGTTCTTCGTGAAGTGTCCCTGTGGTGCTCCACTGTAGGTGAGTGCAAAGCAGTATCTCTAATTGAAGGTGGGATCTTCGGGTTTATCGTGCTGCATGGATTTTAGTACAGATACACCTCCAGCTGCAGCATTCCTGGATGCCTGTTCAATAGCATAGTGTTTTATGAAAGTCTGTTGAGGACCATGTGACTGCCTTAAAAATGTCCACAACAGAGACATTGTCCAGAAACGCTAACAAAGTGGCAACTGCTCTAGTAGAGTGTGATCTAATATTTGCAGGTGGATCTAAGCGTGATTGTGAGTATGCTGTGCAGATGCACATAGAGATCCATTTTGGTAGTCTCTGTTTGGAGATTGTTGTCCTTTGTTTCATTCGGCGATGGAGACAAATAGTTTGGGTGTTTTCCTAAATTGTTTAGTTCTGTCTAGATAAAATGCCACGGCCCATTTGACGTCTAAGGTGTGTAATGTACCGTCTCGATCGTTAGTGTGTGGTTTTGGATAAAAGGTAGGTGAATGTATTGTTTGATTAATATGGAAGGAGAAATTGAACATTGGATGTGCCCTCAGTAAGACTTTGTCCTTATGAAAGACCGTAAATGGTGGTTGTGCCATTAATACTGCGAGTTCACTAACTCATCTAGCTGACGTTATTGCTATTAGAAAGGAAACTTTCATTGACATGTATAACAGGGAGCATGTGGCTAGCGGTTCAAAAGGGGCTTTTGTGATGGTTCTTAGCAGTGCTTTTTTTCTAAAAAAAAAGGTACCGGAACTCCTATTGATGTCCGTCGTGTCATAAAGAAATAACACTGAAAATAGTGCAGTAAACAGTAAATTTTTGAATATATCAAAGAAATAAAAACACAAGGTAAAAACTGTTAAGTTTTATTAACTATGCAGGCCGCTAATATACTGAAAGACAACCTGTGAGGTCTTACAGCAGGGGTCCTCAAACTTTTAAAATAGGGGGCCAGTTCACGGTCCCTCAGACTGTTGGGGGGCCGTATTATAATTAGAAAAAAAACGTGAATGCGTAGCTATCACGTCTGCTGCTGGCCTGTGTTTCTGGGTACTGGGTGGCAGGCAGTAATGCATCCACACACTTTTTGTTGGTGCTGTGGGCTCCGGCCAGGCCCAGAGTGTGGGACTGACCGATGTTAGCCTGCTGGCCTGCTGTTGTGTACGCAACTAGTAGCCAATGTTCCCTCTAGGTTTGGTGGCTTGTGTGCAAAATTTTCAAGCCGTGTGAAAAACTTTTTCAGAATAAATTTTTGGGGAAAACTCACAAGACAGAAATTATAGGCATTAATTGAAGATAAAGTGATTGTAAATAGAATTAATTAATTAATTGTGTTTAATTAATTTAATTGGAATGAATTTGGAATTGAAATCTAATTTTAAGAAAGGTTTTTATTTAAAATTAATTTTTAAAAAGTTTTAAAAAAGAAGGGAGAGAAAGAAAAAAGAGAAGGAAGGAGGAGAAAAAGAAAGAAAGAAAGAAAGAAAGAAAGAAAGAAAGAAAGAAAGAAAGGAAGGAAGCAAAGACAGAAAGAGCAGGAAGGAAGGAAGACAAAGAAGAGAAAAAGAAAAAAGGAAAGGAAGGAAAGGAAGAAAGAAGAGAAAGGAAGGCAGGGAAGAGAAAGGAAGGCAGGGAAGAGGAAGGAAGGCAGGGGAGAGGAAGACAAAGAAGAGGGGAAAAAAAGGAAAGGAAGGAAAGGAAGAGGAAGAGAAAAAAGAGAAAGGAAGCAGCCCCGGGGGTCTGGAGGGGGCGGTGGGGGCTGCCGGCCTGCGCGGGGGTCCCTCCTTGTCCCCACCCCCACCCCTCTAACCCGGCCCGTCTCCTTGTCCCCCCACCCCTCTCCAGGCCTCCCTCCAGCGCCCCCTTACCTGGCCGGAGGCTGGGAACTACAGAGACGGCCGGCAGAGCTGCTTGCCGGCCAGGCCGCTCCCGCCCTGAGCACGCTGTATCTGCGCATGCTCAGGGCGGGAGATTTAAATCTCCCCAGCCCGGCCGCAGCCTGCACAGCTGGGAGGGAGCACCGGCGGGGACCGAACGCGGCCCCGGCAGGGCAGACAGACCCCGGCAACGGAGCCTGATCCTGGCCCCGTGCCGGGAGGCCGACGCTGTCGGGAGGTGCCGGAACGCCGTTCCGGTGCGTTCCGCCAGAAAAAAAGCACTGGTTCTTAGTACTAAAGTGAGGTCCCATTGTTCGATTGGGGTTTGCACGCTTGGATATACGTTTTGAATTCCAGTCATAAATCGTTTAACTACCAGGTGTGTGAAAATAGTTGTTCCGTTCCGTGGTGTATGGAACGTGGAAATTGTGGCCAGATGTACTTATGGATACATTGGTTTGTTTTAATGTCAATAGGTAGTCCAGTAGTGTCAGGATGGCAACAGAGAAGGGATCTACTTTCCTTTCATGGCACTGTCTGGAGAATCTGTTCCACTTCTGAAGGTAGGTTTTTCTGGTTGCAGGTTTTCTGCTATTGAGTAAAATGTTTTTGACTGATTCCAAGAATTGAAGTTCTATCTCTTCGAACCACTTATAAGCCATGCTATGAGGTGGAGTCTGTCCAGATGTGGATGGAGTGTATCACTTTTGTTTTGTGTCAATAGGTTTTGTATCTTGGGAAGAGTGAGCGGTGGCTTTATTGACATCTCTGCATGGTATGTGTACCAGGTTTACTTGGCCATTGTGGCGTTATCAATATTGTAGTCTTGTCTTCGCATATTTTCTGGATGGCTTTGTTGACTATCAGTATTGGTGGAAAAGTCTATAGGAAGCCCTTGTCCCATTTGATGAGAAGAGTGTCTCCCATGGAGCCCTTTCCTATTGCTCCTCTGGAGCAGAGTTTTTTGCATTTTTTGTTTATGTAGTGTAGAAACAAACCTTGCAGGCCTAAAATTTGCACAGCAACAGCATGACTTATAGAAGAATGGGGGAAGTGTAAAGATAAGGATGAAATAGTCTGAGAAGGGGGGAAAAGTACTGACGGTGTCTCAAGGTTAAAGTGCTCTAGAAAGATAAGATGTCTCTGAACTGTTTTTCTGTGTTTTGTTTTAACCAGTTTGTAACCTTCCACTTGCACCTAACAGGCAAAAATGTTAACTGTCTATCATTATAAATACCTGCAAAATCTGCCTGTGAGCAGAGCTCACTTAACTGCACAGACATTCTGTGCTGTTAACAGACTCTCACTTCCTGCATGCCGGAATAAATGTCTTGCTAAAACCTGATAACATAGGATTAAGTTGTAATTCTTTAACAGCAGGTTGTGAACAGATCTATCCTTGGGTGACCCCAGCACTGTCAGGGCTGTCCCTAGGGGGGAGAGGGGCCCAGGGCCAATTGGCCTGGGGGGGCCCCCACCCCACCCCAGGCTGGAGGGGGGTAGGGGGGACTGGGTCGGCTGCTCCGCCCCCAGAATCCCAGCAAACGGATGCCCCACCACCAGCGGGAGCCGGCCCTGGCCCCCAGACTGCTGCCAGGAAGATGGCCCTGGGGCAGCCAGCTGTGGCCGGGGACCCCACCAGCCCCCCACCAGGCCAGCCCTCCGCGCCTCGAGATGGGAGCAGCAGGCCCATGGGTGGGCTCCTGGTGGCGGCACGGCCTTGAGTCCCTGGAGCCGGCCCCAGCCAGGACCCCAGGCTGCCCCCACCAGCGCCCCAGCCAGGGAGTGGGACCTGAGGCCGCCATCGGGAGCTGGCCGACCGAGGCCCTGCTACCAGCTGGGGCACTGATGGCAGCGTCTGGAGACCCTGCTGGGACCAGCATCGGGCCCGGCCGGCCATCTGAGGCGGGCCCTGCTCAACTGACCCGCCCCTGGGTCGGCCTGCTCCGCCCCGGGGGTGGGCCGGGCCGGCCCAGAGCCAGAGGCTGGGGGAAGCCTCCTGCCTCACCCTGCCCCTCCGCCTTTGGCTCACTGCCAAAGGCAGTGAGGCCTGAGCGAAGCACAGCCGTGAGCGGGGTGAGGGGGAGCAGCCACGGCGCAGGCCCCGCACTGCCCTGCTGGGAGCGGAACAGCACAGGGCCCACATAGCTGCGGGGCCCGGGGCAATTGCCCCGTTCGCTCCCCGCACAGGACTGCCCTGAGCACTGTAATATTGCTTGGAGGACTGTGTTGTGAAGTTCCCATTCATGATTCTCTCTGAATCGTTGGCTTAGTGCATCTGCGGTCGTGTTATAGCTGTATGTTGTGGTCTATACACCAGTTCCATAAATTGATTGCTTCCAAGCACAGGGATTGGGATTGCACTCCAGCTTGTCGGTTGACGTAGTACATACATGCCATGTTGTCTGTTCTGATTTTTACCGATTTTGCCATTTATCATGGGGAGGAAATGTCTGCATGCATTTCTTACTGTCCGTAACTCCAGAAGGTTTATGTGTAACATTCTTTCATCCCTTGACCACTTGCCCTGGGCAGTTAGATTTTGTAAGTGTGCTCCCCATCCCAGCAGGGTTCTGCTGTCTGCTGCATTGCCCGCTGACCAGCTCTGTGCACCACCCCGTTCACAGCCCCACCACCAACTCTCCTCTCCCTGCCCCAGCCTGGGCCCTGGTGGCTCTCTGCCGCCCCCACCGGCCCACATGCAAATTTTATTACCCACCCCGGTCTAGGGCCCATCAGCTGTCTGAGCTGCCCTTTGTGTTTACAGAAGAGCCATGGCAGCAGGGAAGTATGGGGGACCGGGGCAGCCTGGGGAATGCATGAATCCTGGGTTTGTAGAGGAGAGTGTGGACTGGAGGCATAGGAAAGAGGGAGACTCTTCAGAAGGAAGAGGAAGGGGCCTGTCTGCCTGGTTTGCCCTCACCCCTAGGTTCTCGAGCTCCTGCATGTACCATGGGGGGGGGGGCCCACTGCAGCAGGCAGGGAGGGACACATATTCCAGACACTGCAGAGAGGAGCAGTCCCTGCTGAAGGGCTGGGCCCAGGCTCAGCGAGCTGCAGGAAAGGTCCAGAACCCAGCTCCAGCACAGACCTTGGAGCCCAGGCTATACCCTGAGAGTACGGGGATGGTCGCAGCTGGGGGTGGGTATCTCTGGCAGAGCAGAGCTGGAGTTCAGGTGAGGGAGGAATGACTGGAGCTGACCATCATGGGGTTGCTTGGGTTTGGGGAGCTTGTTTGGAGCTGGGCTATGGGATGCATCAGTATGTGGGGGGAAGGGGGGAGAGCTGGATGTTTAGGGAGATATTTACTTTGGAGGTCTTTGTACAGAAGTGGCATGTTGGGAGCATTGGGGTGGTGGCTGGGGTAGTTGAGGGAACATTGTGACCCAATTGCTTTCTAGCACCCAAGGGAGAAAGGAGAAGAAATGTGGGTTGGAGAGATGAGGATTTGGGTTCATCAATATGACAAGAAAAGCCCCTCCTGTTAGCAATGTACAGATTCCTGCTGCCCTAATTCCTCCTCCTTCCTGGCCCAAATCAACTTCCCACCATGCATTGCAAGAGACCCCTGTGACTGGAGCCTCCTGGGATACCCTCCTGGATGTGCAAAAATCAGGGCAAGCTGCAAAACCGGGAGCCAAACTCCCCAAACACTGATGGGTGGTACACAAACCAATTTCCCTGTGAGTCACAAATGGGCTTCTGGCACCCCACACCAGGTACCAAGAAATCTGCCCAAAATAGAAACAGCTCCATTTATTGCACTCCAGCTCCTCTGGCTCCCACCTAGCCACACGGTCCCTTAAAGAAATAGGTTCTCCTGACTCCAAAGGGCCAGCCACAGCACACAGAACAATATAGGTTTGGATCTTACCCAAAATACCACACTGGTAGCCAATCCTTTAGTAACTACAACTAAAGGTTTAATATCAACAGAAAAGCAGCAAAATATGAGAGATATTAAAGGGTCAAAGTGAATCACATACATACAAATGATTTTAAGTTCATGTAAAGCAGTTTGCAGACTTGTTCCTCTGATAAACACCCAGCACCCGGATGGGCCTCAATCCTTTGTCCAGTCCCAGAGGAATAGTTCCAGAGATGGGTGTTGGCAGTAGACCGGGGACTTGAGACAAGATGGAGTCGGGGCTGCTGCCTTTTATCACCTCTAGCCTTCTCCATGCTGTGTGCAGTTCTTTCCAATCAAAATGGAGTTAAGACACATGTTCAAGGCCTAGTGGCTCAACAGGTTTCTCCCTGAGCCCATTGTACCTGGGAACTTCCTTAATGGGCCATTAAGGAGACAATGGCTGCAGACATCCTGTCTGGGGAGTTTCCCAGAATCATACAGGTTGAAATATAGATATAGCAAACATATTCCTAACTTCTAATACAGATGCAATTCCTACGCATAAACCATCTAATCATTCCCAGCAAATTACCACCTTCCTATTGATACCAAACATGACATCGTTCCTATGGATTATAGCATTTATGAGATATTAATACAAAATAATATCATAAATGATTCCCTAAATCCAGACAGCGTCATAATCCCATTCTGTGGTAAAGAGATCCCCATCTCCAGAAAGGCACATTTATGGTTCTCCTCCATTTCCAAGCTGTTCTTTCCCCATCATGGCAGAAACAGAGAGAAGCCAAGAGGCAGAAGATTGTCTGGAAGCAGAGAGAACACCCTGGGTTTCTGCTGTCCTTGCTGGAAGTGGTTGGCAGAGCCACTGTCAAGAGAAGAGATGAGGGTGTCTCCACACCATGGCAGGAGATTTCCCTGATCAATGAAAGGGGAGGAGAGACGGGGCAGCAGCCATTGAGACAGGGGGAAAGTGTGGTTCACATCACTCACACGCCAGGGAAGCCCTCCTTGTCCAACCAGGCAGCCAGATTGAAATGCATGGGGGAAGGAATATTCTCTGAAGGCAGCAACTGGTCTTTTTCCTCATGCTGCTGTGGAACCGAACGGTAAACATATCTTCTGAAGCTGTAATCAGAGCCACTGAAACAGAGTGATGTTCTATCAACAGTCTGATGTGTGCCATTGGGATGTGCCACACCCCTGCACACGTCCGTAATGATATGGGTATCTTTCCTGCTTGCCCTTGCAATGTAACTGTGTGGTCTAATGCAAAGTATGTCATGTCAGGTGTTTGTGGTATGCTCATGGCACGCTCTACATTACTGTTATGGTATCATGTGTCCTGCAACATCACATGTGTACAGCTGTGAAATGTGGCTCCAAATGTATTTCACATGGTCAACGTGGAGGCAGGCCAACAGAGCTGGGTTCTGACACACCCAGTGAAAATATGCATCCAAAACAATGGAGATCAAATACCTTGGCTAGAAAGGGAAGTCACCTGACTGCAAGGAGGTTTGAAAAGAGAGAAAAAGACACACTTTGAACTGGTTACAACTTTTGCCATGGACTCCATTTTGTAAGAAACATCAAAGACTGGTACCCATCCACATGGTGGGGAGGATTTCACGACACAGCCATCAGTGACCAGGCTGTTGTGGGTAAGCTAGACATGGACTGTAACATGGGAGCATTGGGGTTGTGGCTGGGGTAGTTGAGGGAACATTGTGACCCAATTGCTTTCTAGCACCCTAGGGAGAAAAGTGAAGAAACAAGCGCTGGAGAGATGAAGATTTGGGTTCATCAATATGACGAGAAAAGCCCCTCCTGTTAGCAATGTACAGATTCCTGCTGCCCTAATTCCTCCTCTTCATTTACAATGTTACTTTTTGATTGTGATTATCTCCTTGACTGATTAACTAATACATCGATTGACACATACACACTTAAAATCATGTTTTAATCAATAAACCGATGTTTGTTTTATCTAAAGCAGTGAAAAATTGGAATATATAAGTGTGAAGGCCTTACTGGGGGCAAAAGCTGGTGCATATTGATTTCTTTGTTAAATTGATGGACTGGTGTAAAGAGGTGTGCAGTGATCAGTGAAGTGTCCTGATGCCTGCGAGATTGAAGTTTCCGGGATTGCATCCAAGACTGGGGGCTGTTTGCCAGGGGACTATCCCATGAATGGCTAGTATGAGCTCACTTCCACTGACTGAGGGATCGATTCATGTTGGAAGCTGGGTACGAGCTGACCCAGGAATGGGAATGGAATTGTGAGACCACTGTGGCCCCTTAACTCTCCATCCAGGGCTCTCACAATACTTTGCTAATGACAAGCAGCAAAGCCTACACGCATTATCACCTAGCACAACAGCATGTGTGTGGAGTCTCACACCCAGCTAGATTGCATGAATGCTTACCTGGATCTCCTCTCATACTGTGATGCTGTTAGGAAAGCACAGACTCTAGCAGGTACTGCACTTACACTGACACCCACAGGCAGGGACATGCCCACTGTAAATTACATGAACGTTTCCTTCAGCTACTCATGACTCAACAATAGAGAGGCACCAGTTAACTGCCCCAGCTCTGCAGCCTCACACCCCAGAACTGTATCTTCTTGCACTGGTCAAAAGCCTGGCCAGTGTAAGTTCATTTTCCTGTTTGCCACTTCATCAAAGGAAAGTGGACGTGCACCACTCTTTGTAACCTGAGCAGATTTCCCAGTCGCTTCAACCAAAACAGTTTAAGATAAGACATAAAACAGATTTATTACTTCCAGAAAGATAGATTTTAAGTGACTATAAGTAGTAGGCATAAAAGACCACAGTTGGTTACTTAAGAAACAAAAGTAAACTTACAGTCTAAGTTCTACAAACTAAACAGGACTGAAATCAAGCAGAGTCCCGCCTGCTATATTGCACAAACAGGTCATAGATCTGCTCCTTTAGCCTTGGACCCCATCCCCCATTCAGAGTCTTTTCTCCAAACATGTTTCGAGCTGTTGCGTTGTGGGGGAAGTGAAGCTAAATGATGTCACGTCTCTTTTATAGTTTCTTCCAGCCAACTGGAAAAATCTATGTTCGTGACATGTGGGTCTGCTCCCATTGGTCAAGCGGTGTCCATTGTCTACATGCTCTTTCTGAAAAGTCTTCTGGATATCCATTGTCTACATGAGAAGTCTTCTGGATGGCCATTGGGAGAGGATTCCCTTCAATGGACCATCAGCACATCTGACTGCTCCATTGTTGTAGCTGAAAGGCTTGTTCTGGGTGTTTCCCAACATCTTGCAATAGTGCACACAGAAAAAAATCCACATACAATGACATCACATACAACCCAATAGAATATTAATGTTTAACAGACCAAGACTTTCAAAAATCATACTGCACAAGGAATACTCTGAACCAGAGGTGGGCAAACTGCAGCCTGTGGAAGCCTTTAATCTAGCCCGCCAGCAGATGACCTGGACCATAGCTGCCTCTATCCTTCCTGGCCCTACTGTCTCACCACATGGGCCCAGCGTGGAGCAAGGTACTGCTATCCCCTCCAGGTTCCACCCCTTCCCCCAGCCAGAGTACAGCAAGAGCTGATCTGCTGTTGCTGTGCGCTGACCAAGACCCTCAAGTGCTGCTTAGTTCTGCCACTCCCCCTTCCGGCTCCACCCTTCCCCCCCAAGCTCTCCCCCCACCCCATCCCCTCCCACCATATGCATGGTGTGGCCACTCCCCCAATGCTCCCCCTCCTAGCCCCACCCCCTCCCACCACATGGGTAGCATGGCCACTCCCCCTCCAAGCCCTGCCCCTTCCCCCCATAGCCTGTGGCCTGCGATATGTTGGCTGTGGCCCTCAAGCCAAAAATTTTGCCCATTCCTTCTCTGAACAAAACATATAATTATAGGACAGTGGTGAATATGGGGTAGCAGGGTGCTGCTTTCAGGCAGAGTGCCACAATGCCTTGTACAAAAATTACTGCAACAGTGTGTAGGATGTTAACAGCAGGGTATAGCCTGTCAGGAGAACCTGGATCACAACCGTCTTGGGAAACAAATACATGAGCCTTTTGCCTAATTCTTAGCTACTCACTGTGGAATTCTCTCTCCAGACCATCTGAGAAAATATTGACCTAAGCAACTGAACTTTATCTACTTATTTCAGTTAGTTGCACAATTTGGGGTGTGCTGTTGTTCACCATTTCAGATTGGAGATTTAAACCAGTTGGTGGCATGTCCATTTGCTTGGAGTATTTTCTCCTGTTGCCTGAACTTCATTTGATGTTTCTCTATGCCATCATGAAGGGAACAGGGGGAAAAGTAAAAATAAAAGTGGAAAAATCCCACATCTCAGAGAAGTATAAGATACATCCAATTTCATATAACTAGAAATTCCAGTGCAGGTTAAATGTGATGAATCAGAATCAGTACACACTCTTCCTTTGCATTCTCCTCTGATCCATTCCAGCGTGCTTCAGTCATGACTATTGAATTGTATTGTTTGGAAAAGTTTAAACATCACTAAAATGGAAAAAAGCAAAACAAACTCAACTTTTTCATCTGCAAACAGTGCCATCTCAGTAAGAAAAATCCTAGATGAGGCTTTGCAAACAGTTGGAAAAAAGGATTTGAACAAATGGTTACACTGACTTGGAGATCCATTTAATTTCCCTTTCCAGATCTGTGAAACTTTCATCTCAGGCCTTAAATTAGAATGTTTTATGGTCAAAGAAAACAAAGTGTGTTTCCCAAGCAGAGGACTGAGAACATTGAATCATACAGCACACTATAGGTGGAGACATGGAGGAAGTGAAGAGGATAAATTCTACGTGGCTCAAACACAAGAAACACTGCTGGGGTAATGCAAAAGGTGGAAATCCCTCCAAATCACCACTTCTACTCCAAATCTCAGACAGACTGAAAAATAATAATTTTTCTTATTCCTAAACCTGCTCCTTCTCTTTATTGTATTTAAATATATTTAAAATAAAAAGAAAGATACAAAAATGTTCAGTGCAATCCAATACAATGTGAGAACAACTGGAAATGAGACAATCTGCTCCTCGTGGGGAACTTGGTGACTAATAATTGCTTTGCAGTGGGAGGAAAAGTATAAACATGATGCTCCAAATTTGCTTAGACTGGGAAAACTGATGTTGGTTATGTCAAGTTCTGAGGCTATTTACTAAATCACCCTAGCCACTATAGATGGGCTATTTGTTTTAATTGAAAAAACAGCTGGCTTTTCATCTCAGAATACTTAATTCAAGCTAGCTAACTCCATGGAAAATCCTAGTGGAATCAAGGCACACACAGGTTTAATCTCCATGTACCTTGTTGAGGTCACTTGATTTATCCATTGGGGTTGAGTTGTGACCAAATTTTTTTGTCCCAAAATATCAAAGGCCATGGGATAAATGTAAAAGGGAAATTGACAGAAAAACCTCAGAAGGGGTTCAAAATTCTAGCAGGTGGCAGCAAAGAGGCTAGCCAGTTACAAAGTAATGACAGCAATTAGGAACACTTAGTGTCATGCAAATAGAGTAGTTAGCAACAAGAGATAAGTGTATCTTCAACATATGAAGTAATTGATCAATGATTCCACTCCCTCCCACACTCTTTCAGGACTGCCCCATACCTACACTTCTTGTAACACAATCCCCTGTCACAAGTCCACCTTAATAAACTTTTATATTTCCCCACTCTACTGCTTATTAAAGTCCCCCACCCCTTCCTGACATTTATGAACGTTTTCCCACCTCTGACATTCTGACACATTCTCCTCTTCCCCCCTCCCCCAGGGCCATCCTTCGGGGGGGGGGGGGCGAATAGGGCAATCGCCCCGGGTCCCGCAGTTACGTGGGTCCCGTGCTGTCCCACTCCCTGCGGGGCAGTGCAGGGCCCATGCCGCGGCCCCCCATGGCCACGCTTCACCCTGCTCCCCGCTGCCGAAGTGGGGCGAGGCAGGAGCCCTTCCACTGGCCCCTGGGCTGGCTTTCCTCCTCCCCACTCCCAGGGCGGAGCAGAAAGGCCCAGGGGCGAGGCCAGTGAACGGCCCGGCTCTGGGCCGGCCTGCTGCACCCTGCCCACGGCCACACCCCTCGCTAGGCTGCATTTGGTCACCAGGGGCTGGCTCCCTGCCGGCGGGTGACCTCAGCTTCAGCTCCCCGCGGTCGCAGCTTCCCGCTGTCCCAGGGCCGCAGCCCCGGCTCTCTACCACCCCGCAGCCGTGGCTCCCCACAGTCCCAACGCCTCCCCCCTGCACCGGGGCTGCGACAGCGGCCTGAGCCGTGGCTCCCCGCTGTCCTGGCTCCTCCCCCCTGCCCTGGGGCCTCAGCTCCCCTCCAGGGCCGTGGCTCTTTGCCACCCCGTGGCCGTGGCTTTCAGGGCTGGGGCTGGTTCCCTAGGGGCCTACCGGCGCAGCCCACTGCGCTCCCTCCAGCATGGGGGGAGGCCCCGCCGAGGCTGATTGGCCCTGGGCCCAGCTCCCCTTTAGGGACGGCCCTGCCCTCCCCTCCCTGATGTTTTCTCACATTCTCCCTCTCATCCCTCCCCTCCCCTCCCCCACATTTTCCAACATTCCCTCCCCTCCCCTCCCCTTTTCTCACATTTTTCCACGTTGCTGCCCCCTCCCTTCCTGAGGGTATAACTGCTGTGGAGCTGTTGGAGACTTGGAGCCCGTGAGAGAGATTCAGAGCCCCAGAGTGAAGACAGGACCCCTGCTCAAGCCAGGATGCTGTCAGAGACTGGAACAGACCCTGGGAATGGAGAGACAGCAAGGATCACCCCCAGATGAGATAGCACCGGAGGCAGCCAACAACTGAGTGGCGAAGCAACAGAAAAGGACATAAGAAGCAGATCTCTGAAATATTGGTAAGGCACTGGTGCGCTAAAGGGCTGAGCTAACTAGCTAACTAAGTCCTAGGCCTGTGCTCAGGACATGAGGCAATCCATTTGCCTATAAGAAGATCAGAAAAGGATCCAAAGAGACGAAACAGAGGGATGATTTATAAGGTTCTGTAAGTAAAAGGAGTGCTTGAGGTCTGTCTGTCAATAAAGCTGAATGACTGCTGTTTGAATGAGAAGGGCTCATCTCCACCCATTCCACAAATGACTGATCATCATTTGTTGAATGATATAGATTATTAAGAATGTTAATAGTTTTAAGGTGTATAGTCTAAGTTATTGGTAAATATTGATGTCTATGTAATTTTTAAAATAAATGTATCACTGTAGAGCAGCATGCTATATATAACTGTCAATTGATGCTCCACTCTTTGTGATAAGAACCAATTATCAGTAGTAACATATTTTCAGTATTTGAATTGAATTGTATTAATGTGAAAACCAATAAATGTTAGCATTTATTTTTGAAGAATTTTCTGTTCTCTATCTGTTCTTGATTGACGGGCTATAGTTGTATTTTCCAGGGTGTTTAACCATTAGGCCACATTGATTTTACCTCAGCAGTAATAATCTTGGCAGGCAACACAGAAACTGCCTTAACAGCCGAATAAATTGAGTTTCCGAGATAAGAGACTGACATTCCTTTTGGAGGGACACACAGCTCCATGATAAAGGACAAAGAAGTTGAGGAAAAAGACTGTGGGATACACCTCAAAGGAGGGTGAGCTGCAAAAGGGAAAAGCAAACAATTCAGCTGGGGGAACTGAAAGACCATGGTGACACAAATGCTGCCTTAAAGCTCACTAGTAGGAAATAGCAATAAGAAAACAAAATCTTTCCTCAGCCAAAGACAAGGTTTTTATGATCTTTATCTCCCTTGCAGATTCTCTGATGATAAAGGCAGGCTGAGCTCTGATGGAAGAATTTCCCACAATAGGAACATTGATAGATTCTGTCTCGTGTGTGGGTCCTCTGATGTCTAATAAGATTAGAGCGCCGAATGAAGGTTTTCCTGCACTCGCAGCATACATAGGGTTTCTCACCCGTGTGGATCCTCTGATGTCTAATAAGGTTTGAGCTATGAGTGAAGGTTTTCCCACACTCACAACACTTATAAGGTTTCTCCCCTGCGTGGATGCTCTGATGTCTAATAAGATTTGAGCGCCGAACGAAGGTTTTCCTACACTCGCAGCATACATAGGGTTTCTCACCCGTGTGGATCCTCTGATGTCTAATAAGGTGTGAGGTCCAAGCGAAGGTTTTCTGGCACTCAAAGCATTCATAAGGTTTCTCCCCTGTGTGGATCCTCTGATGTTTAATAAGAGCTGAATTCTGAGCAAAAGTTTTCCTGCACTCACAGCATTCATAGGGTTTCTGCCCTGTGTGGATCCTCTGATGTTTAATAAGGGCTGATCTCTGAGAGAAGGTCTTCCCACACTCACAGCATTCATAGGGTTTCTCCCCTGTGTGGATTCTCTGATG